>JAQMWT010000342.1:0-111063 GCA_029834535.1 Chrysophaeum taylorii
GAGAAGTCGAAGTATATTATAGGTACATAGTCCACAAAATTGAACTTCTCTAACCACAGAGTAGGGTATTTGATTCAGTAGCTCTATGCTTTCCTCTCTAACATCTTCATCCGCAGATAATCATCTCCTACTAAAAGAAAAACAAATACCCTTATAACGCCAAGGACAGCTCCATGAGAAGCATGCACCCTTCGATAAGAAAGTCCATGCCAGGGGCACCCTTGCATTTCGAGATGCGCAACAACGAGCTACCAATTTTCACAACATTCACCATTCCAGTGATTCTCAAGCATAAAAAGCTGTTCAGGTTATTGCCAGTCCTGGACACCACCCATCTGACGTACCCTACCGTAAGTTCTTTGTGTGGATGTACGATTCATAAAAAACGCTTTCCTCATCCACACCACCTTATCAAGCAACCATCATTCGAAAAATTTTTCAACCTGGTGAAGCCTGGCATGTGACGGTGGTTACGTCTATCTGTGCTGCTCTCGGAATGGGGATCCTTTCGAAATATCATTGTTTCAAGTGTCTCATTTCTAATTTTCTGTTAGTGTACTTTTGTCGTAGCACTAACTCAGCGAATTTTGTAACGCCTTGAGTTTGTCCGTAATTTTTGCTCTACTTATGTTCATGTACAACTAAAACAAATCTATTGTGATTCCTTTAAACCTATTTATCTCAGCATGTTACAACCCCCTTCCGTGTGGAACATGTATTAATATGTCCGCGTTCCCCCTTACTGCATGTCTTTTAATCATGAAGTCGAAGCCGCTGTTGGTCACATAGCCACTGCCGCGTCTACACGACTCCGGCATATGCTTAATGTGTCCTATAAAGGTCCCCTAACAGATCCGGCACCACAATACCCGTGGGCTGTTATACATGCTATCCAATCATATAACCTCCTCCCTAACGTTTCCCTCGAACGTATTTATAATAAAGTCCTAAGCCCCCAACAAGTTTTGTTAGACCAATGTAATGTTCCCCAACAAGACTACCTCAAAGCTTTTGGTTCTGTTTGTTATCTGCATTTGGAACCTAACGAGTTTCATAAATATGAACCCCGATGTCGTCCCTACATCTATTTATGCGATGCTAACGTTATAAGCCCTTTAATAACAACCCATCTTAATCATTTATCCGATGTTGTCCTTAATCCTGAAAACGGTCAAGTCCGTGTTTCCTCTAAACTGACTTTTCCTCATCTTATTTCTAAATTTCCCCCTGATTATGAACAACATCCACCTCCCGCACCTTCACCCGACATTCCCTTCTCTGTTCACAGCACCCCCAATGATGCGGCGCAGAGGGGGAATGCTATACCTACCGACACTGACCATGAGAGGGGGACTCCTTCTTCTCATCTCCATGCTCCCTCTCCCGCTCCCGCATGTGCTCCAGCTGCTTCTGCACCCGCTACTTCCGCCACCACACCTACATCTGAAGTGTCTTCCGACACTCTGCCACTTTTACCATCTTATCGGTCTCTCTATTCCCAGGATGTCCTCCGTCTCACCCGTGGTCCTCATCACCCTCAGCCTCGTCGCAAAACCAATCTCAAGGATGTTCTTACTCGTATTGCTTCGCCTACTGTTGCCGCTTATAAACAAGCCGGTGGTACGCTTGCCGATTTCAAGTATGACCTCTCTAAGCAGTACATAACATTCTGCGACCCCACCCTCCACTCCCTTCATATCGCTCATGGCATCCACTGGACGGCTATACCTCCAGAGGGGAAATTTGCACCATCCCTTCATCACCATGTGCACCAAGCGATTTCACAGTCCTCTTCAGTTATGTGTCATAGGAGCCATAGCCACCCATCGCCTGATGCTCCTCATGTTCACTTCTACGACGACGTCAACCTTGCAGACTTTCACCTTCCTCAAGCTCTCGTTCATTTAATTTCTGAACATGCTCACGCCTTTCAAGTTCCTCCCGCTCAATGTGCTTATGCTTTGTTCACGCCCCACTCCATTTTGGATCATAATGACGCTTCTTATGGTGCTTCCGAGCCTCATCTCTCCGCCGTCGAAGACTATATCACCGTGCAATCGCATTACATTGAAGCCCACCTTGGTGATGCTCCTCTACTAGTCGTTCAACTCATCGAAGATCCCGGTCACGCTCATCTGCCCGATAATGTCGCTTCTTACACAATTACTCATCTGACGACGACTCATGACCCCAGCACGGTTGGTTCGGACGAATACAAGATTCAAGCCAAAGATATCAAAATTGATGAATATGAGTTGAACTGCCTCAAAGATCTCTCAGACGCTGATCGCAAAGCTTATGTTGCTGCCATCTCCAAAGAGATTTTTGACATTGTTAAGTTTGGCTGCTTTGAACTAGCGCTGCCAATGGTCAACTCAAAGCCTATTGACACCCGTCTCGTCCTACGTATAAAAACCAACGCTGCTGGTCAGTACATTAGACATAAAGCACGCCTGGTCCTACGAGGACTCTTAGCCTCTCTGGGCACCGATTTCTTCAACACATTCAGTCCTATGGCACAGCTTACCGGCATCCGTTGTGTTTTGGCGCTAGCAGCTCATCTGCGACTTCCCGTCTATCATGTCGACGTCCCTAACGCTTTTGTTCAAGCTCCCATCGACTCTCATGTCTATGTCAAACTGCCACAAGGCATTTACCTTCTCGATCCCGAAGATACTAAATACCAAGGCCGCCGTCTCCCAAAGCTACTTAAATCTCTCTATGGATTGCGTCAGAGCCCTGCCCTGTGGATCAAACTATAAACGGCTTCTTTGATTCATTAGGCTACGCACGATTTCGAACAGACACATGCATTTACGCTAAAGTCCAAGCTGACGCTACATTTCTAATTTGCACGCTCTCAGTAGACGACGTCGTCATTACTTGTACTTCGGAAACTCTACGTCGTGAGTTCCAGCAAGCCCTGAAAACGGAATACTCAGTCGACACCTTCGAGGAAGTCCATACTCTCCTAGGCATGCGCATAACGCGTACAACTGATGGCTCTATATCACTGGACTGTCAGGCTAAGCTTGACGCATTGTTCGAAGAGTACCCCATTTTAATGCAGTTACGTCCCACTTCCACACCGATGTCACCATCAACCACGTATAAATCTGGAGAGCCATCTTCTGATATGGACAAGTTCATCCTTCACACCTCCACTCTACTCGGCAAGCTCACGTTTGTCCAATTGGCCTGTCGCCCCGATCTATCACAAAGTCTTAGTCGTTGCTCTCGAGGAATGCATAATCCAGCCTTTCTACATGTCCTTACTACTAATCGTCAGATGTTTGTCTGTCTGTCTGTCTGTCTGTCTGTCTGTCTGCCTGTCTGTCTGTCTGTCTGTCTGTCTGTCCGTCTGTCCGTCTGTCCGTCTGTCCGTCTGTCCGTCTGTCCGTCTGTCCGTCTGTCCGTCTGTCTGTCTGTCTGTCGGTCTGTCGGTCTGTCTGTCTGTCTGTCTGTCTGTCTGTCTGTCTGTCTGTCTGTCTGTCTGTCTGTCTGTCTGTCTGTCTGTCTGTCTGTCTGTCTGTCTGTCTGTCTGTCTGTCTGTCTGTCTGTCTGTCTGTCTGTCTGTCTGTCTGTCTGTCTGTCTGTCTGTCTGTCTGTCTGTCTGTCTGTCTGTCTGTCTGTCTGTCTGTCTGTCTGTCTGTCTGTCTGTCTGTCTGTCTGTTTGTTTGTCTTTAAATGTCGACTGCTAAGAGGGGGGTGTGTGTGGGGGACATGAAGGATGTGGGTGGGTTTGTCTTTAAATGTCGACTGCTAAGAGGGGTGTGTGTGTGGGGAGCATGAAGGATGTGGGTGGGTTTGTGGGGTAGGAGGGATGGTGGGTTTGTGGGGTAGGAGGGATGGTGGGTTTGTGGGGTAGGAGGGATGTGCCCCGATTCAGGGTAAGGATCAGGTAGGCGCGCGAGCCAGACAGTGATTCTGCCCGTCCTCTCTTCGCCTGCCCCACGCCTCGGCGATGACCCCGACTAGGTCCCGCGTACTTATCTCCGCCCGTCAGGCACATCCCTCATACGTCCAGCTCTATGTGGCTCTCTGTCGATCGGCAACCCGGAGGATATGCTCTTCTGAGTCGACGACTCCACCCTACCCCACACGTGCTGCGCAATACCGATAAGCCCCCTCCCGGCGTCTGCACGCGCTCTGTAGGTGAGCTTACTGGGCCAGGTGAACTTACTGGAACCAGGTGAACTTACTAGGGTTAGAGATTGGGACAATGCGAAACTTAGTGACCAGGTGAACTTACAGGGACCAAGTGAGCTTACTGGGGATTTTAGAGTAAACTCAAAGGTTAGCGGCGTGTGCGGATCAAAGCAGCGTATATTGGCGGGGGTGAGAGGGACGAGTTCAAAGGAGAGTGGGGTGAGTGGACGTGAGCACGAGTGGGTTTACGCCGAATTTACTGGGGTTAGAGATTGGGACTAGGTGAACTTACTGGGGTTAGAGATTGGGACTATGTGAACTTACTGGCCTGCACTTGTTCAAGTACTAACAGGAACGCTCCGCTACTTGCGCAAGCCCGAAAATCGCAATCTTCGCCTCTGGTACTACTCTGGCTCTTCCTCTCTAATGGATCATCTTCGACTTCTTATCGGTAATCGTACCGACATGGCCACCATGTCGGATTACACTAAAGAACAAGTTAATTCAGGTAATTTTGATCCACTGGTCGCGTTCGTCGATGCCGATAATGCACCCTCTTATGAACAAGACCGCAAGTCTACAACCGGTTACGCTATCTTTTGTTTGGTTCTCTCATCACTTGGAAGTCTAAGTTGCAGCCTATTACAGCTACTTCTACGCATGAGAGTGAACTTATCGCCCTTTATATGTGTGCCGATGATGTGGTCTGGTAACGAAAATTGTTAACAGAAATGGCATTCGCTATAAATCCTCACTTCTATCTCCGCCAACCTTCAGGGAAAGACTTGCTACTAGATTATGATGCTCACGACAATCCCCTCCCATCGGACATGTCGTTCATACGTAACAATCCTATACTGGGAGACTCTGCCTCTGCTATTCATCTTTCCAATAATCCCGATAGTGCGACTAAGGCCAAAGCTATTAGCACACGCTGGTTCCGTATTCGCGACTACGTACAGTTAAAACGTATACGTCTACATCATGTTTCCGGTACCCAAAATATCGCCGATGGATTTACTAAACCCTTTGGAGCTCCGCTCTTCAGCAGATTTCGCACGTTACTCGGCTTACAACAACCCATAGCTCAACAAGATGGTTAATCCTTACCCTTCATTATGTCCGAAATGACTTTAAACTAACCCTGTTATGTAAAGGAATACTGGCTCGCGAAAATGTGAAATGCAATGAAAGATGTGATGTGGATATTCTTTTTACGATGAATCCCACTAAAAACAAAGATGCTGCGAGCCGGCGCCATTCTACCCTGAACCGTGATCGTGGTGGTGCACCGTCACTATCCCCACCTTTTAATGCTCTAACTCCAAGCGTTGCACCGACTAGTTCCCCTAATCGGAAGCATCAAACCTATTTTTCGGTGGCTCAAGGACATCAATCTACGCCCGTTACGCCTAAGGCACCCAAGGCAACTGTCCAACAACCGTCTAAATCGCAAACATCAAAGTCTGAGCAACATGCATCGCACTGCTTCGATGTACCGCGCCCTTTCTTTCTGTTGACTTGTGTGATGTGTAATTTGTCGAACCATGGGATAGCGTTAATTCGCAACAATCAGCATCCCTTCCAACTCTCTTGTTATAATGATCCAGCTGCCCACATAAGAGCCATAATCCTCCGTCTTGGAAAGTCCATTGCCATTAACAAGCTGCTCAAAGAGGCAATCATGCAGACTGCAACATCCCTTAACGTTGATGCTTCTAAAATTCTCGTCAATCCAGACGCTAACACCATGCTCTTACTGCAGCTGCCCTTCATTTCGAGCGTAAATCTTGAGATTCTTGTAGCAGCTTGGTCTTTGTTACAATCTGTGGAAGATAAAACCTGCGTAGTTACCAATCCTGAAGGAGTTACTTAGAGTGCTCATCGAACGCTTTGTTAACGATGTTTCTCATCAACTTGACGCAACTTCTTCCGAGACGGTACCGCCAATGCTACACTACTTTTGCCAACTTCCACCTAATCAACAATTAGCATTTAAAAACGTGTTATAATCCAAGTTGGCTACCCATCCCATATCACTGACATCTTCTCTAATAATACCTCTTCTGAAGATGTGTCACCAGCGCCGATCGATAATGCACCCGCTGAGCCCACGCCAGATAAAGCTAACGACAATATGGCTGAATTTTTACACCAATTAAAAGAAGAGATTCGGTCTTTATCTCTACGTCTCACTAACACCGAACAGCAATTGATGGCACGAGAACATCAACTATCGCTTGCTCTAACTTCTCTCGCACAGATGCAAGACACCTACGAAACTCTTAATTCCCAAGTGACCGAGAACATCAAACATGTTTCCTTGTTAGATAACAATTTGTCAAGTCTTCAAATGCATCAGAACACCATAATCCCGACCTCTGCTGTGTTTGTCCATATCATTTCTCGGTCGCTTATCTCGTCTATTGGACAGCTCCCTCCAGATACGTATAATGAGGCACAGCGAGTTCTAATCGACGCAGCAGCTCATAACCTCCACACAGCTATGTCTGATGCACATGATCGTGTTATTCCTGCATTGGATCTACACGCTCTTACACCAGATGCTGCTATGTCTTTCCTTTCGTCTGTTGTGTCACCCTTGGTCACCTTGAGTGACGCAATGACTACGCACAATACCAACACTGCTAACGACCTATCCTCCGATGATCATAATTCGTCTTCTCCAGAGTTAATGGAATTGGACAATAATAGCGAGGATGAATTGGACCACACATCTGATGTTGTGGTTGTCAGTCACATCGCGGTCTCCTCGTCGCATGGCGACAAGCTTGATGATCACTCTCCGCCGACCCACCTTTCGGCGCCCCTCGTCTACAGGCCCGTGATTCCGGACTAGCTCCTGTCGGTCCGGCCTGGCTCCCATGCTCGGGAGAGGTCTGAAGTTAGTTAGTCAGTTAGGATACCGATATTGCTTCTTTGCGCAACATCACAACACGCTCGACGTCATAATTAATTTGTCCTGCTCTGTTGTTGTTTGTCCCATTGTTCACTGTTCTCATGTATATTGCACAAGTTCCGCTTCAAGATCGTCTGAAATGCATAAACCGTTTTCACACGTTGAGGGGGCCCAGAGAGCTACACTATTATGTGTGCGACACTGGAACATTTCACACCTATCTCTACACGAGGGTTTTCTCTCCGTAATACGGCTTTCCCTCTTCCCTTCCTTACCCTTCCGCAATTATATATTTTCACGACTATGAAGAACCCAGTCTGAAGCTCTTTTCCAACATGGAGTAGGCCTCCAGGTGCGTACCGTCAGGTACGGGGTGTTCTGTTTAATTAACATAGGCTTCGTTCCTCGTTATCAGTGTAAACGCTTCTATGGGACCTAATGTCCTTAAGGAGTTCGGGCTCAAATCCCTACCTTGTGTAGTAGCATGTGACAAGCGGAAAGGTCTGTACACGCCTAAGACTGCACGCAGTCTCTACCATGTACCCGGAGAGGGTCAAATCTCTCCACCTATTTGTTTTCGTGTGATCAAGCTCACGCTATTCCGTTGCTTATTGATAACGCTAGCGCACTACACGTCGCTAATCATCCTAAAGTCAGTGCTCCTTCTCGTCATTCCAACTTACGAGAATTTCGCATTCGTGACTACCAAGCTAATTCGATCATTAGACCTCTCTGGTGTCCTACTCTCTACCAGGTCGCTGATTATTTTTCGAAGCTCCTTCCTCGCAACTTGTTTCACAAGTTCAAAAACGCCTACGGCGTTCACTCCACTTCATCCTCCCCACCATCACACCAAGTTACTCTTTCGGCTACTCTTCCACCGTACGACTCTGTCCAGAACACTCTCTACATCCTTGTCGATGGTAAGGCGCTTCCTGCTTAGTTTGATCCAGATTTCGCTCCCCGCGTTCAATCTGTGAGGGCGTAGAGATAGAAAATCCGAATTAGGGTTAGTACCCCCTACTCTAGGGTTAGTTCACTTAACTTTGCCACCTTTTGATTTAATTCATTTTATTAAATTTAAGAAAACGCTGTGTTATTCACACCGGCTGTCCTCGATTAAGAGACAGATTCGAGGACAGACTACCACTGTTCTCACGCTCTGCTGAAGGGTAACACAGTTGTGATTGCTGTCCTCTAATTCCATTTAGGGTTAGGACCCCCCCCTTAACCTCACTCTCACACTAACAACCCCAAAATCGCTGTGTCGAACACCGTGCTGCTGCTCTTTGTGTCGTCGTTAGAGGACAGGACGAAAGGCAGCACTACCACTGCCACCATTCTCTACCAGAGGCACAGTGATTTTTACTGTTCTCTAGGTTTGGACCCAGTCCGGTACTGATAGAGAAACGTCCTCCGAAAGACATCGATCTCGATCGACGTCTCGGACAAAGACTCGGGATTTCCAGAAAAGAGCAATCTCCTGAAGTTCCTGAAAGTTTTAAGACCGTAGTCAAGTCTCATCGCTTGCTACTGGTGAACAAGTGTGAACAAAGTGTGAAAGGCAACCAACAACGCGCAATACGCAACCCGAAAACGACTCACGACCCACAAGTCGCGAGTCTGGAAGTAGCGACGCAATTCGCTACACAACAAGCTCACTGGCACCAGCTCCAAGCTAAGTTGCAACAGCTCAAAGCTAATTTCTCAGATCAACTCGCCGCCGATAATGCTGCCTTAAAAGCCAAAATCACCGCTGATTACGCCGCTGAGTACGCTGTTCTAAGAGCCAAAATCACTGCCGCAATCGAAGCTCAAGACGAGCAACTCGATCAAGACGAGCAACTTGAACAAGCTCCCCAACCAGCTGTTCTTACGGCAACCCCCCTCAAGCAAAAGCGAACTTCTCACGAAGTCGCGACCCAAGACCTGATCATCTCGATGGTCACCCCCCCCCATGCCGACAACCCCACCGGATGTAAAACACCCCACGACAAAGTCTCAGACCCCATTGCCTTCCCTCCGGACCCAGGCATAGCCAAGGTTACTCCACAACCTGGCACACCCCACATTCACGAGGACACTCCACCTTGTTCGAATATCGCACCAGCAATGTTGAACACACCACCGCCAATAAACATTACTCCCTTCACTCCACCAACCCCACCGGAGCCTCCACCTCCTTCACTGGAGCCTAACTCCCCACTATCGGCGACTCCCGCTACACCACCTATACAAGTTCTCCTTGATGATCATGCCACCTACGGCCATGACGGCCCCGGCACCTTCATCCCTGACCAAGCCCCCACCGCGGCTCAAGCTCCTGCCGCCCCACTGTCCGATTCCCTTGTCCGATATCCATCAACTTCCGCAAGTCACTCTCCTCATGACTTTCCTCTCCATCCACAAGACCATGCCACCTACGGCCACGACGGCCCCGGCACTTCCATTTCTACCACAGCTCCTTCCGCGGCTCCAGCTACTGCCGCCCACCATCGGACCCTCCTGACAGACCTTCAACACCTTTCGAAAGTCGCTGTTCCCCCGATTTGCCCCTCCACCCGCGTGACTATGCATTCCACGACTACGACCATTCCTCCGTCCCCACTCAAGCAACACTCCACCTCCTTTCTCCAAGTTCCAATGCACCTCCGTCTGCGCTCCAACGCGAGTTTGCCACAACTATGGCTGCACTCCGCTCCCAAACCGCTGAATTGGCCGCAACTAAGGCCACGCTCATTCGCAAGGATGACGCTTTGTCCTCCGCAGCCAACAAACTCACCACCACCGACGCCGCCCTGGCTGTCTCCACTGCCCAGCTCGCCATCCAAGCCGACGAACTGGTCTCCTCCCAAGCTGAACTCCATCTCACCCACACCCAGCTCAAAGCACACTCGAAACTGCCCACGCTGATGACACCCGCAGCTCCCACCTTGAAACCAACGCCGTCCTCCAAACCATTCTTACCTCATTGGATGCCACCCACCCCACCCAAGATGCTGCATCGCATCTTTCACCTCCTTTCCCCATCCACAACCAACCCTCATCCCCTTCCGAACCAACCTCCAATGCCTCTCCCCCGATTCTCCCCGAGTATCATCACCACCTCCACGGATGCCCTGGACCCGGTTCTCCTGGTTCACCACCTACTCCACCTATCTGTTCTCAATCCCCCGCCATCTCTGACCCCTCCTCCTCTGCCAAATCACTCTTCGCCTCTCTGGCACCCCCTAAACCCCTTTGCACCCGCTCGCCTTATGAGCCACTTGGCTCATTCCAACTCGACCACATCCCCGCGTCCGAGTTGCGAGGGCGTACATTCAACACCGGCGACCGTACCCCTACCACCAGCGACGATCACCACGTGCAAAGTCCCACCAAGAAACAAGACCACCAACATCAAGAGTCGACAAGTTCCGAATTATCAAAAGACAGCTCTTTCCCTGATGGTCATGCTCACCATCATGCTGTCAAGGCAAGGGCTTCTTCTCTCTACGGGCACAACGGCCCAGGAAGCAGTCTTGTCGAAGGAACACCAAGCCACCTCGTTCCCACTTTCGACAAGTCAAAGAACAAGACGCCTCGAGATATTCCCGAGTATTATGCCTACATCGACTATGGCAACCACACCCAAAAACCTAAGACTCCACCGTATTCTATGCCCCAGGGACCGGGTCGCTCTTGGGATAATGGTTTACGTACCCAGGGATAATAAATTTTGGGTACCCCTATGGCACTATAAGAAGTCCAATGTTGGGATCAAGTGTTTAACGGTGCTACGTGGCTGCAACCCTGCCCTGACTCGCTTGAAACCGCTCTAGAAAGAGGGACGCGCACAGTGGTGGCGGTGCGGGTGCTTGAAGGTTTTGGTGTGGTGTGTGGGCACGCGCACAGAGGTGGTGTGGTGTGGTGCGGTGTGGTGTGGTGTGGTGTCGTGTGGTGTGGGGTGGGGTGGCAGCAGAGCCTGGAATGGCAGCGCGCTTAGTTGCGGCCGCGGCCGCGGCCGCGATGTCGAGCAGGCTTCGCGCTCAACGCCTCTCCGCCGTGCGCTTTGGCACCGCGACCACGGCCGCGCTTGCGGAAGGGCAGGATAATCGTGTTTTCCGGGACTTGAGCGTGCTTGAGGCGGATTGCGAGAGCGAGAACGTGCTTGCACTTGTAATAGTGCCAGAATTTGGGGCAGCTGCACGTGTAGAACGTGGGCGATTCATGTCCGGGTCCAGCCTTTTTGAGGGCGTGGGCCGCCCCGACGATGCTCAGAGCCTCGTCCAGGGACTTCCCGTCCAGGGTGCGAGACAAGCCACCGTTTTCTGCGACGACGACAAAGTCACGGAGAAATCGAAGGGTCTGCTCGCTCATGGTCGCCTTGACAGAAATGCCCTTTACTGCTTCGTGTCCGGACGACGAGAGTAAGACGAAGGAGTCGGACTTGACTTTCTTGAGGAAGTCGCCATCGAGCTTGCCAGCGTGAATGTACTCCTGCGCCTCCTTCCAATCCCTGCCGTTGATCTGCGGGTGCTGAGCAAATAGCCATCGTTTTGGCTCTGAGACTCGAGGTACCGGACGATGCTTCTCCAGGCTGGAACTACGCCAACGACCTCGAGGGCAGTGCCATCCTCCTTGATGAGGTTGTTGCAGGATTCGTTGCTGTTGTCGTCGCGCGGCGTACCGGGAGCACCCGTTCGAGCCCGGATCCAGCCGGCCTTTTTCTCATACTTCGCCAGACCGTACTCCGGGCACCAGAATTCGATGAATGCGGGGCACTTCTCGGTCCACTCGTCGGTGAAGCGACGCAGGAGTACCTAGTCGAGACCGCCGCCGATCGTGACGACGCTAATTTGCTCCATCTCGAGCACACAGGACGTTCCGTCGCACTCGTTCTCAGTGAGCATCTTCAAAGCAGCGACAAATATCTCGTTGAGTGGTCGCAGCGGTCGCTCCGCCGTGCTGAACACTGATTTTTTTAGTCGCGTGCATCAGGAGTGACGTCACGACTTCCAGACTTCTTATAGTGCCATAGAGGTACCCAAAATTTATTATCCCTGGGTACGTAAACCATTATCCCCCAAGGGAATTTTCCCTATGCCCCAGGCACAAGAGCCGCAGGCCACTTACAACATCCCCTCTGATTCAGCCCCCCGGTATGATGCATACAGCGAAGAAGCAAGACCCACTTCACTAGTCTCGAAGACGGTCTCCTCGACCATTCCACATCAGCCGCCTGATCCAAGCACCACCAATGACCCAGCAATGCCGTATCCACAAAGACAAGACACGCGGTTAACGGTCCCACGGTCAACATACTCGCAGGCACTCACCGCACCTGCAGGTATCAGCTCAGATTCACAAGGCATTCCCGCCTTATTCGACATCTCTCGATCAGCAGCTCCCGATCACTTCGAAGCGCGTTCCGCCTCGCCGCCTTCTCCCCACGAAGACAGGCGCGCACTGCCGTTTACCCGCGCTCGCTGCTGCACCCACCATCCACCTTCTCGGTCGGATGCACAGGATGACAACAGGTTGCATGGACCCATCTGCGACCACCATGTGTCTTCCACGAGCACCAGTCGCAGCACCTGATCACCCGCTCCCTAACTTTCGGTCAGAGGACGCAATCCTTCCTTTCGGCTGCCGATCCTTATGTCTCACCGCGACCAAACTTCTGGAATGCTTTCCCCATGGCTGCAATAACAGACACAGATTTCGAGAGTTCTGAACGACCCGATCAGCCGCTAACTATGCACGATTCCATTGCGACCACTTCGGTCCTTTATGTCCCCTTGCATAGCTCTCTTCTGGACGCCACACGCTTGCGCTGCCTCCGGGAAATCGATGTTGCGCTCTCAGGAAACATTCTCCGCGCACTATGCATCGACTCGCTCCAACTGAACCACTTCTGTAAGCATTTTCGCATCACTGGAATGCACGACAAACGTTCCACGCCAGCTGCCGGCTCCACCACAAACATGCACCTAAGTCACGTACGTTGCCTCCCTCAAGAGCGTCTTATCGCTCAGCACGTCACTCCTCATTTGAGGACGCATGTCACATGCCCGCACCTTCGAATGCACTACACGCCTATGGGCAAACCTGGTCACTACGGCACTCACTGCTCTGGTCCCCGCATCTCCACCATTGAGGATGCACCCAGCATGACTGACCCTTCCATCGCCCTTGGTTCTACTGCACTCTCCTTCGGCGAACCCCTTATCGAATTCCCGCACTGGACCCCAACCATTCCGGGCCGGATACTCTCCACCACGGGATCTCAGCTCACGCGCCCATATGCCCTACCTTGCAGACAGGTCAGCCGCGCACAACACCCCTTTTGGCACTGACTTCGGACACTCGCATCACGCGATTTTGCTCTTGGAGCATGACACGCTTTTCGATGCTCTCCGCGTCACCGCCTTTAACACCAAGACACTCGCCATTTCACCGACGCTCCGCGCCGCCACGTGTCTCACGACCTTCCGATCACCGACATAAGTCGACCGCGCCCACTCGCGCACGCCTTACGAGGGCCCATTTCAATTGGTGATCCCACAGGTCTTTCGATGCATTCTCCGACGTCCGACTATGTTACGAGTCACTTTATGGCAATCCCCAATGCCAAGACGCCCGAAGCTGCGCAATCATGTCTTTGGAACTCCACAGCCACAGAAACTGCCAGACAAGAAAGCACTCAGCTCTCCACAGCTGCTCAACAGCTAATTCTAGTCTCGCACATAGCAACGAGTACTATCTCGCAGTCTCTATTGGATGACAAGACGAAAAATAAAACCACAAAAGCTAAATACACCAATCTGCCCATTGATGTAACAGACGAGACAATGCAAACCAACTGCACAGCACGGTTCCAGACTATGCAGACGATGCCCAGGTCCAACGCTCAATTGCTCGACCACGCACACGTTCTGTCACCCGACCTTGCACTGCTACTGGCTCCTGTCTCATTCATAGGTGATGCACCCCATCCGATGGATCACTCCTTCAGATATGTCCCGCTCGCAGAAGCACCACCACAGCACACAAAGGTACATCATGAAGACACGGGTAAGCGCACCACGATCATGCGCACAAGCTCATTGCGCCTATCCGATCGCGACGAGACGAAGCTACAGCTTTGCTTGATCCCATCGCCTCTGGAAGACAAAGGCCGCCTTTCAGCCTCCCAGGCACCTGACCCTTCCCTATCGCTGCAATCCGTATGAGCACAGACGATCTCGCCTCCCTGCACGACTCCAGATCAGGCACAACAAGCCAATGTCAGCACTCTGCAGAGTTATGCGCACCCCCCGCTGGAATCTTACCAGCACGGCTACCTCAGCCAGTCAGGTCACTGCACCACCTCGGTCTCCCCTGACACCAGGTCGACGACGTATCGCTCATTCGCGACCACCTCAAGTCGTCTAATGGACGACGTCGGTCCTCAACCCATTCTTGGAGCTCGGATCCAGACAAAGGAAGATAAAAGTAGAAAGCCCCCTTTTTCGTTTGCCATGGAGTCTCAGACTCAGCAATTCGGTGGTTGGTCCGGAACGGTTCGCCTTTAACAAGTTTCTCTCGAGCATATCGCAGCACGTCGACGGAGCTTTTCGAGAAGAGAGACGCCGCCATGACTTGATGCCGACTCACCGTCCTCGACGCCACCACCCGGATTTTTCAGATGCTCGAGTGTGGATGCAACACGGACATCGCCCTTGATCAAGCCCTCTTCATCCAAAATGGCCTCGAGAGCGTCACAACATGGCGGAAAGAAGCTTTTGCTTTGAATTCTTGAACTCGCGACCGCACCGCCCAACAAACCGCTCTTTTGGCTGCTTCATCCGGCAACATCGTCATCAAAGCCGAACGCTCGTGCGACGGGAGTCTCGATGCGAAGTCGGCGAGGAGGAGGTCGCGTCGCCGATGTCGTCCTCGTCTTTTCGCCGCGCGCTGCCATAAGTAGTGGTCGGAGAAGCTCTAATCATCGACGTTGGGGAGTCAGGTCCGCCGCATCATCATCTTCTTCTTCACCACCGGTGCTTTGGTACGCGCAAAGTCGAACAGCATCAAGTTCGGCGGTTGCCTGTACGCGACGGATTTCTTCTTGCTGGGCAGTGATCTTTTCCTCTTTCTCGTCCAGCTCGCAATACAGGCGGTTGACTGTCCTGCGTTGCAGCGAGCGCCGCGGCGAGTCGAGGGCCACGCTTCGGAGATTCTTCGACCGGTCGCGCGCAACGACAGCGTTCAGTAGTTGCCAGTCGGACAAGACCTGTCGGCAGGTGCCGGTGGACAGCCTTGACAGGTGGCGCGTCGACGTTGAGCTCGAACGTTCGCGGCACGCGTCTTTGCGCGCGTTCGACAAAAGCGTAGCGGGTCGCGATGGACAGCCTTTAGTTAGCCAAGCTGACTCGTCCAGGGCGGCCTCAAACGTGCCGAGCTAGGGTTTGGACGGATTTTCCGACGACGACGGCTTGTTTTTTCAAACGACTGCCGCTGGTCTCGATGTGCCCCGGCGCGCGCCTCGTATAGCCCAAGGCAAGAGGTTCGGCGACGCGTTCCCACCTCGCACGACCGCACTCGGCGCAGCAGCCCGGCTCCGGAGAAGCAGGGAATAATGCCTCAGTAGTATTCCTTCCGCAAGGCAGTGGTATTAAGTCAGTCAGTCACTGAAGGACACCACTATCCGTCGTCTCGTCTCACCGGGTGAGTCTGGCAGGGTAGGTTCAGGGAAGAAGTTAAGGTTAGGTTCCCCTAGTTGGGTGGTTGAGGTCATATTGAGCTTCTAGAGTGAAAGGCGGGGTACCAGTTCGCAAACCTTAGTGTGACTGACTATAGTGTATTACAAGTCAGCCTCCGGGGTGAATGAAGAGGTTTTGCGTACATGGAGATACGACAGCGGATGAGTCGACCGTTAGTTTTTTAACGGTCGTATCAGCAATTTGAGCGTCCTATATCAGTAATTTGAGCGTAGACCTACGACGACAGCAACCTAAGAAAATCCCGAGCAGTATCATCATCATCATCATCATCATCAGGGAAATGAGAGGATCTCATTATGATGATAGACGGAGGTCGCTCTTTGCTGGGCATGTAATTATTATAAGTTATGAAAAAAGGGCTTGCGCAAAGATTTCTTCAAGTAGTACTAGTGCCGACCGAATATAGCGCGAAGATTTAATCAGCGAGTAAACGAGGAGTAATGACAAATAATGCAGCAAGGTTAGATAGGCTTTAGGTTACTAATAAGAGCACGTATTTTTTTGCCTAATTTTTAAATCGCTCGCTCGACGTTGGAAAGATGATGATATCGGTAGGCAAATCGGCAAGTTTCGTCAGCAGAGTCTCGAGGTCTGTTGGGAACTAGAACGTGCGGATGATCGATCGATCGATCGATCGATCGTTGCAGGAAGATGACCAGCAGGTGGGTGATATAGTTGCGCGCTCTGAGTAGTGCGCTGTCCTTATTAACTCGTGACTTTAGACAAGAGCAGCAGAAATGAGGTACGTTTTGAATATGCTTAGAACATCAACGACGAAGCAGTTTGATAATTGACTACTAGAGTAGTAAACCTTCAATTAGGAAGTCGGCCTATTTTTTCGTCTTTCTCGCCTCGGCGTCTCAGGGCCGAGCGTGCCGGTGTCGGCCAACTGGACCGCGCTGAGGGCGTCAGGTTTGGCCTCCTCGATGGCGTCCTGCAGGGTCTTGACGCGGGCCGCTTTTTTTTGTCGGCCTTGGGCTCGGCGATACGGTCTGGATCGTTGGCGACGCCGCAGTGCGCCTCGACGATGCCGAATTTCGTCGCCGTGTAGAAAATTTCCCATTATGTCGAATCGAATCGAATCTTGCGATTTATTCTTTTACTGCGGTGCGCGTAGAGGGGCCCAAGGCGCGTCGTTTTTATGCGCACATAAAAACCACCACTTGTTGCCCACATTTCTTTCCTTCTTTCTTTCTTTAATCCCCTCGAACAAACTAACGCTTTAATGGCTAGTAAAGTCTGAAGTGTAGCCACAACGGGAGCACGCGTAGCAACGAGTTCCGAGAAAGGAAGGTCCGTACGCGCGAAAGAGGTAAGAAGGACAGTGAAGGTCGCATTAATTAATTAAGAGAGACCACGTTGGAAGTTAGAGGCGAGGCGTTGTCTAGACTCTTGACAACTGCGAAAACGAGCGAGAGTCAGGAGCCTCTATGGATTTGAGGTTTAACAACGTTGGGTTTGATAGCACCGCGCTCAAAGTTGGGTCGTAGACAAGAAGACCCGCTAGGGGGCCGGATTCAAGTTTTCATATTGCAATAAAAAAATTCGATTTCGTCGCGATTTCGGTCGTGTTAGGAGGCGACGAGCGGTACTGACGGCGCGCCTACGCTTGGTCGCGCGATGGCGCAGCGCCCAGAGTTCGAAGAGGACCGTTCGCGCGTCGGCGTGACCATGGTCTCCGTGCCGAAAGCTCAACCGAAAGCTCAACCCGTGCTACGGACATTCTACTCGCAGCCGACGCTGGGGAGTCGCCATTTTACGACGCAGTCGACGTGGATCAAATGGCTGCGGCCGGCGTGGACATGTTCAGGCCGCTCGGTGAGTTTTCGGGATTGAGTGGAGTTGACGCGGGGACTCCCCGCTGACGATGAAAAAGAGCAACACCACCAAGAGTGTCGGGACGCTGGTGACTTCGTGGACTTGGTGGACGATCCCATACGCGACATCGAGGCATCGTTAAAAGAAAGTGGCAGCATCGACCGCGAGCAGCGGACCGTCGTGGACGCTAAAAACCAGGCACTTAGTACGTGTTATTCCCTCCGTTGTTGTTGTCGAGTCTTCTGGTAGTATCGAAGCAGAGACGGACGCGGCGGGCAACAGCACGAGAGCGACACGACATTGAGGAGGATGGCTTGCAGTCGAACCCGCCTCACCAAACGACAATGTGTCGTCGTCGTCGTCGTCACTGCAGAGGTCGACGACGACGTCGTCGTCGTTCATTTTTTTATCATTCATGAAGTCCTCGTCCTCGTCGTCGAATTCGTGGGACTCAGCCAAACAGAGACGCCGCCGTGCTCGCGCCGTCCGCGGCGTTGCCGAAATCACTGGACGCGCACTCGGACTCGCTGCATCGGACCCCACGGCTCGTCGCCACTTCGAAAGTTACGGTTACAGCGCCATGCACACAAGCCCAGTCCGACTTCGTCGCCTTCACACAAAACTTTGAATCCGCCTGCTTCTTTCCCTTCTCATAACCGTAACAAGGCAGCTCCGCGCTCATCTGGCACCTTTGGCCTGCGCTGGGGCCAGCCTTCGAGAGCTCCGACGAGACACCTATAACACTCCCCAAAAAATCTCCGCCTAAATCTAACAATATATGCCGCGTTTGGCTATAATTGACGTTTTCAGCCTACCATGCTGTAAAATCCCAAATGTAGGTAGGTGGTACCTACATAAACGTATCGGGTTAGCGTTGACGTATTCTTATTAGGGAGCTGCTGCTGGAGTACCCGATCTTTTCCAACGACTACGACAGCTTCATCGAAGCTTCCGTTTGAAACGGACACGGATCATATGGTGCTGCTGGCGGCGCGCACTGTGTTGACCGCGTTGGGCGTCCGTCAATCGTTCTCGTTGATGGCACCTGCGCGGTGCGCTGTCTCGTATCGCGTTGTTTCATCATGGTGCTCGCAGACTCGCCGTGACGCGCGCTTACCGCGGCGGGCAGTTGTATTCGACAACGAGGAACGTCGAGTCGGTGCTTGCAATGGTTCGGAGGGAGATCGCTGAGAAGGAGCAGAAGCGCGAGGAGTGGACAGCCAAGTTCAAGGCAGCAACCGATGATCCCGTTGACAAAGAATTCTACGCTGCGAGGTGCGAGTGGGTCTCGAAGGTCATCGCTGGGCTCCGCGCTGAAGAAGAGGCGCTGATGCTTGCGCTGTGAGTGTGTGGTTGAAATACTCGGCACGGTTCTCGATAGAATTTGGCGCGCCATCAAAACGACTTGTTGTTGTTGTTGTTGTTGTTGTTGTTGTTGTTGTTGTTGTTGTTGTTGTTGTTGTGTCTCGCGGTTCGAGAGAAGCAACAACCAGTTGTGTCTCGCGGTTCGAGAGAAGCAACAACCTCACCGCAGGCGAGATCCTTCAACCTGGTGGAATCGCCGCGACGACCTCGACCAGTTCGCCGCCGAGGTCGTCGAGTTGCGCCAGACATGCTGCGCGCTGGAGGACAATTGGGATGCGGAGGGGTTACACGAGAAAGTGCAACACGCCGGGCACGGCGTGCTGGTGCAAGAACCGTCGATCGCGATCGACAACGACTCGCAGGATTCAAAGAATAAGGCCGTGATCACTCGAATCGAGCAGCGCTCGGTGGCGCGGCACGCGATCGAAGCCACCAACAACCGCAGGAACGTCATCGTCGTGGGCGACCCTGGCACCGGAAAGACGCGCGGCTCGATGTTTTTTGCCATGCAAGAGCTGCTAGCGGCAAATAAGACCGTGATGCGCGTTGGATTCAAGGAGTCCGAGATCATCCTCTTCAGACCCAACAACGAGGGCAAATACGAAGTGTGGACGCGGCAGGACGCGTGGACGTGGCGCGATACGAACGTCTCGAGAGACCGTGAGGCGTTCGTACTCATAGACCCGCCCGAAAATGGACACTACGAGGACATGGCCAGGTGCCGCACCATAAAATTCGCTCCGACCGACGAGGAGCAGCATTACAAGAATGCGGACAAGGACAAGATCGTCCTCTTCACCGGACCGCCGACCAAGGAGGAGTTGTGCGCCATGATACCGACGCTCTGGACCGCGAATACGGCCCCCGGAAAGACGTTCGACTCGCTCGAAAGCAAGAAAAAAGAAATCTTGCAGCGGGCGCTGCTGGTGGGCTGCGCGCCTCGGTACGTGTTCAGCGAAGACGCTTTCCTCGGACGCGCCCAAAGTGTCAAGGCTGTCGCCGAAAGAACCGTTGGGGAGCAGCATTGCACGGACGAGAATTCTGTCGTCGACGTACTGGGTTTTTATGCGAAAAAAGAAATCTCGTCGGTTTGCTTCACCATCGCTCCGACCCCTGGCGGCGGCGCTTTGACGTCGCCGACGTGGCGGGACAGGCACACGATCTATGTCATCGAGTCGATGCACGAGCTTGCCCGGCTCTCAATCCATCCATTTGTCGTCGAGGAGCTCCAGCGCGCTCACGAATCATTCCTCGACTCTTATTTTTTCCCCGCGTTTCGCCATGATGTCTGCACCTTCGTGCTCTCCGTGCTGCCCTCCGACTGGGAGCCGGGACGTCCTCTAGACGCTCTCGAACTTGGACGCACGGTGATAAATTATCGAGGGACCGAACGGTTTTTGAAAGCGCTTAAAAATCACGACAACGACGGATTGATGTACGCGAGCCCAAGCAGAAAGTTTCCGGTATTCATCGACTTTGCTTACGGCGGTCCGACTTTATGGTTCAACGTCGACGGCGCGCAGAATAATGAGCTCGAATCGGAAGCGGTGCTGCGCCTCCTCGAAGGTATCGGCGTCGTGGAAACGTGCGGCCAAGGCCAGTGGCAGACTGTTCGCGGCAAGGAGACCTTCAAGGCCACCTTGGTCTTCCTTTACGTTCCTCCGTTGCCGCCGAGGTGCACCATACCCCCCGAGTACGAGGACCTGATCAATCGGCACGTCGAGGTCAAATATTGGTGCCTTGTTGATATTCTCGAAGAGGTGACAAAAAAAGTCAAAAACATCGCCAAGAACTACAAGATTGGCGAATTCCTTTTCTGGCCGCGACGTCGAGAAGAAGACGCCTAGCGCGCCGCCGGGTGAGTCAATCCACGAGTCATCATATCACGCGCTCGTCTTCTTCGTTATGGCGCTCATCCTGGGCTTCCGATTGCATTTTTTGTTGAACCCGAGAAAATTGTTTCTTTGAGTCGCGCGCACTCTATCATTCGGATAATTTATTTTTTTTTTCAATCGCGGCAAAGCTTGGTGGTGGTGGTGGTGGTGGTGGCACGCGTTTATAACAAACTGTTTTGACACAAAGTCCTTCTTCTCGTGGTGGCAGTCGTGAACCACCAGTACTTCCTCGACCGACGCTCGTGATATGCCGCCCGCACGGGCGCATCTCCTGGATGCCTCGAAGAACAACTCTCTTCGCGCTTGGGGGTGACGACCGCGACGACGCGTGCTCTATTCTCGAGGCAGCGGGAGTCACCAACTCGTCGCTTCTTTAAGGTAGTTTTTGTTTCTCTTCGGCTCCAACAACAACAACAAAGGCGTATGTGATTGGTACCAATTTTTTTGAACACCACTGACGCGGAGCACGAGGTCGACGTTGGCCATGTTGGCGGCGTCCGACAACAATATGACTCTCCTTCCCGGTAGGAGGAATAGCAGGTGCAGCAGCAGGTTGTCTCTGCGTCTGTCCTCGAAAGACATCACCAGCTCGATGGAGGACAGGACACAGAGTTTGCTGGATAGTGTGCGTGTGGATAGTAGAGTAAATAACACTTACGCTCACTTGCGCGCTGACCCCGGGTTTCCTTTTTCTACAAATTACACCTTCTTCTGGTTGGGAGCCTGGCTACTTCGTAGTAGTTTTGGAACGAAGTGTTTGGACGGTGGTCGACCCAAAGCGGCGACAGGGGTATGTAAATTTACGTACGTACGGTCGTTTTAACGGCACAGAGGCAGCAGCAGCTGAAACTCCGGGTTTCGGAAAATGGTTGTGGCAGGGTCGGTCAGAAAAGCTCCAAAGTAGTCTTCATCTTGCTGACGAGAAACCCATCCTCCGCTCTCGCAGTCACAAACCATCCTGAAAAAAACGGTAACTTACCCACCACTCGCAGACCGTTGCTCTGCTGTTCCGCACCCTTCCAAAAATCGCACGGATCCGTCAATTCAGAACTCATAGGCCCCGAAGGAGTGCCCGACAAAAAAAAACGGGAATTTCGAATGCACCCCGCCCGCGCGCGCGCGCGCGCGATTTACCCTGATCGCCGACCGCACGGTTGCGATGGAGGACGGTGCCTCATGAATCCTGAGCCTTGCGAGGGCATCCGCCCTCCCGGCGTAGGTTGGCACCTATTCGCCTCCCGGGCGGGCCGGTTGGCAGCCGGAACGTTCGCGGTGGGCCGGGGTATGGCCGCGGGGCGCAGACGGAAACGTCAACGACGACGAGTTGGTTGCCAGTCACATCGCGGTCGTCTGTCTCCTCGTCGCATGGCGATTGATGGTCACTCTCCGCCGACCCACCTTTCGGCGCCCCTCGTCTACAGGCCCGTCATTCCGGACTGCTGGCTCCTGTCGGTCCGGCCTGGCTCCCGTGCTCGGGAGAGGTCTGAAGTTAAGTTTAAGTTAGTTAGTTCCCGCGCGTGCGATTTGCCGATCCGCAGGTGCAGCCAAAAATCGAGGAGGAGGAACAGTATCGCTGATTTCGACCTATTCCTCGGATCTCGGACCCACCCGATGAAGAAGACGGGGCGGGTTCGCGCGCGTCGCACCCCCCGGGGACACCGTCGTCGTCGTAGGAAACGAAGATGGTGGGTGAGGTGCCACTGGAGGACGAGAACGACGTAGGCACAGGCGGCCAAGAGGGCCGCGTTGCCCTCGTATTGCGAGGACGTCTGCGTCTGGTTCGCTTCGGCGCCACGCGCGAGTCCGAATCCGTAGAGACGTTCGCGTCGAGAGCATCTTTCGCGGAGATCGCGGAAGTAGAAATTTTGGGCCGTATCGACCATTCGGCGATACAGAGTTCGCCAGCGCGTCGCGAGGTCGTCGTAGACGTGCTTGCAGTTTTCCTTGTGGTGGTCATCACGAGCAGCAACGTGGTTGGAGCGAAGAAAAATAGGGACCAACGTCCTGGAAAAGAGGCGGAAATGTAGTCCGAGTCGCAGAGACTCGGTTGCCGGCCGCGCGGCTCGCGCGCAAAGGAAAAGTCTCTTTCTCCTCCTCCTCGCGGTGGTGGTGATTGGAGGACAGGAAAAAACAGCTCCTTACTCTATTGTGGAAAGGGTAAGGAAGAGACAGCGTTCTCAACGGACGGACGGAATAAGGGTTAGCAGATTTCTGTGCAGAGAGAAAATCTCTAGTACTCCCTATTATAGGGTTAGTTTTACTTTAGCACCTTTAATAAGAAAACGCTGTGTTATTAATTCACACCAACTGTCCTCGTTCTAGGAGACAGATTCGAGGGCAGACAGACTGACTACCACTGCTCTCACGCTCTGCTGAAGGGTAGCACAGTAGAAATTACTGTTCTCTAGGTTTGGTCGGAGAGGTAACACTCTGAATAATGCTCTTGGCGAGAGTAAAAGGGAAACTTTGAAGGAAGCGAAGGTGAGGTAGAAGGTAAGAGGCGAGGATATATCCTCTCACATATAGCAGCAGCAGCAGAAACGTCGTCGTCATCATCCTCGGGGTGTGAGTCGGGTGAAGGATTGACGCGGAACAGTGCTGCGTGGTTAGGGTAAGAGAGCTAGAAGTTGATTCAAAATCTGTGGGATGTATGAGACTGCTCGATTGCAGTTCATCTAGGTGGTCCTCAATAAATAAATAAATAAATAAATAAATAAATAAATAAATAAATAAATAAATAAATAAATAAATAAATAAATAAATAAATAAATAAATAAATAAATAAATAAATAAATAAATAAATAAATAAACAAACAAACAAATAAATAAACAAATAAATAAATAAATAAATAAATCGAGGTGTGTAAAAAAAAAAAAAAAAAGATCTTGGAGCGACTCAGCTCGCTCCAAAGATGGGTGATTTGAATCAACTCCTTCCTGAATTGAATGAGCAAATCATCAGGCACTCCAAACATTACATCATATTAGGGTCATTCAGAGCGATAATGAGTCTATTTAGGAGTTCTCGCACACTTTGAAGAATATAAGGTCAAACATTATTCGTGTTGTTAAGGAAAATAACCGATTTTCCATGTTGTTGACATTTGGAACTGCCTTGTCCAAGTCGTCAGAGCGTAAATCGGCATTTGCATCTTCCATGGGATGATTAGAAGACGTCAATGTCTTGGTTGGAGGGTGTAGCTGGTACAGAGATATTTGGCGCAGGGTAGTTTAGCGACGTTTCGGTCGCAGCGGTAAGTTCTGCGCGAGGGTATTTGGGCAAAAGCTAGTAGCTTTCCAAAGTCATATCCCTCAGTATCGGTGAACGTACAAGTAGATTGCATCTCTCATCAAACACAGAAGGAGGGGGCTTTTTATCATCAAACGCGCGAATTATATATTCCATATGTACAAATGGCTTATATGTTTTGATAATCAACTGGTTTTCATAGCACGGGTGCGTACGCCACCGTCACTAGAAAAAGCGATTCAGGTTTATTAAAGGATAGGGAACATGGGGAGAATCGGCGACAAACTTAAAGACGGAAGAATCATATCGGTAGGCAGCAGAGTGAGGTGTCCTGTACCAGTGCACGCAGGTCCAGAAAAGAAGAAGAAAATAGACTCGAAGAAGAAGAAGAAGAAGAAGAAGAATTGTAGCTCGTAGATGAATGACCAGCAGGGGAGGACTCACACAAGGGAACGCAGTGGTGGAGGTGTGTTTCGGGCAAAAGAAGACGAAACTCTGTATAGAGTTGCTGCTGAGATAGGTATGAATGCGTTAAGTAAGTGGGTGTCGAGCTGGCCAACGAGAGTGCTCGAGCACGCTTTGAAGGAAAAAGGAAGCTCATCCATCTTCTTCTTGTAAGTGGTTATACAGATTTGATATGGCTTGCCCTGCTGATCAAGAGATTGGAAAGGCAATGAAATGATGATACTTGGCGGATTCTCCTTTTCGGCACGACGGTAACAGGTTGTTGCACGAAGAGCAGGGGCATAGGGACAATAAATATTAATTACGGGAGTTAGAGGTGGAGGACGAAAGCGCTCGTCTAGACCTTGCTCGAGGTGTTCGAGGTTATAATATAGGACGTCAGTCAGCAAAAAGTGACTGGTGAATTCAGCTTTCTTCGCTGAAGAAGAAGAAGCGGAGGTAGATAATAGTCGCGTAATATCCTCACGGCTCGGCGCTTCCTGCAACAAGCGGGAATGACTCCACGGGAGCGAGAGAGCGAGGGGGGTCGCGACGGGCGGACGTGATTGTGAGGGTTCGCCATTGGCTGGTATGGCATTGGCGGCGACGTCCAAGTAATGGGGGAGTGATAAAAAGTAAGGGCACGACATTGCGGGGTTAGCGATTAGTTCTCGTCTTGGTCTGAATGTCAGGAGTATGATGCATACCTAGAATTGAGCGGAACGTAGCAAAGTCGGTGGTATTGTGAAGCCATCAGCTACGTTTAATTTGCCAGGAACATGATGGAGACGCGAATCCTTTTTTAATGCGACATGCTCGCGACCAATCAGGACTGTTGGGAGTATGGACAGCTGCAGCATTGTTCAGACATCCTCTGCGATGGGATTGTTGTCTGCGTCAAAATTAGATGGAGGATCAGCCTGCGTGTTAATGTAGAACGTCGGATTAACCACAAAAGAGAGCTCAAGAAGGAGTTTACGGAGCCAGACTGCTTCGTCAGCACAGGTGCTTAGCGCAATGAGCTCCGCTTCGTTGGTAGAAAAAGAGACGGTCGGTCGTTTAATTTACTTTCCCAGGCTATATATTGAACAAGTAGAAAACAAAATCAGTAGTGGACTTTCCGTCTTTCTGTTCGAGTGAAGGGGCATTGTCAGCATCGACCGTAGCAAACAGTTTGCGAGTAGCAACATCTTTATCCCGGTAGTCGATAATGGTAGATAGGTCAACAACTCGATTTGAGCAGATGATGTACTTTAGGTGGTTTGCGATAGTGTAGTGCCTTTAGGATGGAACCAAAAAGGCGAAGGGCTCTGTTTGTTTGCTTGCTTGCTTGCTTGCTTGCTTGCTTGCTTGCTTGCTTGCTGAGGTACCGTAGGAGGTGGCAGAGCATCAAGACATGCACGCAAGCAGGAGAGTGCATACCTCTGGAACATCGCCTTCGAGTTTGCGAGAAATCTGGTCGGCAAGCAACTTGCACGAATACCAATTTGCATAGCAATGTAGCAAAGTGATTGTGTGGATATATATTTCCACGTCAGTGGAAGGAGAGCCATCCTTGTAGGTGAAGATTGACGACATAGGATATTCGAGAGGAGTTAGGGTCTTCAGTATTGGGTGATCATCGAACAGAGCATCTATAACTTGGCTTGAACGTCTAAAGATATCCAGCCATTCGGTGTCTGTTTTGCAGACGCGCATTCCCAGAAGAAGTGTGTGGACTGGCTCGAATTGCTCAACAGAGAACACTGTTTGTGTAGAGCTTCCAGGAGGAGTTTCTGTGCGCGCAGATTATCATCGTTAGCAACTATGACGATATCATCAACAGAGAGGCTGCTGCAGATCAGCAAACGAGCGTGTGTAGAGAGATGCAGCAAATCGCTCTCTCATGGCACTGTCGAATATCAAAAACGCAAAAGAACGAGCCAATCGCTTCCACCGAGTACACCATTGCCGCGACAACGTGGCCGCCAAAGCTCCCGGCGGCGTAATTGCACGTCCTGGCATCCGATCTTCCTTATCGTGATCTCTGTATCGACTGCATCTGCCACAATAAGCGTCGTCGTCGCCAGGATGATCAAGAAAATCAAACCAAGCCCGATTTTGAACAGATTCACACAACCCGGTGAAGTCTGGGCTTGGCGGCTACGTCGTTATTATTCCTTCAGAATGGGGTGGCTTCCCCCACTTGGTATTAAAGGAACGAACTTCCTACTCGCTTCCTTTGCACGCACTACCAACGCAACGCTTATCCTGAAGTGCTGTACGCTGGTCCGACCGAAAAGTCGTTAAACTATGGCTCCCCAGCCACTGCAGGTCCGGACGAGTAGTATAAAGTCCAAGAGGCAGACATAGCTATCGACCAGTACAAGCTCAAGTGCTTACAAGGACTTACTCCTGAAGACCGTAGGCAAGCCTACATCAAGGCGATCGCGGGGAATCGATTTTTTGACGGGCATATGATGTTTTCTCCGAACGCTGAATTTGAGTTCGGTGGACGAGTCTAAGGAGGGAACATTGGCGTCGTCGGTGGAGTCGACATCTGTATGTACATTGTCTTCTACAGCTGTCGAGGTAAGTGCTTCTTCTTCTTCTTCTTCTTCAGGTGCAGTTCTTGAGGAGCGGTAGTTTAACGACATTTCGGTTGGCAATGTGACTCGTGCATGCATCAGCTTTGAGAGATAGTGTGTCTGAGCTGTGACTGGAGGGAGACAGTTCAGGAGTGAGAAAAGTGGATACATAATTCTTCTTCTTCTTCTTCTTCTTCTTCTTCAAGATGGCAATGTCATGTTGAAAGGTAGGGTCCAACATGAGAGACTTCATGTCGACAACTATGTGGCAAATGTGTGGTGTATAGAGAGTATGATAAGTGCCCGCAGGCAGGCAGGGCGTTGCGGAGAAGATCACAGCACAGGTCCTTCTTCAGCGAGGGTAAGAAGATTGTTGCTTGAGGACGAGTATGGTTATTTACTCTCTAATGAGCTCAGCGCGCGTTGGGTAGTAGCGAAGCCATTGCGCGGATCGCGTAGGATGATGTTGGCATATCCACGCATGGTAGGCAGTGGTGCAAGCATGGAATGGACTTTAGAACCGAGTTTGCGGTCGCGTAAATAGCCAAGATACCGACTGTGAGAGAGAGAGATTATGGTCTTCTAGGAGGGCAAAATATCCTAACTACTAATCGACAGATGTTTGTCTGTCTGTTTGTTTGTCTGTCTGTTTGTCCCTCGATTTAGGGTAAGGATCAGGTAGGCGCGAGAGTAAGGATCAGGTAGGCGCGAGAGCCAGACAGTGATCCTCCAACCCGTCCACGGCGACCTCGCAGACTATTTCCACGACGCGCGGCGGCTCTTTCAGCGAGCCATTCTCACGCCCCGTCGAAACGATGTTGTCGATGCTGACAACGCGCGCGTGACCGCGGCCTTTTTTTCGGAGACGAGTCGTCGGAGTTCTTTTCGGCCGACTAGGTTGGGTCGGAAGACGACGCCTCGCTCTCAAGAGTCAAGTTTTGAACTCCCTGACAACCAACGGCATGCTGACTTTGATCGCGAGCTTAAAGTCTTCGCAACCTCGACCCGTCGCTCGGCCACTGCAACGGTACCAGATACATGATCGATCGTGTCGTTGTCACCGAGGCTCCTCCAACCTGTATCCCTTAAGGCCCGCCGACGCCAAACGATCACCAAGAGGCAGGGCCAGACGCCCCGCGAGGTCGGCGTCCTCTTGGCGAAGCCCGTCTTCTGTCACGTCCAGCTCTACGTGGCTCTCTGTCTATCGGCAACCCCGAGGATATCCTCTTTTTGGTCGACGACTCCACCCTACTCCACACGTGCTGCGCAATACCGATAAGCCCCCTCCCGGCGTCTACACGCGCCCTGTAGGTGAACTTTCTGGGACCAGGTGAACTTACTGGGGTTTGAGATTGGGATTAGGGATTAGGTGAACTTAGTGACCAGGTGAACTTACTGGGACCAGATGAACTTACTGAGGGTTTTAGAGTAAACTCAAGGTTAGCGGCGTGTGCGGATCAAGGCAGCTTCGATTGGTGGAGGCGGGAGCGACGAGCTCGAAGGAGTGGGGTGTGAGCACGAGTGGGTTTACGCCGAACTTACTGGGGTTAGAGATTTGGACTAGGTGAACTTACTTATTCAAAAAAATTCAAGAAACTTACTGGGACCAGGTGAACTTACTGGGGTTAGAGATTGGGACTAGGTGAACTTACTGGCCTGCACTTGTTTGTCCTTAAACGAAAGTCGGCCACAAGATGGGTCGTAAGTGACACATATGATAAGCGCGCACTGTTTTTTTTTAATTTAGTGGATGGCAGGAAGCGTGCCACGAGCTGTGTCAACTTGAGGGTATGCTTGCACGAGCCAGAGATAACCTTGGAACGACGTGGAGCGTTTTTTTTGTCGGCGGCGGAATTATTGGAGGCGGTGAGCGCGCGCGGGTAAATCCAAGGGCATCGATGGAGGCTTGATTGGCTTTGTTCTCAACTAATAGGTTACCTTCGGAGTGATGTCCACCAGTAAGAAGGTGAATATTGTATGTAGATGAGGAGTTTGTAAGAAATAATCAGGGTGCGGGTTGGTTAGTTTTGAAAATCGTAACATAATAGGACTGTTAGGTGAGATTATAGCGAACAGGTTGTATAAGGTGATGAATGCCGTGAGGCAAATGGGATTAGAAGACCCCTGTAGTGGTTGAGTAGAAGATCTCCTAAAACCCACGATGATAAGTGTATTCATTCATTCATTCAGAGTGGGACTGGTGACTAAATTGTTCGAGAGCCTTGCTGTGAGCGAAGCCTGCGAAACAGGAGATTTTTAAACGTCTCAAGCTCATAGAGACTTAGCCGATGTGCGCGAATATAAAGGAAAGGTTTAAGGCGAGAAGATTGATGGTGGATCATCAGGGTACCCAGACGCGAATCCAATCTTTCGCTAAGTCCGTAGGTAACCGCGGAGATGAAATTGATGTCGTCCCCAATGTCTAAGAAACACTTAGAGTGCTGGTTGGTCCAGGAAAGCATATCAATGCCGCCCGTGATATATCTGCGAGCATCACAAATCCACCTTTCTCTAGACTGGTAGTCGCCGCCACACAGATAGGTTGGAAATCGATCGACCACATCAACGGTATAGTGAAGTGTGGCGCGAATGAGGAGGTTATCCGCTGAAATGTGATCCCGGTAGTAAACCTGCTTATGGGGAGGCCTCATCTCCGCGGACCAGGGGTTTGAGGAGTAAGTTGATGACAGCGAGCATGCTATCAAAAAAAAAATAGAGCATCGTCACGTAGTAGGAGACAAACCAAATCGGATGTCTTGGTGCCCTCGAGTAAATTCCGATTGGTAAGAAAGTGGGGTAAGTTCGATGATGTCGCAGTATAGCTTCCGTCTTTCTTCTTGAGCAAATCGGTGAAGGTGGTTAATAATAAAAGGGATTGAAAAATGACAACATCAGGGAATCGTCGTCTACGTAACGTATGCGCAGAAGAGTATCATCATCATCATCATCAGACTCGACGACAACTTTGATGTTCAAGCCACCAAGTCATCATTGGCTTGTGACAGAAACGCAGGGGTTGATAGCCCCAGAACATAATAACATAACAGATGGCTTGCGGGAACTGCTATGTTCAGTCGATAAGAACACTGGTCGAGAAAAAACGGGTGTTGTGCTTTACATCCTCGTTTTGCTCACGGAGGTTGAGCAGGAGAGTACGAAGCCAAGGGGAGCTTATTGAGGAGGTAGTTGTAGTAATGACATAAGTCACGGTTTTCGTTACTATCCCTTCAAAGGAAAAGAACGTAATTCGATGTTTCTGTCGCGTGCAAGGACTTATGGTAAACGTCGGGGAGCGCTGGTAGATCACGGTCTATAAAGTGGATGGGCACCCGTACGTCCTTGTCAACGAGGCTTGTTACGTGTGAAATATTCGGTTGTTCGCTGTCATTTATTTAGGGTGACAGTCAGTTGGGCCTTTTTCCACTCGGGTAGGATGAACAAATGTCGGAACAAAGCATAGTCAATTTTCGTGACATAACCGATGCCACTGATTAGGCAGCAGTGGAGAAACAATGTTCTTCGTTAGCATTATGACTCGCGCGGATAAGGAAATGGACATTTCTGGAAATTCCAGATATTTCCAAGAGCCTCTCATCCGAGGCTGGAAAAAAAAAAAAAAGTGCGTCAAATCACGAATATTCAGTATGTAGTGTGCGCGCAAGACCTCGACGTTCGCCCACTAAGAGACCGCTTAGTGAGAGCGCCGGCGTGCACGTTCGTGTTGGTGTCATGGGCCACACGCTCTAGTCCCCCCCCGCGGTGTCGGTGTCGGTGTCGGTGTCGGTGTCGGTGTCGTGTCGTGTCGTTCGTTCACAAGGCGCTGAGTGAACCTCCTTACAGGGGTCGTCAACCTTTCAGTAGTGACAAAGGGTTGTTGTTGAAAGTGCTGGCGTTCTTTAGCGAAGAAGAGGCGGTGCTGGACGCCAATGGAACCTTTACACAGACGGACGACCCCGTCCAAGTTATTTGACGGTCGCGGCGAACGTCGAGACAAAGCTGACGCTCAAGGCGGCGGACCCATCGTGGTCTAGAGTTTCAACGCGCATGAACATCGGGGAGGGACTAATAATAATCTGCCGGGTGAGAGCCACGACGACGACGACGACGACTGAGGTTCGCAGGTCTCAAAGCCTCGAGCGTTGCGACTGAAACGCTGCTAGCGTTGCAATCGCGTTTTACAACCATTTTGGGCGGCTCACGTGGCCGAAAATCTCCTCTCCAGCAGTTTCCGGAAACTTCCATGGCAAAATATGGAAAAATCCATTCCAGGTCGGCTGTTCACTCTTTCGGAAATAATTCATGGTTAGCGTCGTAATATGTGACACCTTTTATTGAGCTGTGGCGGTTTACGGGGGCTCACATATTTTCTGCGAAAAATCAAACGTAGTCACGAGTGAAATAGAAGCACAGCTGTAAAAGGTAAAGAAATTGGAAATGGAGGGGAAGGTTGTGATCCCTCACATACTTGGTAAGAAAAGCATTCTCGCGGGTAGAAGGAGGAATGGTTGCAGGTTCGGTTGATCGAGCAGCTTGCAACGATGACCTGGGAGGGAGAATTATAAATAGGGGCGTTGATTCGCCGTTGTCAGTTCCTAAACCATTGTGAATGGCGAGAGTGAAGTGGATTTATTTTGTGCAGTGGATTTATTTTGCGTCTGTGCTGAAATTATTTTGGTGCGCAGTACTTTTGCGACACACGGCTGCAGAAAAAAAAGAGAGCGCATCTTCAGTTTATCTCGAGATAGCTGAGCAACAGCATCTCGTAACCGTGAAGTTTTCGTCAAACAAACCACCTCGATGCATCCAGTAGCAACTAACTAACTCCCAGAGAATGTCCGCGACGCAACCAATGCCAGATCTTCGGTAGCTTCGAGCGGGCGCCAGGCGAGTTCGAGAAGCTGGGTCGTTAACCGAGGTGACGTCGACCCGATCGTCGGGTCCTTCCCCGAGGCGTAAGACTTGAGTTTGAGGCATGCCCAAGCAGCCGACAACGCCCCTCTCGATGTTCGCCGGATCGACCGCGCAGCGTCTCTCGGGACCTGATGCTTAAGTGTCGCGTCTCGACAGTCGCGAGCAGGGGCCTCACTCCCGACCGAAGAGGGCATGCTCGTCGACGACAGGTTTGACTTTGACCAGGGCCTAGTCGTTCGCGCGGCTCTCAGAAGAGGGCCTTCTCGACGACGGCGATGATGTGAGCAGGCGGTCAATACGTTCTAGGCTTCGTTGTCGTTCAGCAAGCTCCGACGCTGCTCGCGAGGGGATCAAAAAAAGTCACGTCAGCCCCGACTCCATCTCCTGAGCTCCCACCTCTTGAGCCAGATCGACCGGATCCTGATTCTCCCCGACCCCGCGAACAGTTTCGAAAAAGAGTTTCAAAGCAGATTGCCGCATCGACGCCTTGATAAGGAGGTATCATCACTCCAGGATTCGGCAATCGCGCGACACACCCTTTCGTTGTGGTGCATCTTCAAGATTTATTTGCCCGTCGTCAAACCGGAAGTCGGTCATCCGTGGTGGTCGGGTCTTTCGTCTGTGGCCTAAGCTGTCGCTTACGCCACCAAGGTCAAATCTCTTTGTGCAGCCCCCGCACCTTGACCCCAACTGAATCATCAGTTACCTAACTCCCACTCGCCCTGCTCAGGACAGCTTTTTCCAGACCATAGCTGCGTCCCTCCTGAGAGAGAGAGAGAGAACCAGCGCCTCGCAGCCCAAGTCTCGCGTTCCCGCCAACATGCATCAACTCGCAACATCGAGCACCGCGCGTTCAATGTTACGCCTCGCGCGACGACCACTTGGGCTTCTTCTTCCTCTTCGAGAGTTAACGGAGCAACTTGAACCGTATCTCCGAGCGAACGATCCTCGACTATATCGAGAACCGTGGTTCTGCATAGCTCCTACTCGCCGGACATCATCGATGACCCGCACACTCGCCCGTGGCACCGCGCGTACCAGCAACTCACCGCGCACCTGCCAAGATCTTCAGTTTGGGTCCGTCCAAGAGTTACAGCGGTGGGAATTTTCACTTCAGCAAGAGACCGCGAACCACTTCACCAGCAGCCACGCAATATTCGTGAAGTGATTTGAAGTGAACGCGTACCTGGTTAAAGCGAACCTTTGTGAAGTGAACGCCACCGCCGGTCCCTGTCGCGTCAGTTCCGTCCCCCCCGCGCGTTATTGCTTGCCTCCTAGGTCTGGTGCTCTTACATTCATTCGCGTTAAATTCGGGGCAAAGTCACCGTGGATGGGGTTCAGTGTTTCTTACTACTTTAGGCGACGTGAACGAACGAACGACCGACCGACCTCGGTATCTTCGTCTGGTTCTTCCTCGTCATCCTCCATCTCCAAAGAGCCTTCGGGGAAGGAATCATGGTGGTGTGTCCCGGCGTTTTCGAAAAACTTGGTCTCGCGTCACGCGAGGTCGTCCCTCTACTTAATCCGGATCGCCGCCGCCGCAATGAAGAAATTCTTGTTCATCATGGGCAGCATGCTGGCAACAACTTTGTCCGTCTCGTCCGCGCCGAGCAGCAACGTGTTTCCCTCAGTCAAGGACAACAAGATTTCCAATGCTCAGGCAGCGCTCACAGTAGTAGCTCTGCGCGCCGCCATGTGTACACTACCAATTGAAAAAAAAAACCTGAGCGGAGGCTTTCGCCATGTCCGGAAGGAAGGAAGGAAGGAACGCATACTGCTCCTTGGTGAGCGGTCGATACAGCTTGCCAAACGTCGAGCACAGCAGCCAAGTCTGTTGTGAAGCTGAGACTTCATCCCTCTTCTCAAGTTCAGGATAATGTTCTTTCCAGTTGAGCGATCTCGACAGCCTGATGATCCATTGAGGCTGTGAAGACCTGTTCAAACTCCACGGTGAAATCGGGCATCTGGTTCTCAGGCATAGCAAAAGAAGGCTATGCGTCGCCACCAATGTCGTCCTCCCAAGCGTCGGGTGCGTCGAGTGCCGCCAAGAGACTGCGGGCAGGCGCAGACTCGGAGGAACTCCTTGTCTTTTGCCTTTTCGTGGTGGAATGCAGTCCGTGCGTAAATCGCATATTCTTCCTTGAGCAAGCAACTTCCTGGCTCGAAATCTCTGATTACACGACCGGCGCCGGCAGTTGATAGTCCGAAAAGTCAAGAAGGAAGGCAACCAGCTCGCGATCGTTGAATTCGTAGTCGAAGTGACGCACGTAGTTTTCATTATTCCCGCAAAACCGACGCTCGCATTCGAGTATAGCCCGCTCAAGACAGGTTTTTGCCGGTCTCGCTGAGATCGTCAACATCGAGACAGTCTTACGTGGCACGGTTTTCGCAGTTGTGTTCGGGCGATAAATGACTTCTAGCGTCCCAGCTCGCAGAGACTCGATCATGTTGTGCTTGATCAATGCGGCGCACGCCCCCAGGTATAAGTGTTCATGTTGCACGAAAACAACGGCCGCATCCGTTATAGCAAAAATCGCCTCGAATTCAGCCAACGCCACCCATTGCTCATCACTGATTGTCCAGGGGAGTCCAATGTTGGTGGCCGTGTACAGTTTGAGCACGCGGTGCATACGCAGCAAGGAACGAATAAGTCGGTATTGCGCCCGGAACCTCGTCTTATTGAGGTCGAGCTTGAGCTTCGGCGATTTATTTCCCCGGCTATAATGGCAAAAGCGCATGCAGATCCTTCAAAAGTGTGTGCCGTAAGAAGAAAAGTACGTGGCTCCATCGTGGGCACTGTTCAGCAGCTCCTGGCCTGCTGGGAATGGATTAATCACCTGCTTGCCTCTGGATCGTGTCAAGTCGCCGCATGCCGCTGCCGAGATTTTTGAGATATATCATGCATGTCACACACGCTTGGACCTCAACAAAAAATTCTTCGGCGACGCCAAGTGCAGCCCGGCCTCGTGAACAATGGTTGCGGCCGCCAAATCGATATCGATTCCCGCACGCTCCGCGACCACAGAACGGAGCAGAGAAGCCGTGCCGGAATCGGTTCCGTCGTCAGCTGGAACGAGGCCCACGCGGGAACACCGTCTCAACGCCACTCCAATTGGGCCAGATGAAGGATAGGCCAATGGCCTGTCGCTTGAACTTATCCTTCCTTGAGTGTCCCGCCGTCATGCAGCACCTGGGCGAATGGAGTGCCGAAAGCCGCCGCTTCATAAATAACTAACTAACTAACTTCGGACCTCTCCCGGGCATGGGAGCCAGGCTGGGCCGGCAGTAGCCGGTCCAGGATCACAGAGCAAAAATCACACAGCTGGGGTAGAGGCGAGGGATGAAAAGCCGTTGATGGCGGACCGCCACTGCGCGCGGTCTTGTGCGAGGTCGTGCCACGAGTTGAAGGGGATGTCGCATTTCCGGAGTGCCTTGGCGAGCGACCTCCCGTACGTCATCTGCGGAGCCCCCGGTGGGCGCTTGGAGCGGACCCAAGACGAGAGCATCTTGCGAGGGAGTCGGGAGAAGGGCATGCGGGCGACGTGACCGGCCCAGCGGAGCTGGCGGCGCGTGACGTAGACGTCGATGGACTCGAGGCCGAGGCGCCGCAGCAGGATCTCCGTTGAGATGTGGTGGGACCAGGTGTGTTTCCGGGTCACACGACACATGACGCGGGCGCACTGCGCGTGGAAACACCGCAGCCGGCGGAACAGGACCTCGGTGAGGCACCACGATTCCGCACCGTGAAGGAGGATGGCCAGGACGAGCGAGACATAGACGAGGCGCTTGGCGCGAGCAGAGACGGACTTCGTATCGACGTGTATCAAGATTCGAACAACAAAACAACGATATTCAGCGTCCACCCATTCAAACGGCGCCTTTCGAGTCATGAACGAGGGCGCTTGCCTTTTCCGCCGCCACCGCCGCGGTAATACGCCGCCTCAATTATTTGGTTGCGATGATCTTCGTCGTCAGTGAAAGGTGCGCTTGGAAAAAATCCGCTGCGACGTGTACGCGTAGTGCCGAGCCGAGAACGTCGCCATCAGGGACGAGTGCTTTGCCTGGCTGGGCATGGCCATGAAGTATTTCGTAACATCCGATTTACCCTTCGAGGCTGCTGCCACAACGCCCACGGCCGTCATAAAAAACGCCCTCTTTTTCTTGATCTGTCTTCTGTGGGCTGTTGACGTCCCAGCTCGTCGAATCCTCCTCCTCCGGATGCGCAGCCTTGAAGTGGGCCGGCCCCAAGGGGGCTTGGTCGTCTGTCTGCCACGTGCCTTTCTTGAAGTCTCTCGTCACCACCTTCAGGCGCTCCCAGCACCGGATACACACATGCGTCGTCGCCTTCCCACTGGTCAGTCAACGCGGTGGGTGGTCAGGATGATTTTCCTTCAGTCGACGCACGCAGTCCCACCACCACACCTTGGAAAAAAAACCTGGTTGTTGATCGTCCACGTTTGGTGCCGGGCGTGTTCCACGTCACAACATCGACGTCGCAATCGGCTCGTTCTTGTGAACTTCCTCCTTCTGTTAACACCGCGTTTAAATTCCTCCTCATCATCAACATTATCCTCCACCTCCAGGTAGTGCGGCTCGACTTGGCTCATCAGCAGCAGACGGGGTCAGGGTCAGGCCGTCAGCCAAAGTGAATGAACGTGAAGTGAACATTGGACTTGGGACGAAAAAAATTTTCACCAAATTCAGCGAACCTAGTGAAGTGAGCCCAGTGAATTCCCAACGCTGAAAAGCTATACGATTCCCTCCTCCTCACGCTGTCTCGTCGGACCAATCACGTCATCCCCGGCTCGCCTCACAAAACACTCAGGGCTCTCACCATTTCGGATCATTTCGGATCGCCAATGCATCATGTGCATCTCACGACACGCGATACTAAGCCATCGGATGATTCCACTAGTGATCTTGCCGACGAACACGAGGCGCATCCGGTGATGACGAACCGTTCCGCGACATCATTCAGGGCGCCTTCGATACTCTCGCTGACGACTCGTCTGATCACGAACCGCATGCCACGCGCGCCGAACCGTCGAGGATCCAAAAAGCGTCGATCCACGTCGGGATCTCGCGGGTGGTAACAAAGCGAAAGCCGAGACAGTCCTGTCCGACCTCCCTCGCTTCGCACGAGACCCCGAAGACAACCCATCGACACGGAGATCGATGCATTTCTTGCAGCCGACGGTTCGTTGGAATACGATGACGACGGCGTTGACGACACGAGCCCGCACACCTTCAGCATCCTCCCTAGTCATCACATTTGACCCGCTCTCAACGCACGCAGCAGCCTGGAGATGGTCCCGACGTAAAATCCGGTGAATATTCACCTGACCGGATATTATTCGAGTTAAAAGGGATGTCGGATGATGAGAAATGCATGCACCTGGAAGGTATCATCAAAGAATTCGATGGTATTATATATCACCGACAAAGGAGTCATACGACTATCCCTCGTACCAGAAAGCAGATCCGCGCTTCCTACTCGCTTGGTCCTCAAAGTAAAAAAAAAGGAAAATTTTAGCGCATATCTCAAACACAAAGCCAGATGTGTGGTCAAATGCTTTTCCTGGCTCGACTCGGACTCGACTTCTACACAGTGTATACTCACCGACAACAATGTCGTGGCCGCAACACGCTAATCGCTGTTGCCACGGCTGCATGCGCATCATTGTGATGAACCACAAGCATTCATCCAGAAAAGTCTTATTGGGTGCATCTTCAAAGAGGTATACAACAAATGAAGCCAGCGATCATCGAGAAATTTGGACACTAACCTAACTAACTAACTAACTAACTAACTTCAGACCTCTCCCGAGCATGGGAGCCAGGCCGGACCGACAGGAGCCAGTCCGGAATCACGGGCCTGTAGACGAGGAGCGCCGAAAAAAAGGTCGGTCGGCGGAGAGTGACCATCAAGCCTAAAGGCAAGAAAGCCTTTCTACTGATCAAAGCCCTCTACGGACTCCAATATAGCTCTCTTCTCGAAGCACTTGATGATGAACAAGTTCCTGACAGAAGACCTTGGCTTCACCTGCAGCAGGAATGATGCCACACGAATCAATAAGTGGTGTGCACCCACTGCGTTTGTCGATGACGTGTTGATAACAGGTACAGACACAGCGCTCATTCAAAAAAGTAAAAGACCGCACTCTTCAAAAGGATTTGGTGAGGGTTTTATATGGGCAGAAAACGTCAATCCTTTTTCTCAAATGTACGTACGATTCGGTTAATAAGGGGGTGTTCACAACGAGCGCTCGACACAAAGTCAGAGAGCTCCTCTCTAAACTCAATATTTGGGACAACTCTCGCCTAAACGTATCCCGCACCATTCAGATTTCAAAGACCGACAGAAGGTGACTCACACTTCGCTGACTCCTCTATAAGCAAAGACAAGTGCAGGCTCCCCACACACACCCCCCTCTTAGCAGTCGACATTTAAAGACAAGCGCAGGCCAGTAAGTTCACCTAGTCCCAATCTCTAACCCCAGTAAGTTCACCTGGTCCCAATAAGTTCACCTGGTCAGTAAGTTCACCTAGTCCAAATCTCTAACCCCAGTAATTTCGGGGTAAACCCACTCGTGCTCACACCACTCCTTTGAGCTCGTCGCTCTCACCCCCGCCAATCCAAGCTGCTTTGATCCGCACGCGCCGCCAACCCTTGAGTTTACTCTAAAACCCCCAGTAAGTTCACCTGGCCCCAGTAAGTTCACCTGGTCACTCAGTTCACCTAGTCCCAATCTCAAACCCCAGTAAGTTCACCTGGTCCCAGTAAGATCACCTACAGTGCGCGTGTAGATGCCGGGAGGGGGCTTATCGGTATTGCGCAGCACGTGTGGGGTAGGGTGGAGTCGTCGACTCAGAAGAGCATATCCTCGGGGTTGCCTGCTCGACAGAGAGCCACGTAGAGCTGGACGTGACAGAAGACGGGCTTGTGGGCAAGAGGACGCGGACCTTGCGGGGCGTCTGGCCCTGGCTCTTGTTGATCGTTTGGCGTCGGTGGGGCTTGAGGGATACAGGTTGGAGGAGCCTCGGTGACAACGACACGATCAATCATGTATCTGGTACCGTTGCAGTGGCCGTACGACGGGTCGAGGTTGCGAAGACTTTAAGCTCGCGATCAAAGTCAGCATGCCGTTGGTTGTCAGGGAGTTGAAAACTCGACTGTAAAGGGCGAGGCGTCGTCTTCCAAAAGACCCAACCTAGTCTGCCTAAAAGAACGCCTCGTCTCCGGGAAAAAAAGGCCGCGGTCATTCATGCGCGCGTTGTCAGCATCGACAACATCGTTTCGACGGGGCGTGAGAATGGCGCGCTGGGTAAAAGAGCCGCCGCGGGTCGTGGAAATAGTCTGCGAGGTCGCCGTAGACGGCTTGGAGGATCAATGTCTGGCTCGCGGGCCTACATGATCCTTACCCTAAATCGGGGGACAAACAAACTCGCCCCACGGGCGGGGCCCGTCCTCTCTTCGCCTGCCCCACGACTCGGCGATGACCCCGACTAGGTCCCGCGTACTTATCTCCGCCCGTCAGGCACATCCCTCCTACCCCACAAACCCACCCACGTCCTTCATGCTCCCCACACACACACAACCCCTTCTTAGCAGTCGACATTTAAAGACAAACATACAAACTCTTAGCAGTCGACATTTAAAGACAAACAAACAAACAAACAGACAAACAGACAAACATCTGTCGATTAGTAGTTAGGACCAGAGACTCTTTTCAATCAGTGTGTGACTCACTGATATAGCATAACGGTCAGACCAGACATAACGACCATACTCAACCGCACCTGCAAAGGCATGTGCACTCGCCTGAACGGCTGCACATGGTTTGGTGAGAAGTGGCGGATAGGTATTTATTTACACACAACCCCGGACCACGGATTGGTTTACAAAGTAGATGGCTCACCTATGTGTCATCTGACATCATCAAAGTGCTGTACTCCAAATAAATACCCAGAACTGAAGAAGCATTTCGTCTTGCCAAATAATAGCCTTTAGTGATGCCGACTTCGCGGACTCTCAAGACACTCGCCTGCGATCCACGACTTGGTATTGTGTCAACGTATTCGACTGCCTTGTCTCGTGGTCCTCCTCCAAGCGACAGACCAAATCAACACTGCACGCAGAGATCATCGCTGCTGCGTCCACCGCAGATGAAGCAGTATGGTTCTTATGGAATCGGTGCCATTTATGTTCGGGTTTCCCACCTGTCACGAGGTCCCAGCCATACAACCACTGCTAATTGACAACGAGGGAGCTGTATCGACAGTCAACCACCCAAAAAACACCACAACAGACAAAACACGCGGACTTCTAAGAATCTTTCGCATTCGCGATTATCAGGGCGACCCGAGAGGGTCGCATACGCTGTTTCTGGTGTCCTACCAAGACAAACATAGCAGACCGACTTTTCTCCTCGAAGTTCCTAGAGACAGTAAAAATTCACCGTGCCCCTGGTAGAGAATGATGGCAGTCGTAGTGTATTATTTATCGCCCTGTCCCTAACGACGACACAAAGAGTGTTCGACACAGAGATTTTGTTGGGTATGAGGGGGGGGGGGGTACTAACCCTAAATCAAATTTTCTAGCTCCTGTCAACCGTTGACTTTCCGCGACTCGCAGAACGATGATTCCTTGCGAACGTGGATCACAACAAGCAAAAGGACATCATCACGCACGAAGACGAAGGTTCATTTCGTGCTTATCTCAGTTCTTGGACACTCCGCCGAACCTGCTCCTTTCATCACGACCTCTATGATCCATCCGCAAGTTCTCCGTCACACCACATGGTCAGCGAATGAAAAAAAACGACGCACCAGCACCCGGATGGAGTCTTTTCATCAATTTTACGGACTCTGAAGAGTTCAAAATTCTTTGTTGCAGTTGAACTTCAAGTGGTTTTTTTGTCGAAATGGTATTTTTTATTATTGAACTTCAAGTTCAAGTACGCGCGCGTTGACGTGACAGCCGTGCGGCAGCATGCGTACGACCTACGGGCGGGGCCCGTCCTCTCTTCGCCTGCCCCACGCCTCGGCGATGACCCCGACTAGGTCCCGCGTACTTATTTCCGCCCGTCAGGCACATCCCTCCTACCCCACAAACCCACCCACGTCCTTCATGCTCCCCCCACACACACAACCCCCTCTTAGCAGTCGACATTTAAAGACAGCTGTTGTTGCCTCTACTTATGACCCAAAACGTCTTTCCTATACAACGTTTACAAGCGATCCATAATGGATGTTCTAAAGCGATGCCAATTCGTTGTTGTTGAGCACACGGCGTCGTCCGAGCGCTTTCTCCGATGCTGCCGCTTTCTCCGATGGAACGCGCAGATGCGGCTCGTGTGCATCTGCGGTACTGGAGACGCCGCGCCCCGTCGCGCGGAAGGCGCTTCAAAAACTCTGTGTCAGGCGCGTTTACGTCCCCGGATGCTGTGCAGGTCAACCACTATTCTTCCGCATCAGCCTACGCAGGATGGGCGTCCTTAATCGTCTGGATACGTGCCGCAACAGTCGTGTTCGTGCCGGCAGCCGTTCTTTCGACGCGCGGCCTCGTCACTCTACCCCGGCACTCGCAAGCGACGCTGTCGGCACGCGCGTCAAGATGACGGTGCTGCAGGGCTCTGTACGACGTCTTCTCCGGCAGTCTGTTCTCGCGTGCTCTGCCGCGGAGGTCACGGTGCGCTCGTACACTGTCGAAGAGGCAGCTCGGGTGCAGTGCTTCCAAGAGGCCTTGGTCGAGCGATGCTGTGGATCGCGGGTGCCGGCGCTCGGTCGAGGATACGCATCGCCGTTTGCCTGTTGGTGGCAAAAGTTACCGTCGTTTGTTCGGACCAAAAAGCTTCGTCGTGCTTTCGAGACGTTTGTTTTCAATGTTGCTCGGCGCTCGAATGTGGGGCTTGGTTGCCCTCATGCATGTTCGGTTTCCACTACTGCTGCCGTCTGTGTGCTGTTGTTTGTGGTCCTTCGTGTTGTTTTTTTCGTTTCTGTTGCCCTCATCCATTGTCTGAAGTCTTGACCGTCATAACACGTAATATTATCACGATTTTGTGCCATACTATGACATATTATGTGATAATGTGATGGCTGTGACCATGTCATTATTATTGCGCAGGGTTCGTCTTACATTTAAGTCCTTCCGCTCGCGAAGACATGCGCTGACGAGCAGGCTTTGTACCACCACCACCGGAGGCGACGATAGTCGAGGACTTTTTTTGTTCCGCGGGCGGGGCGGCGCTTGGTTTCGTGAATGCCGAGCCACGCGCTCTGGCGGCACTCGGAGTCGACTGACGGAGCGCTGATGGTCTACGCGTACGGTGCGAAGTTAGCGTCCCGTGTCGACCTCGTGCAATGATTGGCAGACGAAAAAGTCATCATCGAATTGGCTTCGCTAAAGGCCACAGACGCTCCACGCGAGCCCTCCGTGCGACTACATTTGCGGCCTCTGCACGCAGGCCCGAAGGAGCGACATTGCCGCCGCAAATCTTGTTGAGGTCACTTGTCGAGCAGCAAGTCTTGTGTAGACATGGTTTTCGTATGTAGTCCTTACTACTAATCGACAGATGTTTGTCTGTCTTTAAATGTCGACTGCTAAGAGGGGGGTTGTTTGTCTGTCTGTTTGTCTTAACTACTAATCGACAGATGTTTGTCTGTTTGTTTGTCTGTCTGTCTGTCTGTAAATGTCGACTGCTAAGAGGGGGGTGTGTGTGTGGGGAGCATGAAGGATGTGGGTGGGTTTGTGGGGTATGAGGGATGTGCCTGACGGGCGGAGATAAGTACGCGGGACCTAGTCGGGGTGTCTGTCCCTCGATTTAGGGTAAGGATCAGGTAGGCCCGCGAGTCAGCCAGGCATTGATCCCCAAGCCGTCTACGGCGACCTCGCAGACTGTTTCCACGACCCGCGGCGGCTCTTTCAGCGCGCCATTCTCACGCCCCGTCGAAACGATGTTGTCGATGCTGACAACGCGCGCATGAATGACCGCGGCCTTTTTTTCCCGGAGACGAGGCGTCGGAGTTCTTTGCGGCTGACTAGGCTGGGTCGGAAGACGACGCCTCGCTCTTTACAGTAGAGTTTTCAACTCCCTGACAACCAACGGGATGCTGACTTTGAGCGCGAGCTTAAGGTCTTCGAAACCTTGACCCGTCGCACGGCCACTGCAACGGTACCAGATACATGATCGATCGTGTCGTTGTCACCGAGGCTCCTCCAACCTGTATCCCTTAAGGCCCGCCTACGCCAAACGATCAACAAGAGCCAGGGCCAGACGCCCCGCGAGGTCGGCGTCCTCTTTCCCAAGCCCGTCTTCTGCCACGTCCAGCTCTACGTGGCTCTCTGTCGATCGGCATCCCCGAGGATATACTCATCTGGGTCGACGACTCCACCCTACCCCACACGTGCTGCGCAATACCGATAAGCCCCCTCCCGGCGTCTACACGCGCACTATAGGTGAACTTACTGGGACCACGTGAACTTACTGGGGTTTGAGATTGGGACTAGGTGAACTGAGTGACCAGGTGAACTTACTGAGACCAAGTGTGAACTTACTGGGGCTTTTAGAGTAAAGGGTTTTTAGAGTAAACTCAAAGGTTGGCGGCGCGTGCGGATCAAAGCAGCTTAGATTGGCGGAGGCGAGTGCGACGAGCTCGAAGGAGTTGGTGTGAGCTAGGTGAACTTACTGACCAGGTGAACTTATATGAAACTTACTGGGACCAGGTGAACTTACTGGGGTTAGAGATTGGGACTAGGTGAACTTACTGGCCTGCACTTGTCTCGTTTAACTGAATGATATTAGATCGTGGCATTTATGAGTGGAGCATGCAGAGGAGGTGAGAGCGCTCGCGAGAAGCCTGTGTCGTCTTCTTGAGCCGCAAAAAGAGTGATGAGATGAGGGGTTTGGTGGTTTTTTAACGCCCTTATTTCAAGCGATTTTCGCGCTTGGGTGATACGTTCGGTTGTCTATTATAAATAGTGCCTGGCACTCGTGAAATGCAATTCTGGCCTATTGCTGCTCGGTATATGCATTCTGGCCTATTGCTACTCGGTATATGGTTGCTTGCTGGGGACCCGCTACCTTCAAGGAGGGGGGGGGTGCGTGTCGAGTCAACGCGCAGACACCACAGAATATTGTAACGCCCAAAAAAATAATAAGAGCCGAGTCCGTTATAATAAAAATAGGAGTTCATGACACTAGTCCACACACACACACACACACACACACACACACAGAGAGAGAGAGAGAGTGAGAGATTGAGTTTGGAGGGTGCTACGGTGCTTAGTCCGAGCCCCCGAGCTAATCACGGACATACCCGATGCTCCCCACACACACCCCCCTCTTAGCAGTCGACATTTAAAGACATACCCGAAGTGGCAGCAGGTCCTTGAAGACCAAGTCCCGCCACAGTGACAGGTCGCTCCGCGCAACCCAGACTCATCTCATCTGTCGGAGGAGGAGGCATAGCACGTGATGCTATGCTGAACTCTTTCACGGCCGCAGTTGATGGCTTGAGGGGTGTCGGAAGAGCAGAAGCTGTCGGCGTTGCGGTCGAAATTATCGCGCCCGGGTGGACCCCCATGACCAAGCAGGCCTGGTATCCGAGTGGTACGTGCCCCGACAACACTTCCTTGAAGACGGAGATAGGGCGGCGGGCTAAAATTCATTCTCGGAAAGGAAGCGCCGCGCGCCTCGAATTGGAACTGGCAGGCATTGGTTGACTGGCTGGCGAGGCACGAATTACCGAACGACGAGGACGACGACTGGAAGGAAGCCGGCGCCGACACCGCGTACACGGTCATACGGGGACCAGCTGCGCTCGGTGTTCCTGCCGTGCCGGTACGGACGCAGCCGTCGCACTCTCAGATCAGCCCGAAATAGCCGCCACCTCCTGCGACTCAGCACCGGGCCCGCCAGCACAGCCACCCGCGGATGGTCAACGACTTTGTCAAGCTGGGGACCGACTTTCTCTTGCGGGACCAGACGGCGACGCGGGCCGAGCCGGACGCTGAGGACACCAACTGGTTCTGGAAAAAGGCGGCCGCTGCCTTCAACAACACGCTCGACGCCAGCTCGACACGAACCTCTTCCTTAGCAAGAACGGCTAAAAACCCCGAGGATCTAACCGATCTCACTCCGTTCCCCAGCCCTGGCCATGTCGCCAGCGCCACCACGACCAAGAAAAAGTTTGCCGACGACCTGCGCGCCCATATGCGCCCATATGACCTCTGCGCCCCTCTGAACTCCCGTTCCCGACCAGAAAAAATGTGTATCTTAAAGCTATGCGCTCGCACGTTTTGGCGGACACACAGGGTTTAGGTGGACAACAGGCAGCGGTGTGGGCCCGTGGCGTGCCGCTGCGACCCGCTCGTCGCAATCCACGAGCGCAATGAGGCGATGACGTTTTACAACTCGCGAGACGGCCTCGAGCATCCTTTTCCGCTCGAGCCTCCTCTTCCGCTCGCCGTCATCGAAGTACTTAGCAGATTTGACCATTTCGCTTTTAACTTTGCCCTCTCTGGTGGAGAACGGGTGCGCAAAGTTGCAAAAAAAGGGACTTAGCAAATTTTGCAACTTTAATCTGGTGGAGAACGGGCCTTAAAGACTATTGAACAGCTTAAAACGTTTTTTATAACGGGCCAAAATATAATTTCGTTTTATACTGGCATTATTATAATATTATATCGTTTCGTTTGTATTTTTTCAATTTTCGCTTTGAAAACCCTCTCAGAGCGTCAGTACTTGGTTGTCCAGTACTATTGAGAGGCGGCTGCGTCGACGAAGGTTGGTCGCAAAAAGAGCATCGTCACGGACTACGTCGTCAAGGGACCTACTAATTCCGAGAATCAAACGACGTATTCTTGTGCGGCGCATGGCTGCACCTATTCGAAGGAGACGCAGACATGGACGGCGTCGTACTGGGCGGATCATATTGTTGGGTGCAAGTTTACTACTGATGAGGTCAAAATCGCCGTCGCCAAGTCCACCAATACGACGAGGACGCGGGCCTTTTTGAGCACTATGGAGAACAGGGCCACGGAACTGGTGACGTGCGCCATGTCTGAATCGATCCCCTCTAAGCGAACAGCCGAGTCCGAGCCAGCCGCGAGCAGTAAGAGTAAGCAGGCCCGGGTCACCGACTGCTTTGACCGTTGTGGCGACGCGCGTGCACAGCGCATCACCGCGACGATCACCTAGTTCGTTGTCGGATGCGCTCTCCCGTTCTCCATCGCGGTAGGTTGGTCTCCTGGACTCGCTGCATATCTTCGCCTGGCTGGTAGACCCGTGCACAACGCCGACGTATGATGAGCTTTTTAACGTGACAGACTGGGAAGACGACGGCATCAAGATAATCGAGCGGTTCTACCCAGACTCTACTGATCACGAGGTGGCCTTCACCGAGCTCAAGCAGATCGCTCTCCTCCGGGGCCAGTGGGGCGCGCTCATCGAACGCAAGCAGTCCCTCATCAAACCTCCCGCCGACATGCGATTCAAGAAAACGTCCACCGAGCGCGAGATCTTCTAGCTGTCGCGGATGATGTCCGTCGCCGACGACTGGCGAATCACCGGAATCAAGCAATTCCCAAAGATCACCCCCATCGCCGTCCGCATCGACGAGATGACTGTCCAGTCTGCCGACGTCGAGCGAGTCTGCAAGACCCACAAGCTCATCCACACCAAGACGCGCAACCACCTCTACACCCTCACCGTCCATCGCCTTCTCTTTACCTACGTCAACCTCCGCCTCCTCATCAAGTGCACCGAGGCGCTCGGCGACTTCCTCATGCAGACGTTGAGGAGCAACTGCCACGACGACGAGGACGAGCCCCCTCTCGACCAGCCGGGCGCTCCGACTACGAAGACCCAGCAGCAGTCAGTCACCGATGACGCCTCCTTCGTCGCCGCAGTGCTCGACGACCAGAGCATTTATTTCCGAGACATAAATTTGGGCTGTTGGCTGTTGCTCACGTCCTTGTGCGAACGTGAGGGCCGCCGCTTCGCGTCGAGTGTGCTTATGGCGCTGGCATCGCGAGCGTTCGCGTGACAACGCAGCGTGTGCGAGCATCTCGTTTGTCATCGCCGACTTGGTTGTCATCCCGCATCAGTTTCGCCGGTGGTGGTGAGAGCATTGTCGTCTTTGGTTTCGGTCGTGGCTGGTGTCTCACTAGGGATTTGCGCCGTTGTGTTCCGCGTCCTTGCATTGTGATCCTCGTATTCAGTGGACGTAGGTGCACGCTTCGCAAACCTCATGAGGGTTCCTTTCCGGGAGCAAGCGTCACCCGCCGTCCTCGATCGCAACCAATGGTTAGCGATCATAGGGTTAGGGCTTGTGTTGTGGCTAGCACCACCCAGACATTTACCTCCTTCATGCCCCCTACACACACCCCCCTCTTAGCAGTCGACATTTAAAGACAGACATTTACCTCCTTCATGCCCCCCACACACACCCCCCTCTTAGCAGTCGACATTTAAAGACAGACATTTTCCTCGTACTAACAACTCCCGCACCCAAATAAAAATGTGAACAATCATCCGGACAAAAAAATAAAATCGCGAAAGCGATTAGCGCGCACAAACATCCCGAAATTTTGTATTTGTACTAACAATTACGTCCGTTTCGGCGTCCGTTGTGAATACTTTTCAGTATGTGAGGACACCGGACACTCTAATCAGCGTGCACGAAGCCGGGGCTCAACTCGGGGTTAGCACGAAGAGTGTACATGGTGAGCGTGGCGTACGAAACCTAAACCCCACAAATTTGTGTGTTGTTTTTTACTGGAAAAAAAACGAAAAAAGAACAGGTTTAAACTACCCCTGTAAAAAAGCTTACCAGTCGACCTTTAAAGATACCCTTGTAAAAAACCGAGAGGTATGGTACTCAGGAGGAACTACATTTGTAGAGCAGCCGTCCGTCCTCAACGGTCCTTTGTGTTTAAACGGACCTCAGCGAGTTTTTTACGGACGATGAAGCGCGCACATGAAAAAAAAAGGCGCCGTAACGACGATCGAAAGAACAGGCACGTCGACGAACCATCACCTCGCGGTCGACGGATGGCCGACCCTCTGCGCTGCGATGATGCCCGTCCTCGACGAGGATGGGACGGGCGGCCGCCGTCAGCACTCAGGAAGCGACGCGCGGACTCGCCATCACCCTCCTACGAGCGCCACCAAAAAGGGCCAAAGCCGTCGTCGTCGTGGCTTCACGAAGCTGCTGGTCGAAGTCGAGACGACCGGCGGCGCGATCCAAATCGAGACCGTTCGCCGATTCGACGACGAATCCCCGACCACGCGGCAAACAACCAGCGGAGCCGCGAGGACAACGACGGTCGAGGCTTGCCGCACCGTTCTCGGTCTCCAAAGCGAAGACGACCTGGCACGCACGACCACTGGCGGCGCGACGGTGGTCAGAGAGACTGGCGCCGTTCTCAGCGGCCGGCGCGACGACGAGGGGGTGAGACTCACCGCGCTGGGCATTGCCTCTACTCCGAAGGTCGCGGCGCCGACACTCCCTCGAGCCACGCGCTAACCAGCAGCGCCGAGGCACCACGATGGCAACAAATAAAGTGGGGGAAGCAGATGACGGACCGCGGTGCGACTCCCGAAACGATTCTCTCACTCGTTGCGGCTCGTGGCGACGAATTCAGCGCTCGCAACTTGGCGACTGCCGCACACCGTGTTGCCAAGTTTGGAGGCCGAAACCGCGATGTGCAGCGCGATCCCCGTGTGATGGACCTCGCGAACGCTTGTCGACGCTGCATAAGATTATTCGATCCTCGGGGGCTTGCCAACACAGCATGGGCCTTCGCGACGGCGCGCCTTCAGGTACCCGAGCTCTTCGCGGCGATCGCCGGCGCGGCTTCATCGCGGCTTGGCGAGTTCAATCCCCAGGAGCTCGCCAACACCGCGTGGGCCTTCGCGACGGCGCGCATCGAGGCACCTGAGCTCTTCACGGCGATCGCCGGCGTGGCTTCATCGCGGCTTGGCGAGTTCAAGCCGCAGGAGCTCGCCAACACCGCGTGGGCCTTCGCGACGGCGCGCATCGAGGCACCCGAGCTCTTCGCGGCGACCGCCGGCGCGGCTTCATCGCGGCTGGGTGAGTTCAAGCCGCAGAACTTCGCCAACACGGCGTGGGCCTTCGCGACGGCGCGCATCGAGGCACCCGAACTCTTCGCGGCGATCTCCGGCGCGGCTTCATCGCGGCTTGGCGAGTTCAATCCCCAGGAGCTCGCCAACACGGCGTGGGCCTTCGCGACGGCGCGCATCGAGGCACCTGAGCTCTTCGCGGCGATCCCCGGCGCGGCTTCGTCTCGGCTTGGCGAGTTCAACCCGCAGGACCTCGCCAATACGGTGTGGGCCTTCGCGACGGCGCGCATCGAGGCACCTGAGCTCTTCGCGGCGATCGCCGGCGCGGCTTCATCGCGGTTTGGCAAGTTCAATCCCCAGAACCTCGCCAGCACGGCGTGGGCCTTCGCGACGGCGCGCATCGAGGCACCTGAGCTCTTCGCGGCGATCGCCGGCACGGCTTCATCTCGGCTTGGCGAGTTCAACCCGCAGGACCTCGCCAATACGGCGTGGGCCTTCGCGACGGCGCGCATCGAGGCACCCGAGCTCTTCGCGGCGATCGCCGGCGCGGCTTCATCGCGGCTGGGTGAGTTCAATTCGCAGAACATCGCCAACACGGCGTGGGCCTTCGCGACGGCGCGCATCGAGGCACCCGAGCTCTTCGCGGCGATCGCCGGCGCGGCTTCATCGCGGCTTGGCGAGTTTAATCCTCAGGACCTCGTCAACACGGCGTGGGCCTTCGCGACGGCGCGCATCGACGCACCCGAGCTCTTCGCGGCGATCGCCGGCGCGGCTTCGTCTCGTCCTGGCGAGTTCAACCCTCAGGGGCTATCCAACACGGCGTGGGCCTTCGCGACGGCGCGCATCGAGGCACCTGAGCTCTTCGCGGCGATCGCCGGCGCGGCGTCATCGCGGCTGGGTGAGTTCAACCCGCAGGACCTCGCCAATACGGTGTGGGCCTTCGCGACGGCGCGCATCGAGGCACCTGAGCTCTTCGCGGCGATCTCCGGCGCGGCTTCATCGCGGCTTGGCGAGTTCAATCCCCAGGAGCTCGCCAACACGGCGTGGGCCTTCGCGACCGCGCGCATCGAGGCACCTGAGCTCTTCGCGGCGATCGCCGGCACGGCTTCATCTCGGCTTGGCGAGTTCAACCCGCAGGACCTCGCCAATACGGCGTGGGCCTTCGCGACGGCGCGCATCGAGGCACCCGAGCTCTTCGCGGCGATCGCCGGCGCGGCTTCATCGCGGCTGGGTGAGTTCAATTCGCAGAACATCGCCAACACGGCGTGGGCCTTCGCGACGGCGCGCATCGAGGCACCCGAGCTCTTCGCGGCGATCGCCGGCGCGGCTTCATCGCGGCTTGGCGAGTTTAATCCTCAGGACCTCGTCAACACGGCGTGGGCCTTCGCGACGGCGCGCATCGACGCACCCGAGCTCTTCGCGGCGATCGCCGGCGCGGCTTCGTCTCGTCCTGGCGAGTTCAACCCTCAGGGGCTATCCAACACGGCGTGGGCCTTCGCGACGGCGCGCATCGAGGCACCTGAGCTCTTCGCGGCGATCGCCGGCGCGGCGTCATCGCGGCTGGGTGAGTTCAACCCGCAGGACCTCGCCAATACGGTGTGGGCCTTCGCGACGGCGCGCATCGAGGCACCTGAGCTCTTCGCGGCGATCTCCGGCGCGGCTTCATCGCGGCTTGGCGAGTTCAATCCCCAGGAGCTCGCCAACACGGCGTGGGCCTTCGCGACCGCGCGCATCGAGGCACCTGAGCTCTTCGCGGCGATCGCCGGCACGGCTTCATCTCGGCTTGGCGAGTTCAACCCGCAGGACCTCGCCAATACGGCGTGGGCCTTCGCGACGGCGCGCATCGAGGCACCCGAGCTCTTCGCGGCGATCGCCGGCGCGGCTTCGTCTCGGCTTGGCGAGTTCAACCCGCAGGACCTCGCCAATACGGTGTGGGCCTTCGCGACGGCGCGCATCGAGGCACCTGAGCTCTTCGCGGCGATCGCCGGCGCGGCTTCATCGCGGTTTGGCAAGTTCAATCCCCAGAACCTCGCCAGCACGGCGTGGGCCTTCGCGACGGCGCGCATCGAGGCACCTGAGCTCTTCGCGGCGATCGCCGGCACGGCTTCATCTCGGCTTGGCGAGTTCAACCCGCAGGACCTCGCCAATACGGCGTGGGCCTTCGCGACGGCGCGCATCGAGGCACCCGAGCTCTTCGCGGCGATCGCCGGCGCGGCTTCATCGCGGCTGGGTGAGTTCAATTCGCAGAACATCGCCAACACGGCGTGGGCCTTCGCGACGGCGCGCATCGAGGCACCCGAGCTCTTCGCGGCGATCGCCGGCGCGGCTTCATCGCGGCTTGGCGAGTTTAATCCTCAGGACCTCGTCAACACGGCGTGGGCCTTCGCGACGGCGCGCATCGACGCACCCGAGCTCTTCGCGGCGATCGCCGGCGCGGCTTCGTCTCGTCCTGGCGAGTTCAACCCTCAGGGGCTATCCAACACGGCGTGGGCCTTCGCGACGGCGCGCATCGAGGCACCTGAGCTCTTCGCGGCGATCGCCGGCGCGGCGTCATCGCGGCTGGGTGAGTTCAACCCGCAGGACCTCGCCAATACGGTGTGGGCCTTCGCGACGGCGCGCATCGAGGCACCTGAGCTCTTCGCGGCGATCTCCGGCGCGGCTTCATCGCGGCTTGGCGAGTTCAATCCCCAGGAGCTCGCCAACACGGCGTGGGCCTTCGCGACCGCGCGCATCGAGGCACCTGAGCTCTTCGCGGCGATCCCCGGGGCGGCTTCGTCTCGGCTTGGCGAGTTCAACCCGCAGGACCTCGCCAATACGGTGTGGGCCTTCGCGACGGCGCGCATCGAGGCACCTGAGCTCTTCGCGGCGATCGCCGGCGCGGCTTCATCGCGGCTTGGCGAGTTCAAGCCCCAGGAGCTCGCCAACACGGCGTGGGCCTTCGCGACGGCGCGCATCGAGGCACCTCAGCTCTTCGCGGCAATCGCCGCCGCGGATTCATCGCGGATTGGCGAGTTCAAGCCCCAGGACCTCGCCAACACGGCGTGGGCCTTCGCGACGGCGCGCATCGACGCACCCGAGCTCTTCGCGGCGATCGCCGGCGCGGCTTCGTCTCGGCTTGGCGAGTTCAACCCTCAGGGGCTTGCCAACACGGCGTGGGCCTTCGCGACAGCGCGCATCGAGGCGCCTGAGCTTTTTGACGCGATTACCTTGGCAGCCCGGTCACAGCTGGGCAAATTCAATCATCGGGGACTTGCTAGCACGGCGTGGGCCTTCGCGACGGCGGGCATCGAGGCACCTGAGCTTTTTGACGCGATTACCTTGGCAGCCCGGTCACGGCTGGGCGAATTCAATCCTCAGGATCTTGCCAACACATCTTGGGCATTTGCCTGCGTCGACTGGAAAAAGGACCCCGAGTTTTTCACCGAGCTCGCTTACTTCGCTGTCACAGATCTCGGTGCCCTCAATGATCGTGAACTGTCGCAGCTCCACCTTGCTTCGTTGCATTTTCGCCTCGAGTGGCCCGACCAGAGCTCCCCGCTGTCAAACCACCAGGAGATGCTCCAGGTGGCGTTTCAACGTCAGGACCCCATACCGTCCCAGCTCCAACGCGACGTTGCGACCGCGCTCGACCGAGTTGGCTGGATGCACGTCTTCGAGCACGTGACCGAAGAGGGACTGTCGCTTGACATGGCTCAACCCGACACCAAGCGCGCGGTCGAAGTCGACGGGCCACACCACTACCTCAAGAGAACGAAGGTTGAGGACGGGCCTACGCGCTTCAAGTCCCGACTGCTACGGCGGCTTGGCTGGGACGTATTCCACATTTCGTTCTTTGAGTGGGCCGCCCTCGACGGCGAGCGAGAACAGGACTCTTTTCTCCGGGGCAAGCTGCAAATAATGCTATCAGCACCAGCGTAGTAATTGATTCCTTCCAAAGATTCGTTGTCATCACCTTCCCTTCCGCGTTTGTTCATTCTCCCGGCTTCTCGAGCCTAAATGATGGTTGCAATAATTACCAACGTTGGGAATTCACTTCAGCAAGTGAACGTGAACCACTTCACCAGCCACGCAATATTGGTGAAGTGATTTGAAGTGAACACGTCACCCTACGTGGCCATCGTGAACCTTTGTGAAGTGAACGCCACTTTTTTTTTTTTTTAACGCCAGCGCCGGTCCCTGCCGCGCCCCGTCAGTCCCGTGCCCCCCGCGCGCTATTGCCTAGGTCTGGTGCTCTTAGATTCATTCGCGTTTCGGGACGAAGGAGGAGTTGGTGGATGGGGTTCGGTGTTTCTTACTTTAGGCGATGTGAGCGACCTCGGATCGTCGTCTGGTTCTTCCTCATCAACCTCCATCTCCAAAGAGTCTCGGGGATGGTGCTCTCGGCGTTTTTGAACTCGGTCTCGTGTCCGAGGTCCCTGTACTTAATCCGGGCCGCCGCAATGAAGAAATTCGTGTTCATGCGCAGTAGGGCAACTTTGTCCGTCTCGTCCGCGCTGAGCAACGTGTTTCCCTCAGTCAGGACAAGATTTCCAATGCTCAGGCAGCGCTCACAGTAGCTCTGCGCGCCATGTGTACCAATTGAAAAAAACCCTTAGAGGAGGCTCTCGCCATGTCCGGAAGGAAGGAACCCATACTGCTCCTTGGTGAGCGGTCGATACAGCTTTCCAACGTCGAGCACAGCCAGATCTGTGAAGCCGACTTCATCCTTCTTCTCAAGTTCAGGATAATGCTCTTTCCAGTTGAGCGATCTCGACAGCCTGATGATCCATTGAGTGAAGACCTGTTCAAACTCCACATTGAAATCTGGTTCTCAGGCATAGCAAAAGAAGGCACGTCGCCACTAATGTCGTCGTCCCAAGCATCGTCGGGTGCGTCGAGTGCCGCCAAGAGACTGCGGGCAGGCACAGGCTCGGAGGGCGGCGCAGGCTCGGAGGAAGTCTTTGCCTTTTCGTGGTGGAGTGCAGTCCGTGCGTAAATCACATATTCTTCCTTGAGCAACTTCCTGGCCCGAGCTCTCTGATTGGACGACAGGTGCCGGCAGTTGATAGTCCGAAAGTCAAGAAGGAAGGCAATCAGCTCGCGATCGTTGAATTCGTAGTCGAAGTGACGCACGTAGTTTTCATTATTCCCGCAAAACCGACGCTCACATTCGAGAATAGCCCGCTCAAGACAGATTTTGCCGGTCTCGCTGAGGTCGTCAACATCGACAGTCTTACGTGGCATGGATTTCAAAGTTATGTTCGGGCGAACAATGACTTCTAGCGTCCCAGCTCGCAGAGACTCGATCATGTTGTGCTTGATCAATGCGGCGCGCGCCCCCAGGTATAAGTGTTCATGTTGCACGAAAACAACGGCCGCATCCGTTATAGCAAAAATCGCCTCGAATTCAGCCAACACCACCCATTGCTCATCACTGATTGTCCAGGGGAGTCCAATGTTGGTAGCCGTGTACAGTTTGAGCACGCGGTGCATACGCAGCAAGGAACGAATAAGTTGGTATCGCGCCCGGAACCTCGTCTTATTGAGGTCGAGCTTGAGCTTCGGCGATTTATTTCCCCGGCTGTAATGGCAAAAGCGCATGCAGATCCTTCAAAAGTGTGCCACCGTAAGAAAAGTACTTGGCTCCATCGTGGGCACTGTTCTGCAGCTCCTGGCCAGCTGGGAATGGATTGTTCACCTGCTTGCCTCTGGATCGTGTCAAGTCGCCACATGCCGCTGCCGAGATCTTTGAGATATCATGCATGTCACACACGCTTGGACGTCAACAAAAAATTCTTCGGCGACGCCAATTGCAGCCCGGCCTCGTGAACAATGGTTGCGGCCGCGAAATCGATATCGATTCTCGCACGCTCCGCGACCACAGAACGGAGCAGAGAAGCCGTGCCGGAATCGGTTCCGTCGTCAGCTGGAACGAGGCCCACGCGGGAACACCGCCTCAACGCCACTCCAATCGGGCCAGATGAAGGATAGGCCAATGGCCTGTCGCTTGAACTTATCCTTCCTTGAGTGTCCCGCCGTCATGCAGTACCTGGGCGAATGGAGTGCCGAAAGCCGCCGCTTCATAAATAACACTCCGTAACGACGTGCTTCAAGATTCGAACAACAAAACAATGATATTCAGCGTCCACCCATTCGAACAGCGCCTTTCGAGTCATGAACGAGGGCGCTTGCCTTTTCCGCCGCCACCGCCGCGGTAATACTACGCCTCAATTATTTGGTTGCGATGATCTTCGTCGTCAGTCAAAGGTGCGCTTGGAAAAAATCCGCTGCGACGTGTACGCGTAGTGCCGAGCCGAGAACGCCATCATCAGGGAAGAGTGCTTTGCCTGGCTGGGCATGGCCATGAAGTATCTCGTAATATCCGATTTACCCATCGAGGCTGCTGCCACAACGCCCACGGCCGTCATAAAAAACGCCCTCCTTTTCTTGGTCTGTCTTCTGTTTCTTGGTGAGCTGTCAACACGTCCCAGCTCGTCGAATCCTCCTCCTCCGGATGCGCAGCCTTGAAGTGGGCCGGCCCCAAGGGGGCTTGGTCGTCTGTCTGCCACGTGCCTTTCTTGAAGTCTCTCGTCACCACCTTCAGGCGCTCCCAGCACCGGATACACACATGCGTCGTCGCCTTCCCACTGGTCAGTCAACGCGGTGGCTGGTCAGGATGATTTTCCTTCAGTCGACGCACGCAGTCCCACCACCACATTTTGGGACGAAAATTTTCGGTGAAGTGAAGTGAAGCGAATTCCCAACGCTGATAATTACAATAACAACCAACTTGAAGGCGCCGCCTCCCAGCGCGCGGCAGCCTTCGCTATGTGGTTGGTTCTGCCGACTACGACGGGCCTTCCCCATTAAACTTTCCTCGAAAGTCGTCGCTTAGATTGGCGAGGCGTCCTCCACCCGTTCGATCGCGCGTTCTAGCCGTGGTTGGCGTGGTCGCTGGAGCTTGGCCGCAAAACTCGTCGCGGCGCCATCGGCGATGTGGTGGCCCCAGAGCAGCTCTCGACGCTAAGAAGAAGGCGGCGTGGCACTCGAGATGACGGAGCTCCGAGGTCTCGTTTAACGGTCTCGTTTAACGGTCTTGTTTAACGGTCTCGTTTAACGTCGCCGACGAAGTGCATAGACTGCCCCACATCGAACGTGCGACGCATGCCGCGACACCAGGAGCGTGGTCTCCGGATCATTGGCGTCAGTAGAGCAGCAGCGACGTGGTGGATCGTGGACAGTCAACGGTTTTGCCCGTATCTCGAGGAGGAACTTCGACCTCGTCGTAGAAGGCCTCGTACTCGGCGGTCGCGACGAGTTGTGGCGATGTTTGGGAACGAACTACTTGGCGCCGGCCACGACATCTCATCCGTGAGACTCAGTGGACGTCTCATGTCGGTTTGATCAAGGACGTTCGATTCGATGATGCCGTCCGTTCTTCGAATAATAATTGAAGTCCTGCGCGCGTCGTCAATTGCTTTTTTTTTGGGGGTTTTACGACGACGAGTGAGCATCTCTCTTCAGCCTTGGGCGCCATCCTTGACGCGCCGAGTGGATTTTCATCAAAAAAGTGGCGAATATTGAAAAAAAAAACGAATTTTTTTTTTTTTTTATATGGGGAAATCGCAATTAGGGGAAGGGCGGATTAGATAGATCCAACTATTCCGTGCTTTAATTAGAGCTTCACCACGACTTATTTTAGTTGGGGCAACGTCGATGGCTTAGTTTGATTCAAATGATATCAAACTACTTTAAGCCCAAGTGGTTCAAACTAAGCTGGTGCGTTTTGGGACGTGCACCAAAATAACCCGCACCCTAGTAGTTTTTTCGTGCCGTGCCACCCGTCGTCACATCCGCACGGCACGGCGAAACCGTGCCGCCCCAAAAGCTGCATGACGCAGGTCACAGAAGTTATGTACTAAACTCGCTAGGCCGCCCACGCGCACTTGTTATAGGTCTTCGGGTGGTGGCTCTCCGTTCGGTTCCGAGGGGATCTCCGACGTTTTCTCGAGGCGCCCTCCGCGCAGGAGATATCCGTACTGCGCGCGGGCTTATTCGATGGACTCGCGATTCATGCGGGATACGACGAGAATGTCGTGTTCTTCGCATAGTCTTCGGACGCGACGATGAGCGGCATCGCGCATTAACCCTAACGATTGTCCGGGAAAAAACCTAGTACGTGTTGTATTAGTACAAGTTGCAGGAGGTCGACACGCGACAACGTAGCCTGTTCGCGAGGTTGACAGGTCAGGGAGGTGTGGGAGCGCCATGGAGGCACGGCGGGAGTCTCTCGGGTCTACGATGGAGTTCGGGACAGCGACAAAGACGATATTCAGCTAGCGTTCGAGAAAATGAATGAAGACCGGAGGAAAAGGCCCGTTAGGAGGACAGGCAAGTCTCGCGACTGCACCGACACTTCGAGGTGGAGAGATTTGACCCTCTCCGGGTACTACATGGTAGAGACTGCGTGCAGTCTTAGGCGTGTACAGACCATTCCGCTTGTCACATGCTACTACGCAAGGTAGGGATTTAAGCCCTAACTCCTTAAGGACATTAGGTCCCATAGAAGCGTTTACACTGACAACGAGGAACGAAGCCTCTGTTAATTAAACAGAACACCCCGTACCTGACGGTACGCACCTGGAGGGAGGCCTACTCCATGTTGGAAGAGAGCTTCAGACTGGGTTCTTCATAGTCGTGAAAAGTATAATTGCGGAAGGGGTAAGGAAGGAAGGGAGGAACGAGAGAAAGCCGTATTACGGAGAGAAAACCCTCGTGTAGAGATAGGTGTGAAATGTTCCAGTGTCGCACACATAATAGTGTAGTTCTCTGGACCCCCTCAACGTGTGAAAACGGTTTATGCATTTCAGACGTTCTTGAAGCGGAACTTAAATGCAATGTACATGAGAACAGTGAACAGTGGAACAAACAACAACAGAACAGGACAAATTAATTATGACGTCGAGCGTGTTGTGATGTTGCGCAAAGAAGCAGTATCGGTATCCACAACATCAGATGTGTGGTCCAATTCATCCTCGCTATTATCGTCCAGTTCCTTTAACTCTGGAGAAGACGAATTATGATCATCGGAGGATAGATCGTTAGCAGTGTTGGTATTGTGCGTAGTCATTGCATCACTCAAGGTGACCAAGGGTGACATAACAGACGAAAGGAAAGACATAGCAGCATCTGGTGTAAGAGCGTGTAGATCCAATGCAGGAATAACACGATCATGTGCATCAGACATAGCTGTGTGGAGGTCATGAGCTGCTGCGTCGATTAGAACTCGCTGTGCTTCATTATACGTATCTGGAGGGAGCTGTCCAATAGACGAGATAAGCGACCGAGAAATGATATGGACAAATACAGCAGAGGTCGGGATTATATGGTGTTCTGATGCATTTGAACTAACTAACTAACTAACTTCAGACCTCTCCCGAGCATGGGAGCCAGGCCGGACCGACAGGAGCCAGTCCGGAATCACGGGCCTGTAGACGAGGAGCGCCGAAAGGTCGGTCGGCGGAGAGTGACCATCAAGCTTGTCACCATGCGACGAGGAGACCGCGATGTGACTGACAACCAACTCGTCGATAACCTTCCGTCTTCGCCCCCCGGCCATACCCCGTCCCACTGCGAACGTTCCCGCTGCCAACCGGCCCGCCCGGGAGGCGAATAGGTGCCAAGCTACGCCGGGAGGGCGGATGCCCTCGCAAGGCTCAGGATTCATGAGGCACCGTCCTCCATCGCAACCGCAGTCGGCGATCAGGGTAAGGGTAATATTTTGAAGACTTGACAAAATGTTATCTAACAAAGAAACATGTTTAATGTTTCTCGGTCACTTGAGTATTAAGGGTTTCGTAGGTTTCTTGTATCTGTGTGAGAGAAGTTAGAGCAAGCGATAGTTGGTGTTCTCGTGCCATCAATTGCTGTTCGGTGTTAGTGAGACGTAAGGATAAAGACCGAGTCTGTTCTTTTAATTGGTGTAAGGATTCAGCCATATTGTCGTTAGCTTTATCTGGCGTGGGCTCAGCGGGTGGATTATCGATCGGCGCTGGTGACACATCTTCAGAAGGGGTATTATTATTAAAGGTATCAATGATATGGGATGGGTAGCCAACTTGGATTAACACGTTTTTAAATGCTAGTTGTTGATTAGGTGGAAGTTGGCAAAAGCAGTTTAGCATTGGCGGTACCGTCTCGGAAGAATTTGCGTCAAGTTGATGAGAAACATCGTTAACAAGGCGTTCGATGAGCACGTTAAGTAACTCCTCAGGATTGGTAACTACGCAGGTTTTATCTTCCACAGATTGTAACAAAGACCAAGCTGCTACAAGAATCTCAAGATTTACACTCGAAATGAAGGGCAGCTGCAATAAGAGCATGGTGTTAGCGTCAGGGTTGACGAGAATTTTAGAAGCATCAACGTTGCGGGATGTTGCAGTCTGCATGATGGCCTCTTTGAGCAGCTTGTTAATAGCAATGGACTTTCCAAGACGGAGGATTATGGCCCTTATGTGGGCAGCTGGATCATTATAACAAGAGAGTTGGAAGGGCTGCTGATTATTGCGAATTAACGCTATCCCATGATTCGACAAGTTACACATCACACAAATCAACAAAAAGAAAGGGCGCGGTACATCGAAGCAGTGCGATGCATGTTGCTCAGACGCGAGATGATCCTCAATAATTTGGCGAATCCTGTCAGTTTTAAGCTCATCTTCAGTACAGATGATGAGCACGAGGGGTGTGCCCGGCATCTCAGTTTTGTTATAGCACTTTGTACACGCCACATGTACTTTGACAACCCCTTTAATGGGTGGAAAGCGGTGAAAGCGAATACCTTCATTAGGAGATATAGCGGGGGCATTCCGAATGCGCTTTGCTTTGACGCACAGCAATGAACTAAGATATTGGATGTCGCACACAAAGTCTGTCTGTTGTGCTTCGGTAAGCAGCTGCTGCACAGACTTAAGCCAACACTGAGGATTCTTACGCTGAGGGATGAGAAAGTTCGGCGGGGATGCACCAAGGGCGGATGTGTTCCCTGACATCATCGCAAGTGCGTCAAATTTGCAATGTTTAGGCAGGAAATACTCAGACTTTGATGGTTGCGATTTAGACGGTTGTTGGACAGTTGCCTTGGGTGCCTTTGGCGTAATGGGCGTAGATTGATGTCCTTGAGCCACCGACAAATAGGTTTGATGCTTCCGATTAGGGGAACTAGTCGGTGCAACGCTTGGAGTTAGAGCATTAAAAGGTGGGGATAGTGACGGTGCACCACCACGACCACGGTTCAGGGTAGAATGGCGCCGGCTCGCAGCATCTTTGTTTTTAGTGGGATTCATCGTAAAAAGAATATCCACATCACATCTTCCATTGCATTTCACATTTTAGCGAGCCAGTATTCCTTTGCATAGCAGGGTTAGTTTAAAGTCATTTCGGACATAATGAAGGGTAAGGATTAACTATCTTGTTGAGCTATGGGTTGTTGTAAGCCGAGTAACGTGCGAAATCTGCTGAAGAGCGGAGCTCCAAAGGGTTTAGTAAATCCATCGGCGATATTTTGGGTACCGGAAACATGATGTAGACGTATACGTTTTAACCGTACGTAGTCGCGAATACGGAACCAGCGTGTGCTGATAGCTTTAGCCTTAGTCGCACTGTCGGGATTGTTGGAAAGATGAATAGCAGAGGCCGAATCTCCAAGTATGGGACTGTTACGTATGAACGACATGTCCGATGGGAGGGGATTGTCGTGAGCATCATAGTCTAGTAGCAAGTCTTTCCCTGAAGGTTGGCGGAGATAGAAGTGAGGATTTATAGCGAATGCCATTTCTGTTAACAATTTGCGTAACCAGACCACATCATCGGCACACATATAAAGGGCGATAAGTTCACTCTCATGCGTAGAAGTAGCTGCAATAGGCTGCAACTTAGACTTCCAAGTGATGAGAGAACCAAACAAAAAGATAGCGTAACCGGTTGTAGATTTGCGGTCTTGTTCATAAGAGGGTGCATTATCGGCATCGACGAACGCGACCAGTGGATCAAAATTACCTGAATTAACTTGTTCTTTAGTGTAATCCGACATGGTGGCCATGTCAGTACGATTACCGATAAGAAGCCGAAGATGGTCCATTAGAGCGGAAGAACCAGAGTAGTACCAGAGGCGAAGATTACGATTTTCGGGCTTGCGCAAGTAGCGGAGCGTTCCTGTTAGTACTTGAACATGTAGAAATGCTGGATTATGCATTCCTCGAGAGCAACGACTAAGACTTTGTGATAGATCGGGGCGACGGGCCAATTGGACAAACGTGAGCTTGCCGAGTAGAGTAGAGAAGGTATGAAGGATGAACTTGTCCATATCAGAAGATGGCTCTCCAGTTTTATACGTGGTTGATGGTGACATCGGTGTGGAAGTGGGACGTAACTGCATTAAAATGGGGTACTCTTCGAACAATGCATCAAGTTTAGCCTGACAGTCCAGTGATATAGAACCATCAGTTGTACGCGTTATGCGCATGCCTAGGAGAGTATGGACTTCCTCGAAGGTGTCGCCTGAGTATTCCTTTTTTAGAGCTTGCTGGAACTCACGACGTAGAGTTTCCGAAGTGCAAGTAATGACGACGTCGTCTACTGAGAGCGTGCAAATTTGAAATGTAGCGTCAGCTTGGACTTTAGCGTAAATGCATGTGTCTGTTCGAAATCGTGTATAGCCTAATGAATCAAAGAAGGCGTTTATGGTTTGATTCCAAAGGGCAGGGCTCTGACGTAATCCATAGAGAGATTTAAGTAGCTTTGGGAGACGACGGCCTTGGTATTTAGTATCTTGGGGATCGAGAAGGTAAATGCCTTGTGGCTGTTTGACATAGGACCAGGCGTGCTTTATGTTTAATGTACTGACCAGCAGCGTTGGTTTTTATACGTAGGACGAGACGGGTGTCAATAGGCTTCGAGTTGACCATTGGCAGCGCTAGTTTAAAGCAACCAAACTTAACAATATCAAAAATCTCTTTGGAGATGGCAGCGATGTAAGCTTCGCGATCAGCGTCTGAAAGACCATTGAGGCAGTTCAACTCATATTCATCAATTTTGATATCTTTGGCTAGAATCTTGTATTCGTCGGGACCAACAGTGCTTGGTTCATGAGTCGTCGTCAGATGAGTAATCGCGTAAGAAGCGACATTATCGTGCAGATGAGCGTGATCGGGATCTTCGACGAGTTGAACAACTAGTAGAGGAGCATCACCAAGGTGGGCCTCAATGTAATGCGATTGCACGGTGATATAGTCTTCGATAGCGGAGAGATGAGGCTCGGAGGCACCATAAGAAGCGTCATTATGACCCAAAGTGGAGTGGGGCGTGAACAAAGCATAAACATATTGAGCGGGAGGAACTTGAAAGGCGTGAGCATGTTCAGAAATTAAATGAACGAGAGCTTGAGGAAGGTGAAAGTCTGTAAGGTTGACGTCGTCGCAGAAGTGATGAACGTGAGGAGCGTCAGGCGATGGGTGGCTATGGCTCCTATGACACATAACTGAAGAGGACTGTGAAATCGCTTGGTGCACTTGGTGATGAAGTGATGGTGTAAATTTCCCCTCTGGAGGTATAGCCGTCCAGTGGATGCCATGAGCAAGATGAAGGGAGTGGAGGGTGGGGTCGCAGAAAGTGATGTACTGCTTGGAGAGGTCATACTTGAAGTCGGCAAGCGTACCACCGGCTTGTTTATAAGCGGCAACAGTAGGCGAGGCAAGACTAACTAACTAACTTCAGACCTCTCCCGAGCATGGGAGCCAGGCCGGACCGACAGGAGCCAGTCCGGAATCACGGGCCTGTAGACGAGGAGCGCCGAAAGGTCGGTCGGCGGAGAGTGACCATCAAGCTTGTCGCCATGCGACGAGGAGACCGCGATGTGACTGACAACCAACTCGTCGATAACCTTCCGTCTTCGCCCCCCGGCCATACCCCGTCCCACTGCGAACGTTCCGGCTGCCAACCGGCCCGCCCGGGAGGCGAATAGGTGCCAACCTACGCCGGGAGGGCGGATGCCCTCGCAAGGCTCAGGATTCATGAGGCACCGTCCTCCATCGCAACCACAGTCGGCGATCAGGGTAAGGGCGAGGCAAGACGAGTAAGAACATCCTTGAGATTGGTTTTGCGACGAGGTTGAGGGTGATGAGGACCACGGGCGAGACGTAGGACATCCTGGGAATAGAGAGACCGATAAGATAGTAAAAGTGGCAAAGTGCTGGAAGACACTTCAGATGTAGGTGTGGTGGCGGAAGGAGCGGGTGCAGAAGGAGCTGGAGCACAGGCGGGAGCGGGAGAAGGAGCATGGAGATGAGAAGAAGGAGTCCCCCTCTCATGGTCAGTATCGGTAGGCATAGCATTCCCCCTCTGCGCCGCATCATTGGGGGTGCTGTGAACAGAGAAGGGAATGTCGGGTGAAGGTGCGGGAGGAGGATGCTGTTCATAATCAGGAGGAGATTTAGAAATAAGATGAGGAAAAGTCAGTATAGAGGAAACACGGACTTGACCGTTTTCAAGGGTTTATAACGTTAGCACCACATAAGTAGATGTAGGGACGACATCGGGGTTCATATTTATGAAATTCGTTAGGTTCCAAATGCAGATAACAAACAGAACCAAAAGGTTTGAGGTAGTCCTGTTGGGGAACATTACATTGATCTAACAAAACGGGAACATTACATTGATCTAACAAAACTTGTTGGGGGCTTAGGACTTTATTGTAAATACGTTCGAGGGAAACGTAAGGGAGGCCCACGGGTAGTGTGGTGCCGGATCTGTTAGGGGGTGACCTTTAGAGGACACATTAAGCATATGCCGGAGTCGTGTAGACGCGGCAGTGGCTATGTGACCAACAGCGGCATCTACTTCATGATTAAAGACATGTAAGTAAGGGGGGAACGCGGACATGTTAATACCATGTTCCACTCGAAAGGGGGTTGTAACATGCTGAGATAAATAGGGTTTAAAGGAATCACAATAGATTTGTTTTAGTTGTACATGAACATAAGTAGAGCAAAAATTGCGGACAAACTCAAGGGCGTTACAAAATTCTGGAGTTAGTGCTACGACAAAAGTACACTAACAGAAATGAGACACTTGAAAACAATGATATGTCGAAAGGATCCCCAGGCTTCACAAGGTTGAAATTTTTTTTTCGAATGATGGTAGCTTGACAAGGTGGTGTGGATGAGGAAAGCGTTTTTTATGAATCGTACAATCCACACAGAACTTACGGTAGGGTACGTCAGATGGGTGGTGTCCAGGACTGGCAATAACCTGAACAGCTTTTATAGCTTGAGAATCACTAGAATGGTGGATGTTGTGAAAATTGGTAGCTCGTTGTTGCGCATCTCGAAATGCAAGGGTGCCCCTGGCATGAACTTTCTTATCGAAGGGTGCATGCTTCTCATGGAGCTGTCTTGGCGTTATAAGAGGAATTTGTTTTTCTTTAGTAGGAGATGATATATCTGCGGATGAGGTGTTAGAGAGGAAGACACGAGCTACTGAATCGAGATGAAAAGATGGAAGTTCGTGGTTAGAAAGTTCGTGGTTAGAAGCAAGATTATCACAACATGAGAGTTTTTTATTGGAGATGTAGAACATTGTAATGGAACTCTGGTGTAATAATAAGGATGTATCTGTTGGGAATATATTTGTGAAGAAGGTTGACCTATAGTTTTTGGTTAGAGAGGCATGATCAGGGTCAAACGATGGTGATAGCGTTAATTTACGCAAGTCATAGACAAGCTGACACAAATGTTTATAAATTATATGATATGTTCCAGCTGGAATAGCATTAGCGATTATATCACAGCATAGGTCCGGGGACAAAGACAAAAGAAAATTGATTTGGTACGCTGTGAAGTTATTGGCGCGTGCCAATTCGCGAGTTGAGTAGTGTCGAATGCGATCGAGTCGTGGATCGTACACCAGCATATTAGCAAATCCACGAATGGTAGGAGTGGGAGTGTATATAGAGTGAACTTTGGCACCCATCTTCCTATCGCTTGATGTTATAAAGCCCAAATATCTGCTTTGGGACAAATGCATGTCACTTAAAGCAAATATTTTGTCGATAAATTCGAGACGATTTTCCTGAGGGTAGAAGACAAAAGAATCGTGAAATACAGGAGAGGTATAGGAAACCAGTGCTTCTACTAGACGACGCGTGTCTTGATTTTCATTATTATGATGGTATGCTTGGCAAAGCCAAAGAAAATCGGTAACTGGTTCGAGAGAAGCAGTCTCATCGATTCCGGCATCATGTGTTAGGAAGGTGTAGGTTTCGCAAAAAGCATTTATATGTGCCTGGTATTTAGAAGAGGAGTTAGAAACTGTTATGTCTCCGCCTGTATGTCTTCCACCAGTGATGTAAATGATGGATGAAGTAGAGGATTTATTTAAGAATAACCTGTGAGATGGTTGGTTAGATTCGATAGTTGTAATACGAAAGGACACAGGTAAAGTGATGGATTTGGGGAATAATCGTCCCATAATATTATAGAGGAGCACAAAGGCTTTGAGTTCAATAGGGGATCTCATGCAAGCAAGTTTTTTTCTTGAATTAGTCAAGAATCCCAGGCGAAAGTTAGAAATGCATCTTGACTGGGATGTTCGACTGTTTTATTAGAGTGCAGACGAAGGAACAGCATAGTTAAGGTTTCAAGCTCAGTCACAGTTAAGCGCACGGATCCTGTACGACTGAAAATATTGTAGGTTTTAGGTGTGGACGCAAATGGTATGTCAGGAAAGACCTGCGTCCAAGGTTCGTCGACTATTAACTTGCGACTGATGGAATTAGCGTGGTCTGCAATGTCCAGAAAGGAAGTGACTCGTTTATTAGACCATGAAAGTAGATCAAGAGGGCCGGTGTTACATTTACGTGCAACGAGGATCCATCTTTCTCTGGCTTGATAATCTCCACATAGATAGCATGGAAATCGGTCACATATGTCCACCGTATAGTGCATCGTTGAGAAGATGAGGTTAGCAACTCGTATATGATCTTCATACGATACGGAGTGTGGTGGTGTCATTTCCATGAAAAGAACAAGCGGCTTTAAAAGCTCAAGTACACTTAGAGCACTTGGAAACAAGGAATCATCCATATCGCGCTCGAAGGTGGAAATGGATCTCCCATTGATTATGTTGCAATTTTTGCATGGTGATGTCAATTCCACTATGTCAGTGTAATATCGTGCACGTTCAACGTCCAATGCTCGATGGAGATATGTCAAAAACTTAGGTAGGGATGGGAAAACTTCGATGGAATTACCAAAACGTCTTCGTAGCATGTGCGTGATATCGTCGTCGCTCTCAACAAGAACTTTAACGTTGATGTTGATTTGCAAGTCATTAGAAGCGCAAGCTAAGAATGCAGGAGTGGACATCCCAGAGCAAAGCAGAGTTACAGTAGGTGTTCGTGGGCTAGGAGATGAAGTTACTGTATGAAGCAAACGTGTGGTAACCTTGCGTCATACGGGAGGTGGGAAATGCTTGCGTATGTAAGGCAGCTGCGAATGCATTGACTCCAAGATGGTTTTAAGCCATGGGACGTAAATTACTCGTTCCATGAGGGTGGAATATAGTTTAAGCACAAGTGCAGGCCAGTAAGTTCACCTACTCCCAATCTCTAACCCCAGTAAGTTCACCTGGTCCCAGTAAGTTCACCTAGTCCCAATCTCTAACCCCAGTAAATTCGGCGTAAGCCCACTCGTGCTCACACCCACTCGCCCCACTCTCCTTCGAGCTCGTCGCTCTCACCCCCGCCAATCTAAGCTGCTTTGATCCGCAGACGCCGCCAGCCTTTGAGTTTACTCTAAAAGCCCCAGTAAGTTCACACTTGGTCTCAGTAAGTTCACCTGGTCACTAAGTTCACCTAGTCCCAATCTCTAACCCCAGTAAGTTCACCTGGTCCCAGTAAGTTAACCTATAGTGCGCGTGTAGACGCTGGGAGGGGGTTTATCAGTATTGCGCAGCACGTGTGGAGTAGGGTGGAGTCGTCGACCAAGAAGAGGATATCCTCGGGGTTGCCGATCGACAGAGAGCCACGTAGAGCTGGACGTGGCAGAAGACGGGCTTCGCCAAGAGGATGCCGACCTCGCGGGGCGTCTGGCCCTGGCTCTTGGTGATCGTTTGGCGTCGGCGGGCCTTAAGGGATACAGGCTGGAGGAGCCTCGGTGACAACGACACGATCGATCATGTATCTGGTACCGTTGCAGTGGCCGTGCGACGGGTCGAGGTTGCGAAGACTTTGAGCTCGCGATCAAAGTCAGCATGCCGTTGGTTGTCAGGGAGTTCAAAACTCGACTCTTGAGAGCGAGGCGTCGTCTTCCGACCCAACCTAGTCGGCCGAAAAGAACTCCGACGCCTCGTCTCCGGGAAAAAAAGGCCGAGGTCATGCGCACGTTGTCAGCATCGACAACATCGTTTCGACGGGGCGAGAGAATGGCGCGCTGAAAGAGCCGCCGCGGGTCGTGGAAATAGTCTGCGAGGTCGCCGTAGACGGCTTGGGAGGATCACTGTCTGGCTCTCGCGCCTACCTGATCCTTACTCTCGCTCCTACCTGATCCTTACCCTAAATCGAGGGACAGACAAACAAACAAACATCTGTCGATTAGTAGTTAAGATTTCGCGTTGTTCGTTAAAAGCACATAGTCTGAACTGTAGTGAGCGAAGTTCCATTTTACGCGCTTTTGCTTGTTGTAGCGAATAAATTGGTAGAGTTGGCAACAGGTTACTGAGTCTAAACAAAGTAATCATGACATTATCATCGATTTTACTCTGGATAGATGATTGTCCTTTAAATTCAACTCCATAAAGATGTATACCAAGTTTATCTTCTCCCCATTGTGTCATACTAATGATGCGCAGATCGGGATCGTTATGGTCGTTTTGCTTGGGTAGGAAAAGCGCAACGTCTAGCTTTACATATCCCACATTTGGATGCTTTGGGAGAGCGGGAATGACCGTCCTTATAATCATAGCATGTGTGATATTCTGCGTATCCGTAGCAGTCTGGATAGCAGGTGATAAGGACTCGGGTAGCTTTACGATGTGGATAGGATCAGCATAACGTTTAAAGTTAATTACATGTTGAGACGCACATATGTCAGCATATCCTGGCGTAGTCATTAGCGGCAAATTGTACTCGTTGTACAGTTTAAGCATTGTTGCATAACAGGCATGTGTTGAGCTTTGACCAAACACGTACTGTGTCATGAAACTTTGCGTTTGTTCGGAAGGCACAACGACGAGTGCAAAACCAGTGTTTAATTTTGGTAGCAACACAGGGGGATCTGTACCATCTTCATTGGTTAAATTACTGGGGAGCTCTGAGTGCGAAGAAGTTTCCCGAGCTTGACGACGAACAATAGCATTCTGAGCTTTAGCATTTATGTGCTGCAGTAGCGGCTGAGGGATGTTATCGATTTCATCATTTTTAATTGACAGGAAAGTGTGGAACATTTTCTCTGTATCAGCAGTCCCCCTCTGCTCCGCATCACTGGGGGATGCTTCCGGGGCAGATGTTTCAGTTTGATACTTTTCTTCTGAAACACGAGATTCCTTATCGGCTTCTAAGAGGTTCACAATGGTATTGGACATAGTATCAACTCGAGATAAGTAGAGATGAACTTGGGTGGCTTCATCAGGATCTAAGGACTGTGTCGAAGCTTGAGAAGCGGTTGTCCAGAGGGTACTCAATAAGCTTTTCATTTCCTCCTGTACCATTTTAGAGTCGGTGGAAGGATTGGGATTCGCTTCCTGCAATTTACCAAACAGGTGGCGAAGACGATCAACTTGATAAGTAGCCCGGTCCATAAGAGACATATTAGAGCGTGCATTACGGTTAGAGGAAGATGAGTAGACAGGACGATCGAAGCTGGTACCTTTGACGTTATAATTTGAAGGTGAACGATAGTACGACGTGTCACGGGGTGAGATTGTCGATGCTTTATCTTTTGCATTACGAAGCTTACGAGCGTTGAAGCCAGACTGTCCAGCTACAGTAGCTAACAACGAGTAAGCGTTGTTTAGAGAATCGTGGGATTGATGAATAGTATCCATCAATAATACCTTAGGTGGCTTGGTAGCGGTAGTACCAGGGATGTAAGGGATCCAGGAAGCGGGTTTATCCAAGCGTCGGTTAGAGGAAAACTTTGTTTCATTGTATATCTTTAACAAGAACTCCAATAACGGACGAACGTCGTTAGGATCAACTAGCTTTAACAATTCGGGATCGTGACTCGAGTTGTTCCCAGAGCGTGTCTCGTAGAGTTTACACCATTCCAATAACGATTGAGAATAGCGCTCGTGATCCGAGGGATTAGCATATAGACGGTAGATCTCCTCGTGAGCTTTAAGAGTGATTATGGAGTTATTAAATTGGATTGATGCTCCATCATTATTTAATTGCTTTGCCTGAGATTGAAAGGCAGGCAGTTGTTCGACAAATACATGGGCATACAAATTTACATTTAGAGACATTCGATTAAACTGAGATTTAATCTCCGTTACATCTGTACAAGACACTGTCTCATAGTAATGATAGGCTAAAAGCATTACAGCAGGTAATTTATTGGGATGTGCAGGGATTGCATAAATTTTCTTTAGTTGAGGCCACATAGCGAGAGCGAGCTTTTCCTGGGACTCGAGGTTAAAGAATATGTACGAAAAACCAGCATAAGTTTCGCAGTGTTCGAACCAATCGGCATTAGAGAGACCTGTAAAGGACATGTTAGTTAAAGATGAATCATACACAATTGATTTAGGGAATCGGGTATCTAATAAACTGAGGACACGTTTGACATCCTTATTTAATTCATGACGGACGAGGTTGTACGACTCTTGGTAGTAAAGTCGTTTAAGGTTGTTACGGGCATCAACCGTTAGTTGATGGGAAGAGTTGACGTGACAAGTCTTTAAATATTCGGGCATGGCATCTTCATCAGGTAAGTTTAAATCATTAATTTGTTCAGCTTTCCATTGAGCGAAGATAATATCAACTTCTTGTTCAAGAATTGATTATATTCCGGAGCATTCCTGGTGTAAGCTTCATATGAATCAAAGCAGAATAACGCGTCCACATATGGACTTGTCATATGCCTGCGAAGCGTTTCGATTTGTAAGCTCACCTTAGTTGAATTATCTTGGAAACGTAATCCTGCGTTAATCTTATCAACGAGGATTTGTTCTTGTTTGTAGATATCAGTGGTAGATATTGTTTTTTGTTTTGACATGATTGTGACCTATTAAGAGATAGGTTATAGGATTGATAGACATATTCGACACATAAGAGTGAGGGGTTTCTCGAGTGCGGGTAATATGTACAGTACACTATTTTAAGCGTGGGCTTATTTACAAGACCAAACAAATCAACATGCTATTTAAAAACAGGATGACTTGAGACTGAAGAATCGAGCAGTCAGTCTTTTGTTGGGGAATAGAAGGAAAAACCCGTACAAGTTTCCGCGGCTTGTATAGGGAAAATTTTAATTTTATTAGCTATGCGAGTGCATATGACCAGTGACCGACCCAACTCGGTCACAAACCAAATTAACTGGTGGGCATATACCGTCACATAACAAATATGTACAGTAGACCACCGCCAAACACATTGTCGCATTGTACTCGTGATCAGGCGCAAATTGATCACTCCATTTATACGTACAACGCAGTTGGGCTGACACACCTACGCACCTGGGCCCATAACCTGGAGAGATTTGACCCTCTCCGGGTACTACATGGTAGAGACTGCGTGCAGTCTTAGGCGTGTACAGACCATTCCGCTTGTCACATGCCACTACACAAGGTAGGGATTTAAGCCCTAACTCCTTAAGGACATTAGGTCCCATAGAAGCCTTCACACTGACAACGAGGAACGAAGCCTCTGTTAATTAAACAGAACACCCCGTACCTGACGGTACGCACCTGGAGGGAGGCCTACTCCATGTTGGAAGAGAGCTTCAGACTGGGTTCTTCATAGTCGTGAAAAGTATAATTGCGGAAGGGGTAAGGAAGGAAGGGAGGAACGAGAGAAAGCCGTATTACGGAGAGAAAACCCTCGTGTAGAGATATGTGTGAAATGTTCCAGTGTCGCACACATAATAGTGTAGCTCTCTGGAGTAGCTCTCTGGACGAAGGCCGCGAAGGCCGCGAGCCGCGGAAATTGGCTCATCTGAGGGAGATCGCCCACGAGGTGACCGTGGGGAATGGCTTCAAATCAAAGCGGGACTTTCAGTTTAAACGTCCTCGAGGAAGCCGAGAAAGACGGCCACCTTCTCGAGAGCTCTAGGTCCACAAAGCGGCGGATGGACCTTGTCTGCAAGGTCAAAGGCTGCGAGTTCTTGCGCGTCTTCCAGGTGCCACGCGGGTGTGACGGGCCCGCCGGCACGTGCACGGCCGCCGTACCTTCATTTCTGGGGATTTCATGCCAACTGCCACCCAGGCCAAGTCCAACTATACGGCCAAGCATCTTGAAAGTATTCTCAAGGACGCCGTCCTAGCATCATCCATCGAGGGCCTGCAAGGCGGCAACCGCATGAAGAAGACCGAGATCGAAGTCACGAGCAAGGTACTCACAGCCACCCCGCTGGGAACCCAGACAGCAGCGACTTAACTGTGACCTATTTATTTAGCTTAATTTGATGCATCGCAAAGCTAAGTTAGAATCAACTCAAGGGTTAGTATCATGCACCAACTAAGTGGTTCCAACAAATAAGTAAAAAAAAATGATGTAACTAAGACCTTATTGCTCTATCTTAGTCAATAGTTTGCTCTACTTAAGTAGCATCTAACTAAGTTTCTGAATTAAGCCAATATGGAGCAAATTAAGCTAAAATGAGCCCACTTAAGCCAATGTCGTTGCTCTAATTGCGACGACCCCTAATAATATTATAAAGCGAATTATTTTCTGGTCCGTTTAAAAAAGCTTGATGTCCGGGGGAACACGACGATCTCGTCCGCGGCAAAATGGGGTCGGCTGCGGCCTAATACCGCTCCTTGAATGATAGGGCGCTGGTGGGTTGGAGGTATCCTGTTCGGTGACTAAAGTCGACTGTGGAGTGTTCGAACGAATGGAAACCGATATGAAAGAAGGGTTCGCACGTAATGTGAACTATGATTAATTGCAGCGTGGGCTTATGTACGAGACCAAACAGTTCACCATGCCAGATAAAAAACCCGCGCATGTGTTCCGCAACATGCGATGGAAAAGGTTAGTTTTATTAAGTTTTATTAAATCACACGAGTGCACCCGTGACCGACCCAAATTAAATAGTGGGCAGGCACCAATGAAAAATATGTACAGTAGACCAACACTTTTTTGTCTTGTAATCAGGCGTGAACTGATCACTTCAAGCGCACAAAACAAATGGACTAGCACACCTACGCGTTCTGGGCCCATAATAACCTGGAGAGGTTTGACCCTCTCCGGGTATATGGTAGAGACCGCGTGCGGTCTTAGGCGTGTACAGACCATTTCGCTTGTCACGTCTTACTACACAAGGTACGGATTAAGCTCCTCACTTCTCCAGGGATCCCGGTGAAGCTTTATTTCTTTCACAATGACAACGAGGCACAGAGCTACTGCTATTTAAACAACAGACTCTGGTCCTTACGGCGCGCAAGGTGGATTTCTCCTGTCAGGAAGAAAGCACTAGTCTAGGTAGGTTGAAAGCGGAAGGAGAAGGGGATGAGTGAAAGCCGTATTAATTGGGAGAGAAAACCTTCATGAGGGGGGGGGTGTGTTTGGGGGGCATTTTGTCCCCGATTCAGGGTAAGGATCAGGTAGGCGCACGAGCCGACATTGATCCTCCTCCAAGGCGTCTACGGCGACCTCGCAGACTGTTTCCACGACCCGCGGCGGCTCTTTTTAGCCAGCGCGCCATTCTCACGCCCCGTCGAAACGATGTTGTCGATGCTGACAACGCGCGCATGAATGACCGCGGCCTTTTTTTCCCGGAGACGAGGCGTCGGAGTTCTTTTCGGCCGACTAGGTTGGGTCTTTTGGAAGACGATGGCTCGCTCTTTCCAGTCGTCGAGTTTTCGACTCCCCGACAACCAACGGCATGCTGACTTTGATCGCGAGCTTAAAAAAGTCTTCGCAACCTCGACCCGTCGCACGGCCACTGCAACGGTACCAGATACGTGATCGATCGCGTCGTTGTCACCGAGGCTCCTCCAACCTGGATCCCTTAAGGCCCGCCGACGCCAAACGATCACGAAGATCCAGGGCCAGACGCCCCGCGAGGTCGGCGCCCTCTTGCCCACAAGCCCGTCTTCTGCCACGTCCAGCTCTCCGTGGCTCTCTGTCGAGTAGGCAACCCCGAGGATATCCTCTTCTTGGTCGACGACTCCACCCTACTCCACACGTGCTGCGCAATACCGATAAGCCCCCCTCCCGGCGTCTACACGCGCACTAGAGGTGAACTTACTGGGACCAGACCTGAACTACTTACTGGGGTTAGAGATTGTGACTAGGTGAACTTACTGGCCTGCACTTGTAGTCTCACTAATTAAGGATGAAGCTGATGTCAATGGCGCTTCACCATCTAAAGTGAGTCAATCATCTCTTCAAAATATCACAACAACAAGATACCTAAAAGACTAGACAAGTGCAGGCCAAAGTAAATTGACCTGGTCCCATCTCTAGCCCCACATTCACCTGGTCCCTACCCCACAAAGTTTCGCTGACTTCGACACTGTCCTCACTCGGACCCTTCAAGTGCAGGCCAGTAAGGCCACTTGGAACCAAAGCTAACCCCCAGTAGTTCAGCCCCTCGTCCTTCAACAAGGGCGTTTCACTTCTTCGATCTCTGTGCAAGACGCATGAAAAAAAAATGCGGTGTGCTGCGGGAGAGAGGGCGGCTACCCGAGAACCTCGCCGACAGTGCGCGCGTAGACGCCGGGAGGGGGCTTATCGGTATTGCGCAGCACGTATGGGAGTCGTCGACCCTGAAGAGGATAGCCTCGGCGGGGTTGCCGACTCGACAGGGAGCCACCACGTATACGCTGGCCGTGGCAGAAGACGGGCAAGAGGACGTCGGTCCTGTCTGGCCCTTGTTGATCGTTTGGCGTCGGCGGAACTTAAAGGGATACTGTGGTTGTTGGAGGTTTGACACGATGATGATGTATCGGGTGGGTGCCGTTGCAGCGGCCGTGACAAGAGACTCTCGCGCTCAGAGTCAGCATGCCGTTGGTTGTCAGGGAGTTGAAAACTCGACGACTGGAAAGAGCGAGGCATCGTCTTCCAAAAAGACCCAACCTAGTCGGCCGAAAAGAACTCCGACGCCTCGTCTCCGGGAAAAAAATGCCGCGGTCATTCATGCGCGCGTTGTCAGCATCGACAAAACATCGTTTCGACGGCGCGTGAGAATGGCGCGCTGGCTAAAAAGAGCCGCCGCGGGTCGTGGAAAGAGGATCAGCCTACCTAAGCCTAACCCGGAGGTTGTCTCTCGGCACCGCGGTTAGGCTAACGGCTTGCCGTCCCCCCTTACACCCTCTCGTTCCAGCGCTCTCCCCCCACTCACTCTAATATGATCATCGGGACCTTTGAGAATACTCCTAAACCCTAGACCACCACCGTGTCCACCACCACCACCAGACCAGACGACGAAAAATCACTCGTCGCCTGGATTGTGTTGCTTCCACCCACATCAAAGAAGCAGCCACGCGCCACCTGTTTATGCTTTTTTGAGGATGCGGTCGATGTGGGCGAATACGGGGTCCATCGCCGGAATGGGGGCGTTGGCCGGGGGGTCGGGGTGGTCTTCGAGCCATTTTCTGCAGTGTTTTTTCGTGGCGACGTGGAGGGGGGCGTATCGCGCGTTGAGGTGACCGAGGCGCGCGATGTCGATCAAAAGATTCGCGAGGCGAACGTAATGCTTATCATCATCATCATCATCGCTAACCCTTTTTTCGGCGGCGCTCGAGACGAGGTTCCAAAGGCCGTACCGGGACCGCGGTAATTCGATCTCCTCGTCAACCCCCAAACACACGACTTTCCAGTTGTTTCGCGTTGTTGTTATCTTTGCGCGGAAGCTGTCTTCGGGGGCGTAAACAACGTAAGAATTTTTTTTGAGTTCCACGATTTCGCACGGAATTGATTTTCGTAAACTCTCGAAATCAGAAAAAAAATCTTCTTTAACTTTAAATTCTCGAAGAGATTTTGGACCAATCACTTTCCTCAGCTTCGCGAGGGTTTCGTCCTTGCGGCGCCGGAGACCGGCGCAGAGTTTGGGAATCCGAGAGACGTCGCCCGTCGTCGCCATATCCAAAACTTTTTGCGCAACCAATTCGTGAGTCCGGAGAGTCGTTAACGACGCCGAGACCCACGCGTCCAACGGCCCTCCCCTCAGCGCTTCGAGCTTTGGGATCACGTCTCGCGGCAGCGACGTGGTAAACCATTCCAGAAGCTCGCGGTGTTCGGCGAGCACTCTGTCTCTCTCTTCGTTTTGTCGTCTCGCTTCTTCGTTTCGCTTTTGGATTCGAATTTCTTCTTTTTTTCGCTCCTCGAGTTCGCGTCTCCGCGCGTCCTCTCTCTCTTTAGCTTCTCTTTCAGCCTCCAAGCGCGCGACTTTTGCGCGCTCGGCCTCGCGCTCGGCCTCTCGTCGAGCCACCCAGCGCCTCCGCTCTTCCTCTTCCTGTCTCTCGACTTCCTTTTGTCTTTCTTGTCTCTCGCGCTCTTCGCGCTCTTGACGTTCGCGCTCCTGATGATGTCTCTCGACTTCCTTTTGTCTTTCTTGACGTTCGCGCTCTTCGCGCTCTTGACGTTCGCGCTCCTGATGATGTCTCTCGACTTCCTTTTGTCTTTCTTGACGTTCGCGCTCTTCGCGCTCTTGACGTTCGCGCTCCTGATGATGTCTCTCGACTTCCTTTTGTCTTTCTTGACGTTCGCGCTCTTCGCGCTCTTGACGTTCGCGCTCCTGATGATGTCTCTCGACTTCCTTTTGTCTTTCTTGACGTTCGCGCTCTTCGCGCTCTTGACGTTCGCGCTCAAGCTGCTCCTGCTGCGGCGCCTGGTCTGTCCTCGCACGCTTGGCCGGGGGCTGGCCCGCGGCAGCCGCAGCCTTTGCCATTCGCTTTTCGATTCGTCGGCGATAATCCTCAAAATTTCCTTTCGATCTATCGAACATTTCCCGCTCGAAGGTCCGCGCCGTCTCGAGCTGCGTCTCCGGCGCCACGCCCTGCAGCTCCCCGAGCCGCCTCGCGATCTCGGCAACCTAAAACGGACCGCCTCAAAAATACGCTAAACACGCAACCCACCATCGTCGACCGCGCATCCATTATTATCCTAAACCCCCGTCACAACTATTTTGCCTTACCCTCGACGAGTTTTTTATGGTGGTGGTGAGCTTGCGAAGCGAGTCGCGTAGGTCTGCGGCATGGGCAACCCCCCCCCCGTGACCGAACCGACCGCCGCTTTTTTGTAGAAAGAGATCCTAAGACACCGCGGCGATACGCAAGGAGATAGCGACGCGCGGCCTCGAGAGCAACAAGCGGACATCGGTGGACACCAGACGTATTATTACGTGGTCTGCGCGAGACGGATAATCGCCCCATTCTGGAGTGATCCCAAAATCTTCTCTCCGAGAGGGAGCGCGTCTTTGATAATAATCGACTCGGGGTCGTCGAGTCAAAACGCGAAACTCGACGACGACCCCCTCGAGAAGAAAATGCGAGAGGCAACGCGAACGCGTGCCGTTACGCCTGCATTAAAAACTCGCACTACCGTAAGTGAACACCTCCTCATCCTCCTCCTCGAGCATCTCGAAAACCCCGCCCCGCCGCAAGATCTCCCCAGGAGCTGCTGCTGCCGCACCGTCGAGCACTGTACGAGAATTTAAGTCGGCAAATAATACAAGCTGCGGCGCGAAGGGATGTCAAGACATATCGAGAGCCTCGCTCCGGAAGATCGCTGACACCAAACCTAGTCATCATCAAAATACGAGTCTCAAATATGACAAGTTTGATGTGATTATTATTGTTCGAAATTTGATCACACCAAATTGAATGAAGTTTGATCACAAAAGAGCTATACAAGTTTTGTCACTTGTATTGATTGCGCAAACTCAAGTTTGATCCCGCGAGTTTGATCACAACGTTTTTTCATCAACGATGTTACAAGTTTGGTCACAAAGCCTCCTCCAAGTTTGAACCATACTCACGCGCATCAACAACATGCGAACACTCGCAGAACAACATCCACAAACACGTAAGACAGCGCTGATACCGCGCTGTTTCGTCGTCGCCCGCCCAACTTTATTCATTCGGATGCGCCTTATTATTAGTTCTCGATGTTTATAACACACTACAGCGAACGATCCCGGTTCGTCATCTCGCGCCTTTATTGTTGCAAATGTCTATCAAACGCCGAAAAGAAGAGCCGCCCGACTTGCCCTCCATCATAAAACCCTCGATGAGGGGACCGACGCGGCCTCGTGCTTCGCGGCGCGATAGCCGGATCTTTTTTTGTCGGCACGAAGGTTCCGAGAGCAGGTGTGCCTTTTACAACAACACGCGCGACGACAGTATTGTCTACTCGCACATCACGACGAGCAGCACGCGCATAAAAGCTGTAGCCTCGTATCTTGAAATTGGACGACAACGCTGTCGCGCTGCTGTTGTTAACCACGTTGTTGTTGTACGCGCCGTCTAAAAACTTGCCGCCCGTGTCGAACATCAGATGCTGCTGCAAGTCGGCCTCGCCAACACGCGTGCTGAACTTGGCATTTATAGGTTAGGTCGAGTATAGTAGAGCCTCGTGTTTGCACGCTCTGAGCTGCGACAGCGCACGCCGCGATCTCTCGTAGTCGTTTACCTTCGTCAGGGCACGCTTAGACTTGTTGTTTTCTTTCTCGGCGTCGTGGGTCAACCGACGTCGGCGGTGTTTAACACCACCACGCGACCCGAGCGACGACGACGACGAACCCCCCGCATCGATACCGTCCTCCTCGTCGTTCGTTTCAAAGTCGAAGGACGCTCCGGAGTCAGTCACAGCGCGACGACATGCACAACCGAGCTGAAAGCTTGAGCACGGCGGCGGGCCTTGTTTTTTTGTCACGACGAACCGTATGTTTGGTCTCTCAAAGTACAAGTTTAGTCAATCCACATACGGATTGACTAAACAATACGGATTGACCAAACTTACAAGCTTATTCGAGGATACCCCCACGATGGTCCAGAAAAATTACCCCCCCCCCCCCCCGGCCCGCCCGCAGTGAGAGGGTCGAACGAGGCGTCGAACGGAGCCTCAAGCCACCCGGGGGGAGCGCATTTGCGATTTCTAGCTGCTGTGATGACCATATCATGAATATATCTGGTTTCGACATAAAAATCGTCCATGTTGCTGCTGAGGCTTGGACCTCCGATCGGGAGCCCCCGACCGAGGGTTCGTTGTGCTGAAGAGGAGAGCGCGCCAAGTGCCGGCCTTTTTTGCCTGTAGTCCACCAAAGTTAAATCGCGTTAATTACCCGCCTTTGGTTGAAAAACTAGCCCTCTCGAAGAGAAGAGAAGGGGTTGTCGCCAGCTCATTTTTTCAGTATGTTCGAGACGGATAACATAAACGGGAAGTTCAATATGAGTCTGGCCACATGGCTGGCGCTCGACGAAGGTGGCGTAATCGATTTGAATCGAGAGCTGATCGCGATACTTGCGTCGCTCTTGTACGCTGTGGTGGCCTCGGGAGAGTACAGCTTCACGCGCACGCTCCTGCACGGTTTGTATGAGGCCTCCGGAGACGGGCCGCCGATCCCAGGGATCGATCGGGCGATAGAGCGATGATCAACACGCAAGCCGCGCGCGCAAGTTCTTCGTCATCATTGACAAGGACGAGAAGAGGGTGGGGAAAGGCAAGGCGACGGTGGTTCGGAGCTCGACGCTGTACGACACAAAAGAGGAGGCCGCTGCAGCAGCGAGGGACAACTTTCGGCGGAAGCACGAGCCGCGGGCGTACAAGCGCAAGCCTGCGGGCGCGCCGGTTGCCTCGGAGGAGAGACGGCGAAGAGGCCGCCGAAGCTGGTGGCCGCGTCGTCGCCGCCGCTGAAGAAGGCCAAGTTCGCGCCGGCCTTTGTGGGACCGAAACGGGTGCTCGTCGTGCCGTCGGAGACACAGCTCGCTGGGCCGGCCTCTCCAGAACAAGAACTCGCAAGGATGATGAGTTCATCGACTCAAAAACTCGCCGCCGAGGATCTTGCCAAGTGCTTGCAGCGCGCCCAGAGAAAGCGGAAGACGAGGCACTTTTCGAGGAGGAACGTGGCGTACGTTTCACGCGGTACTCGCGGACGGCCCGCGAGTACTATAGCTCGTCTACCGCGCCGAGAATGGAGGCAAAGACGAGATCGCCCATTTTTCTCGCGATCGATCGAAACCCAGCACCACGCCCAGAAGCTCAAGCGGACTGCCGGTATCCATCGCACCATCCCCCAGTCTGATGAACTGCAGCGCGCCAGCAACAGCGCCATGGACTCTAGTACTACCGAATAAATTCGTAGTAGACCGCTGGACAGTGTCGCGATATGTCCGAGAGGAGGGTGCCCCGCACACTTACTTCAGAGCCGCTTAGTCCGCGTCGAAATCCGGGGGTAATATAATATCTCGGGCCATTTTATTATCCGTACCGCAGGCTGCGACCGAAGACAGATTTTGAGCCTCGATGGAGGACTAAAAGAGGGCTCGCGTCGCTCTGCCGAGTCGCCCGAGACCACTTGTACCTTCACGGACTGCGCAAGGGGACGTTGTTTCGACGGGTGTGGCCGGGCGACACGCGGGTTTCGGTCGGCGCGATTAAACGCGATTTTTTTTTTTTTTTTTTGCGCAAACTGAAAGTGGGTTTCTTATGTAAGGTCGAATAAGCTTACTAAGTGACCAAACTTATTGAGGGTTTACAGGCGGGTCGACACCCGACACTGCAAAAATTACCCGGTCTTTCGAAACTCAGGCTACCAGAGCAAAGCCGAAGGTGGCGAAGCGCCCCAAGACAGCATGGAAGGAGCCTGGGCGGGCCCCTATGACAGACAGACAGACAGACAGACAGACAGACAGACAGACAGACAGCCCCGGAGAAGCGGCAGCGAGAAAAAAACGGCTCCTTAGAAGCGAGTTTTCAACAAGAAAACGGCTGCGTTGGAGACAGTCGGAAAAGAAACGCCAGCAGCAGCAGAAAGTTTTTCTTCGCGGAGGGAGGGAGGCCTTAGCGTATTGCGAGAAGGAAGGAGTAGGGGCCAAGAAGGAAGTGCATGACTGACTGACCACCCCGAGTGGATTGAGCTCATCATCATCACCTGGAGACGACGGCTCGACTGAAGGAAAAACGTTTTGTTTGATGAAAGAGCCGCCGCGACGCGCGCTCCAACTCGGACCGGATGGTGCTCGCGCCGAAGGAGGAGCAGGCGCCTGTGAAATGGATTGTTGTGAGCAACGAGGCCCGCGCCAAGCTGCGAAGAAGAGATTGGAGTCAACAAAGTGCGCCAGCCATATTTTAGTCCTCAATCGTCGTCGACTTCTTCAGAATCGGCGCGGCTGTGGACGCGAGAAAGTCCCGGTCAACAACAACAACGCCAACTACAAACTTGTGTGCAGCTCATGGAAGAATTATTCATAGGTTTCTTCGCCCGCAACTCGCACCGGATCAGCACGAAGATGATCGAGCAAAATAGTAATCGAGCCGAAGTGCGGCGAACTGCGACGAGAGATAGTCGGACGTACTTGGCGGGAAATGAATTATCCACGGAGTCACTTCGCGCCAAGGCCGCGGGGATTATATTATGGACGAGCACGGCGCCATATCGGTCGGATCCCCGCCTTGTCTCCCGAACCTCGACGAGACGCCCCAGTTGTTTTTTTCGTGGACTACGCCGACAACAAAGAGAACGCCGAGACCATGTTTGGTGCCGGCAACAAGAATGGTGACGTCTGCTGCTGGGCCGAGGCCTACGACTCCCGCGAGTGCAAAACACTGTCGCGTGATGTGCCGGGGCCCTGCGCGGGCTGCGATTCATTTATACGAGGCTTTTTTTTTTCTCGGCGGCATGCTTCGCGACGCGTGGCGGGGCTGCAAGGACGGCCGCGTCTCTCGACAACTTAAAGGAAGAGAAAGACAAAAGAAGAGAAGGCCAAAGACGACCGCAAAGGAAGAAGAATACGATGGAGCAAAATCGAAAAGAGCAGACGGGAGAAACAGAAATAAGAGAGGCGCAAATATCAATTAATAACTCGCTCTCGAGTGACTGATTTTTTTTCGTTGTTGTAAAGCAGTGAACAACAACAGGTCGTCCTCGAGTGTGTGTCTCTGTTCCCTCTGAATGAATGCCGAGGTGAGCGGATTAATCGATCACTAGAGGTTGCGCCGCCGACCGCAGCGCGGACACTTCCTCGTCGCCGTCCGTAGCTCTTCGCGAAAGACGACGTCAACAACAACAGCATCGGCGGAAGGTGTGTTGTCGGGATTGTTGTTGACGTCGTCGATGGGAGAAGGTGCGCGGTGGTGAGCAACCAATAACCGCACGACGTCGAAGTGACGTCCGAAGGTCGCGATAGTGATGGGCGCGTGTCCAGATATGTGAGCCCGATCGACGTTCGCGCCGCGCGAGAGCAAGAGTCGGACGATAGCGAGGTGGCCTTGCCCGCTCGCATTGAGAAGCGGCGAGCCACCACGGTCATCGGTCGAGTCGACATCAGCGCCGTGCGAGAGCAGGAGCTTCGCGACGTCGAGTCGACCTGAACGACACGCGATACAAAGCGGCGAGATCCGATCGTTTTTGGTTCGCGCTAGCGCCGTTCGAGAGCAGAAAACTCACGACCTCGACGTGGCCTTGTTGCCAAGCTATGAAAAGCGAGGATGCCCCATCGTTCGCGACCTGATGGACGTCGGCGCTCGAGTAGCAACCTCGCGGCGGCAATTCGAGAGCCCTGACAAGCAGCGAAAAGCGAAGACGTCCCGCAGACGGTCAAGCGGTTGACGTCAGCGCAAGTTGTTTCAAGCAGCAGCCGCACGATTTCGACGTGACCGTTCTGGCTCGCGAGGACGAGCGGCGTGCAGCCCTCGTCGGTAACTTTGTTGACCTTAGCGCCGCGCGAGAGTAACAATCGGGCAATGGCGACGCGACCCCATTGGCTAGCCGCGTGCAATGGAGACATGTGGTCGTTATTCCTGGTCGCGTGGACGTTAGCGCCCTTCGAGAGAAGAAACTTGGCGACGTCGACGTGCCCATCCTGACAAGATACGTAAAGCGAGGATGCCCCATCGTTCGCGACCTGATCGATTTCGGCGCCGTGCTCTCGAGTAGCAACCTCGCAACGGCGACGTGACCACAATTACTGGCTGCGAAAAGCGAAGAAAATCCGACGACGGTCGCGCGGTTAACGTCGGCGCGACTCGTCTCGAGCAAAAGCAGTCGCACGATTTCGACGTGACCGTTCTGGCTCGCGAGGATGAGCGGCGTGGAGCCCTTGTCGGTAACTTTGTTGACCTTGGCGCCGCGCGAGAGTAATAATCGGACGACGGCGACGCGACCCGAATTGCTAGCAGCGTGCGACGCCGCCTCGTTCTCGCGGGTTGACTGGTTCACGTCAGCGCTGTGCTCGAGCAGCAACCTCGCCATGTCGATGTGGCCCAGCCGACACGCGGCGATAAGGGGGAATTCGCCATCGATGGCGACAAGGGTGACGTCGGCGCCGCGTGAAATCAAAATCCGGGCGATAGCAACGTTGCCGGAAACGCTCACTAAGTGCAGGGGGGCGATGCCACCGTCGCTCACATCGTTCACGTCGCACCCACGCGACACCAGCTGACGCACGGCACCCAAGTCACCCCTCCAGCAAGCTCTGGCAAGGCTCATCATCTTCATCGCCAAGAGAGAGAGAGAGAGAGAGAGACACCTCTTTATGTATTCGGCTCCGTGCGCTAACCCTATTCTGATTTTCTTATACGGGCGTAGATTGATACTTTTAAATGCCCAACATTGTGGCAACAAAAGCTCGTTCGACCATAAACCCCGAGTTTGAGTCTGGGGGTTGTCTTGTTTGAGTTTTGAACCGGAGTTTCTTTCGTTCGTTCGGACCTCCGAGAGGGGGTCGGTCCTCTTGGGCTGTCCTTGCAGGTGCAAATGACTCGCCCGTATGACTTATGTACACTATGCCTGAAGGAAGTGTCCAATCTCGTCGCCCGACGTTCCGCCGGCAGTTGGAAGCCAGTCAACTCGGACGGCAGCCGATACGCGAAGGGACTGTTCCTGTCCTCTCGCCACACTTTTTCGTGTGCCATCACCATATTTCTAGTCAGCGAGACGTTATCCTCCCGCGCATAGAATTGACGCGTCGATCGCGCGATGGGAGGAGTGTTGCGCTCGAGACGCGCAGCCTCTCTTTGTCGTTCTATTTTGGCGTCTTCGAACTCACGTCCTCGGAGCGGTACACGAGTTTGCTGTACTCGCGGGCGACGCGACGCGACGCGAGAGAGCCGCCGCGCGAGGCGGAAGGTTTTTGGGGGCAATGCTGGAGAAGACGCGCTCACGTCGTCGGCGCGCCATCTCACTTTCTATTCCGGTCTTATTTATGTCGGCGGTAGTGCTGCTTTGACTTTAACCCCAGCCATACTCAACGCCATCGCTCCGGGTGGCATTTCGGCGAGCGACAAGGGTATGGTTGCGGTCTGGGCAATTGAACCCCGAGGATCTCCTTGGTTCCCGGAACGACGTCGCCGAGAACTTTTCTTCGAGCTGGCCACTGACCGAGTGATGCGCGTCCCAACGTTGAGTGGTCGACTTCAATTAGGAACTGGTGACGAAGGAACCTAATCTCCACGACATCGAAGACGTCCTCGACCTGAAGAAGAAAAGTGTCCCAGAAGCCTAGGTGCTGCTGCTTCCCAACCTTGAACATCTAAAGAGACGGGAACCACTCGACGCTCAGATAGGAAGACCTTAACAAAGGGGGCTTGATTGTCGGATCGATCGCGGGGTCGTTGTCGCCGTCTTCTTCGTCGTTGAGCGGTTTTGTAGGCGCCAACAGTAGAAGCTGTAAGTAGCCGAGCAGTGATGGAGGCCATAGCTTTTTGTTGGTTGGGTCGCCGCGAGGTTATGTCGCGAGAACAGGGCTCTGTAGGATGGTAAGAGAGGTGGCGGCGAGAGAGGATGGTCGTCGACAGTTGGAGGAGCTGACTGAGACGAGGACGGATGCGGGTTTAGACGGAGGTGAAGGAGTGGTCTGAGATTTTTTGATTTCCCCTCTGCAACGCATCATCGGGGGGGTCATCACCTCGATTCGGCGTTATGTCGACTGAGCATCACGTGGAGGACCATCTTCGGGGTTAAGTATTGAACGCTTGATCATGTACGCGAAGATGTGCTTTGAGGAAACGCGAAGTAGCCGGTTCTCTGGGTTGAGACCAACATCCGCCAGATGATCGACGCGTGGAGATACGAGTGGGTTTTGAGCGTTTGCGCACCAGAGGTAAGTAATTACTTACTTAAATAATTATACCTGCGGCGGCGTGAAGGTTCGTATTTGTGGTGTTCATGCTGAGGCTCTAAGAGGAAACAACAAACATTCGCCACCAAAAAAAAAAATTTTGAGAAGGCGTTCGAGGGTAGCATTCGGAAGAGGACTGAATTGTCTGGATCACAGCCCAAGGAAAATGAATGGCCGGCTCAACAATTTTAGCACCCTCGCGGTAGTGAGCATTGAGGTGGTTACGAAGACGGGCAGAGGAGGCAGAGGCAATGAAGCCTATACTGTGTTCTACCTCATGATTAAACGGTAAGGGGGAAAAGTGATGAGGTCAATGGTTAAGTACAAGTGCAGGCCAGTAAGTTCACCTAGTCCCAATCTCTAACCCCCGTAAGTTCACCTGGTCCCAGTAAGTTTCATATAAGTTCACCTGGTCAGTAAGTTCACCTAGCTCACACCCACTCCTTTGAGCTCGTCGCTCTCCCCTCCGCCAATCTAAGCTGCTTTGATCCGCACGCGCCGCCAACCTTTGAGTTTACTCTAAAAGCCCTTTACTCTAAAACCCCCAGCAAGTTCACCTCGCCCCAGTAAGTTCACCTGGTCACTAAATTCACCTAGTCCCAATCTCAAACCCCAGTAAGTAAGTTCACCTGGTCCCAGTAAGATCACCTACAGTGCGCGTGTAGACCATGGGAGGGGGCTTATCGGTCGGTATTGCGCAGCACGTGTGGGGTAGGGTGGAGTCGTCGACTCAGAAGAGGATATCCTCGGGGTTGCCGATCGACAGAGAGCCACGTAGAGCTGGACGTGGCAGAAGACGGGCTTGTGGGCAAGAGGACGCCGACCTCGCGGGGCGTCTGCGCCCTTGCTCTTGTTGATCGTTTGGCGTCGGCGGGGCTTAAGGGATACAGGTTGGAGGAGCCTCGGTGACAACGACACAATCGATCATGTATCTGGTACCGTTGAAGTAGCCGTGCGACGGACCGAGGTTGCGAAGACTTTAAGCTCGCGCTCAAAGTCAGCATGCCGTTGGTTGTCAGGGAGTCGAAAACTCGACTGTAAAGAGCGAGGCGTCGTCCTCCGACCCAACCTAGTCGGCCGAAAAGAACTCCGACGCCTCGTCTCCGGGAAAAAAAGGCCGCGGTCATGCGCGCGGCGTTGTCAGCATCGACAACATCGTTTCGACGGGGCGTGAGAATGGCGCGCCGAAAGAGCCGCCGCGGGTCGTGGAAATAGTCTGCGAGGCCGCCGTAGACGGCTTCCTGGCTCGTGGGCCTACCTGATCCTTACCCTAAATCGGGGGACCGACTAGTCTAGGTCCCGCGTACTTATCTCCGCCCGTCAGGCACATCCCTCCTACCCCACAAACCCACCCACGTCCATCGTGCCCCCCCCACACACCCCCCTCTTAGCAGTCGACATTTAAAGACAAACAAACAGACCCACATCCGTCATTCTCCCCACACACACCCCCCTCTTAGCAGTCGACATTTAAAGACAAACAAACAGACAGACAAACAGACAAACATCTGTCGATTAGTAGTAAGGATGGTCGAAAAGAGTAGACCGTCGTGGACATTTTTAAAGTTGGATTCTGCAGAAACCATGCAGGAAGTCCGGCGCTCGCGTGACTTCAGTCGCATTGGTTGTGCGCTTAAAGTACGTCAGCATGAATTTTTTGAAAACTTGAAATATATGGGTAAAGCCACCCCATTCAGAGGGAATGGTGACACAGCCTCCGTCGCATGCCCAGACACTTCGCCTGGCTGGTGAGTCTGTTCGAAGTTGGGCTTGGTAGGATTGAGATGGGCATATGGCGGTGACGCTTATTGCGACAAATGCAATCGATACAAATATCCCGATATGGGATGTCCGAAGCTGTAAATCCAGGACGTGCAAGTACATCAGGGGCTTTCTTTTGCTGCAACATTGTCAGGGCAGTGATGAGTAAGATGGAAACGGTTGGCCCGCTCTTTCGCATTCTGATGGTTCTCCACTGTGCCGTGCGGTAGAACCCAATGCGAAAAATCGACTTTGCAGGTATGCGCTTTTTCCTACGTGCGCAGAATTTTAAAGCTCTGTATGTGGATCCAAGGAGGGTACGTCTTCATCGTCGTTAGAGTCGGCGTCAGCATGCTCATCCTCATTTGAGACTGCCGAAGTATATGACTCGCGCGGAAAAGAAAATGGAAATCTCTGGAAATGAAATCTTCCAGACATTTCCAGAATCTTCCGAAGGCCTTCTCAGAGGCTGGAAAAGTGCGTCAAATCATGAATATTAGTGAGGTTCCGCAGGGCTGAAACCCTGAAAAAAAAATCGAACGGTCATTCAACGACTCTAAAACGGCTACGTAACGGCTCTACAAATTTATCCAAAATGTGTCAGCACAGAAAATTTGCTTTCAATGTCGACCCTTTCGATAACTTCAACCAAAAAATGCTTCAACAAAAGCAGCGGTTGGCAACGGCGGGCGTCGTGATACGGTTTGAGATGTTCTTCGCGTCTAAGTTGTCGTTCAGCAGCAGCAGCCACCTGGCGGACCCGAAGATCAAGGAGACCTTCGTCCGCAACTGGGTGGTGGCCTTCGACCCGTTCAACGCGAGGAAGGACACGACGAAGATGTGGGGTGACTGACTTGTGCGCGGAGTTCACCAAGGCCACCAACATGGGCGTGACCAAGCCGACGTACGAGAAAAAGATTAAGTGGTTGATCAAGGAGCGGATCAAGGCTGCTCTCGCCGAGCAGGCGGAGGCGAAGGACACGGGCAACAATGACAAGGAGGACGTGAGCGAGTACGAGCGCGTGCTGGACAAGATGCGGTCCAGTTTCATGGCCGTAGACATGGCAGTTTCATGGAGGAAGGTGGCGACGTGGAAGAAGAAGAACTTGCCGCCGCATTGCTGAAGGCCCATCTTGTGATGTTCTTCTTCTTGAAGTCGTCGTCGACAAAGGCGAAGTAGCGGAGCACATCACCGAAAAAAAGCCCATTCATTCTACGGGGACGCGGATCCGAGCCAAGAGATAGTTGAACCGCGTTGCAGCATCGGTGGGGAAAACAAACGCCCTTGAAAGGAGTGTGGAGGACGTCGTTGCGCGTGTAGCCCAGATCGCCGAACATGATGTACTGGACCCCGTCCAGAACAGCTCTAAGTCGAAACTCCTCCACAATACCTGCTTCCTGTCGCCGACGTCAACAATCCTGTCGAGATCGAGAATGGTGGACGAGCTTCTCGAAGCTCTCCGGCTCGAAGAAGCGGAAACGGGAGTAGAACTCCTCGCGGGACAACGGCGGCTGCAGGTTGGCTCCATAGTGTCGCTCGAGGCGGCGCCGTAGAGAACAGGCTCGTGCATGCGTCGCTTCCCATCGCAAGCGAACTTCGGCGCCGCGATTCGAGGCCGCGATTCGAAAGCCCGTCTAGTCCGCACGCAGCTCCCTCAACTTCCTCATGTGCCGGTAAATGAAGAAATCCATGTCGTTCTCCTCCTCAATTGCTTCAATCAACAAGAAGGTAAGTCGCCTCCACCTTTCCCCGTTCAGCCCCCGTCATGCGCCGTCTCACCCTCGGCAGCGGCCTTGCCACATTGTAGGACGCCGCAGGGCGACGCGCGTCGCTTTGTGAAGGTTGCGGCGGATTGTGCGCGCCATATTTGTTCTCAAGTACTTGCGTAACCGCACACGTGTCACGCTTTTCGGGGCGTTTTCGGAAAAGCAACGGACTATAACGAACTAACGAACTAACTTCGGACCTCTCCCCGAAGCCCCAAAGTGACATTTCGTGTCAAAGTCCCCAAGAAAAAAAAAAAAGAAAAAGTCGCGGGTGTACTTGTAGTAGACGCGAGCCGAGTGTTCTTGAAGAAACACAGGTATCTTCCAGTTTGGCTCGAAATTATTTTCAAAATATTTATTTTAGATTTTTTCGAGATTTTACCAGACAAAAAATTTTGTTCTGAGCGAAGTATACCTTATGATTGTTTTTTTTTTTTCGAATGGATTAATACCCAAAAGTTGGCAAAACAGGATATTTGGGAATCTCAACATCGCGAAGGGCAGGAGAAAGTTGAACAGCAACTACATTGCGGACTTCATCTCTTACCCTCAGCGGATAATCAATTTTTACCCTATTCTCTTCGTCATCTCATCCTTTCGCTCGATGATTCGTAGGCAGTCATGAAGCAAATGATCAAGACAATGTTGGGGTGGATGTTGGGGTGGTCCGACGAGCAGACGGCGGTCTCGTCCGACGAGCGGAAGGTGGTCTCGTCCGACGAGCGGAAGGTGGTCTCGTCCCGGTCCGCGGTCAGGAGCAATTGGAGATAGTCCTCGCCGCCGCCGTCCGACAAAATGCATGCATTCGTGCTCCAGTACGTACGCCCACGAAAGCATCCGCAAAAACAAGGAGGTCGTCCTCGCCGCCGTCCAACAATACGGAAGAGCAATCGAGTACATCAAGGTAAAGTCCATCGAGGACAAGTCATATTCGTATTCACTACCATCATGGGCAATTCAGAGCCTCGTCACGTTCGCTGGTGCCGAAATTGAGAAATGTTTCAATTTTCCCACCACCGATGTGAGAGGACTATTTTTTTGGAGATATGATCCGAAACTTAGGACGAGCGCTCTTCGTGGATTCACGAAAGATGAGTCCAAAAACCCATATCCTTCTCCGGAAGATCAGATCTGTGGAGAAAGCTTGTTGGAAGACTGGAAAGAAAGACGTAGTGCGGTCAAAAAATGGTTATGGGACGATGGGTACCGTGCGTCCGCAAGAATGCACGGCTTGTCGTGTCGACGTGGCGATCGACGAGGAAAAAAAATATGGTCATTTGGCACTTAAAAAAATCAGGAAAATCAAAAGCGAGGAGAAGTGAACCAACACGCAGATACGAGTGTGGATTCGCCGCCTATCTATTATCAATCTGGCAGACGAAACAAGATGCCGCTGCAAAATACTATTGATCACACGACTGAGGTGAAAGTGCGAATACTTTCTATGAACCTGAGCTATTATCCAACTGATCGTCACAATCTCCATTTTCAATTCTGGCCCAATGCAGCAGCTTTTTGCCACGAATCTATCGAGAATCAGCCTCTCGACCGTTCAAAAGTCAAAGTCCACACGAACGACGTGGCTCAGCTAACTACGCGATGTCGACAACCTTTTTTCGTGCAAATATTTTTGTCGTTGGTGCGATTCTTTCCGTTGCCAAGTGGGGACGCGTAACTAGACAGAGTTGTCAAGAATGTAGTATATTACCGAATCAAACGTGTACCGGAGGATGTACCACGAAACAACGACATCGAGGAAATAGAATGTTCGAATTAGATTCGATGAACGAGGGATTCGCATGGTTGTTCTTTCTGTTGTTTTCGTTCTTCGTTCATCTTTGGGATCCTCGTTCCCTACAAATACCGCCCAAATTTTGGGTTTCGTGGGTGAACCCTGATCCAAATAAACGCGCTTCCAAGACTCACGACGCTTAGACTTATAGATCTACATTATAAGATCTAATCGACCAACCCGCCTTCAAAATTAAACTTAAACGGGTTAAAATTACCAAAATTTTGCGCCCTATTTCTCATCGTTGCCAGTTGCGGTAGAGAGGACGGTGCCTTGCGATCGGTTTGTCCTCTCGGTGCTCAGACTGCTTCGAGCTCGACGGTTTCGAACAAAAACGCCGGTCTTCCGCCACTCTTGCCGCCCGCATTCAACATGCGCCTCGACATACAAGACCGCGCGCCGCTACCGTAGCAAGAGGCCGACGCAGGTTCCCGTTGATGGTACTGTCGTCGCTGTTGTCGCCACGTCGGATGATAATCATACCGCCGAGCAGCAGCAGCAGCAGACTGGTGACCGAAATCACCGCGCGGCGAAGTATTTTTGCGCAGGACTCTTTTTGCATCGGACGAGAGACTGGCCAAATCCTTCCGAACCCGGGTGACAATGCTCGTCAACAACCTCCGCAGCACGGAGGGGGCCAGCCCCCAGATGTTACCGCCGACGATGGCGAACTGAGAGACATTCGACAAGGCACTTTTTTTGACGAATCATCACGAAAGAGCACTCGTCGATGGCGAGGTCATCGGGTCCACCGAGACCCGCGTGGAGGGTCGACGCCGAACACCTCCGAAATAAGCCTTCGAGACAAACGTATACGACAAGGTACGTGCACCAGCTCATGAAACTACCCGCGCTCAGACGCTCGCGCTCGCGGCAGCAGCTCGAACAGTGGAGCACCGAGCCCGAAGTGGTGCGCGTCCGCACCGGGTGAGTCTTGGTTGCTCTCGCGGTATTCAACGCTCGCGGATGATGATTGTCTCGCGTAGCGCAGGCGCGACCGCGACGACGCTCGAGGATGTCGGACACCATATTCTAAAAACTCGACTTCCGTGTCACGCCCTCACGTCGATCGCGTTGATTATCGTCTTACAACTCTCGCAGCGTCTCATATCGGTAGTTGCGCCAATATTGCTTCCCACTCTTCCGGGTCCAGCGGCGAGTCGAATGCTCCATCGACTCCATAAGAAGCCTCAAGCCCCGGTCGTGATACAACGGCGTCTCGTGGGACGGTGCAAGCTCCACCATACCGGGACTGTTTCGCGAAAGGCGCGAGCGCGGGCCGATCGTCGAGGTGTTGATCTACAAAAAAAATTGTCCTTCAAAACAACGACGACGACAACAACTTGAATATTCTCGAGATGATGCTTTTTTGGTGGTCGTCGTTGTTGTTGTTGTCGTCGGTTTATTGCTTCTTTTTGGCCCCAACTTTTTCGAAATTCACATAATAGCTTCGCTCTCGCGCGGATTTCATCCCGAACGATCCGAGCGTTCGAGGCCGCGCAGATCCTCGTCGCGATCCTCGAGGTCTGCGAAAAATCAGGTGGATAGAAAGGTGGAAGTGGTGTACGCGTTCGCTGGATCGGTTCGACGACCGTACGCCCAAGCTCGAGCTTGGACTCATAAATTCGGGGGGAATGGTCACCTTCAAAAAAAAAAAAACCGGCCGCCTTCGGCGACGACAGCCCCAAAGTGAAGTCGCCCGATTTTATTTTATCAAATCGACCCGCGCCGGCGTCCCGCCTTTCGCTGCAACGATTCGCCTTTGACGCATATCCTTGTCGCTTGCTCCGGTTTGTTGCTGATCTCGTCGCGTTGCCAAAATCTCTGTCGTTCTTCCAATTTTACCGTTGTTACCTCGACGACGAGATCGACACTCTTGTGATTTACATTCTCCCGGAGACATGCATTTCAACAACGTTCCGCAATCGTTGCGAACTTTTTCAGGAGTTTAAACAACGTAACGTCATCATCTGCCGTTTTATTTCTAGCTTTTGTGTTTTCGGCTCATTATTCCAGCAGGAAGCACGAGAAGCAGCAGCAATTGAATTATAAGCCGCGGGCGAAGTCCGGCGCGATTGGAGGAAAAAGAAGCGCATCAATTGGAAAGTCGGGCTCCTCCAAAAAAGAAGAAATCTCGAGGCAAAAAATAACACCGCGAAGAAGCCCGCCCGCCCGCCCGCCCGTCGTCTCGAAGAAGAAGAAGAAGAAGTTATCGTATGATGTCTCGCGGTGTCTATACGTACGAAAAGGCACTCGTCATCCTCGCAGAGTCTCAAGTTGCAAGATCTCGAAGGAGGCAAAGGACGAGCTCTAGTTCAAAAACTTGGCGGCCAGGCGTGTTTCCCGAGTCGTCGACGTAATATCGCGAAGCGTGGATTAATTAAACCGGAAGGACGTCAATTGACCGCCTACAACAAAACGGCGCCGGCGACTCTATGAGATAGCCGGGGTCGCACCGCCGGTGCCTCAGCCTTAGCCAACGTCAAGGCACGCTCTGCTGCGATGGACAAAAAAAATCGATCGACACTCTTGGTTCCTTGAGGTATTACTTCGTCACACCTCCACGGTAACCCCCTCATGGTCAACGACCCGCCGCTGACACTAACCACGGGGGGATCGACCCCCTCGTCTTTGGTGGCGTCCGCACCCACGCGGAGCAGTACCTCGACCAGGTCATCATCATAAAATTGGACAAACGCAACGCCTTCTTCAAGGAGCTTAAGCGTCGGACCGCCGTCGTGGACAAAGTCGCGCCGCGCCAACACTAAGCTTCGAGCGCCTTCGGCCACTTCGTGTTCGAGCAATTACGGCCGGCATCCTGGGTGGCGGCACTTCATGGCCCCACCAAAATCGCTCGCGCCCCCTTCGACTCTCAAGAAGGCGGCCAGCAAGGCGACCCCACCAACCCACCGGCCTATTGCCCGGCAACGAACGACGACGCCGCGCGGGCCGTCGACGCCAGCTTACGCTCGCGTGCCGGCTACGCACGATTTTCGGCATTGGACGCCGGCGTCATCTCAGGTTCCCCTCGTGAGGTTGTGTCGACGCCCTCCCGCAGTACGCCCATGACATCCAAGCTAGTGGCGAGGACCTCCTCCTCGACGCGCGCGTAGCGTTCTCTCCGACGCTTGGCCTTCTTTTTGATCACTCGGATGTCCAACGCGACGTCCAACAGGACGGCACCCGCACTCTTGGTGGTGGTATTAATCCCCGTTGTCGCCGACAATCTACGGTGTGCCCCCCGGATACGCCGGAGATGCCTACGCTACCTGACGATCAGGTTATAGCTACGCGATGACCACCGTTCGCACCAAGCTCCGGAACGAACGAACGAACGTCTCTCTCCACTGCATGTACTAATCTTTGGGTCGCTACTGCATCGCCCCGCGCATGGACTATACCTCGCGCAGCACTGCTATCCCACCAATGCCTCGAGCGCCGCTTCGACAATGCCGTCCTCAACTTCGTGACCGCAGCACTTGGCGCTGACCCGCGTCAGGTTTTTGACTCCACCACCGACATGGTCCTCCAACCGCCTCCGGCTTCCTGCTCGGAGGAATGGGGGTGGCGGCATTCGCTCCTGCGTCGACGACCTCAGCCCCGCCGCCGCCGCCGCCTTTGTTGTTGACACGACGGCCCAAGCCCTTCCACACCTCGTCGACCTTGGCGATCCTACGGAGCCGTCGAGGTCCCTGGCTACCTCACCCGCCACCTCTTTTCGCGCAGGTAACGACGAGTTTGCACCGTTGGCACCACCTCCTCGCATCCGGTTGCCGCCGCCTGGGGCGATGAGCACTCGAGAGACTGCGCGGGACGGACGGACGGACGGACTTCGGGCTGATCTCCGTACCACGCTGGCTTCCCACGGCGGCGCTGGTTCCGACGACCCCGCCAACGTTCATCTCGTCGACGGTCCTCTCTCCCACCACCACGAATTCGTCTCCATGGGCGTCCTCGTCGACCCCACCATCTCGACACCCGTGCTCTAACTCCAGCGTGCTCTAACCTCCCAGCTCGGGCCACTGCACTCCAGCGACTTGCGGCCACCCTTCCTATCACCGATGCTCTTCGAGTAGCGGCGTCCTCGCTTCTCGACGACCATTTTCATCATCATCATCGTGGCCCAGCTCCGCCCTTCAAATCCCCAACCGCTGCTGGGCTGAGACGTGTGCCCAATACTTTGGGGGCTAACAACCCCTCTCTCTCCAGCTTGTTCGGGCCGAAGGTTTGCACTCGCATATTCTGGGCACTGATTTCGTTCTCGACGCTCGCGGCAAGGTGCTTCTCGCGCAGGCCCCAACCTTGTCAACCGCGGAGGAGCGCGGACCACCACCTGGCACGACAGCCTGCTCGAGTGCGTCCTCTGCATCGTCAAAGAGGCCGGCATCCCAGCCCTGTAAAACCGAGGTTTTCGGCATCTTTGCTGACGTCGTCGCCCCTACCATCCGCGCGCGCCTCTACGGCCGGTACCGATACCGAGGAGGCAATCTCGCCCGACGCCAAGTCGTCGTCCCAGACATCCTCCTCACCCTGCTCGACAACAATGAGCAACTCTACGACATCAAAACCCGAGTCACATGCACGGGGTTCGTTCGTTCGTTCGTTCGTTCGTTCGTTCTATACCGCTCGGGTGGTGTCGTGTAAAGTCGAGACTGCCCGGGCTGAAAATTTAGTGATTCTAGTGGTTGCAACCTCGTGCCTTACACGACGACTATGTTAACAACTGGGAAGAGTTTTTTTTGAGGGTTATTTTGGTGGTTTGATCGTCGTCGTCGTCTTTGAAAAAGTTTTTTTTTTCATCGATTTGGATGATCTCAGACTTGAAGAACTTCTTGAGGATCCATGCGTGGCCGTATTTGATTCTTCGAGCACACTTCTCAAATTAATTCCCTGTTCGTGCGCAGGGTCGCGAGCATATGTCCAGCTCCTCGTCGCTCAGGAGGGTGGTGCAACACCCCTCGGTCCTAACGACGTTGGCAGCTAAGATGATGCGCTCGCAGAAGCTCTCAGCAGGCAGGCAGGCAGCACGCCGATATTGATTGATTGATTGATTGTTTACCCTTCGAACCTCGTGCCGTGACGTCTGGAAGGAGGCTAGTTACCTTCGATACCCCGCGCGTAGAGAGCTTGCCGACGTCGAGCATCATCATCCTAGGCAGGTCCAAGAGCACAGGGATTGTTGAGACTCGGGAGAAATTTTGCCTCTCCGAAATATTTTCTCGATTTTCTCGAAAAAAAATTGCAACCCTTACCCTGATCGAATATCGCGCGGGACATCCACCCTCTCATCTCATGCCTTCGCGCGAAAAACTGGATGTCGAGGAGCCCGGAAGGGAGGAGGACGGCGAGTTCGCGACCGGGAACCGGAGCGACGAGCCCACGGACCTCTGCGACCCGAATCTAGGGCGAGCGATGTGCTGTTTTCCATCCGTTGGGAACATGACGGTCATTTTGTGGCGGCGGGGGTCGCCGGTGTTTGTGGTAGGCCCCTATTGGACGATGCTCGTCTGCGTGACCTTACCTCTCGCCGTCGTGGGGCCTCTGTTTGTCGCGATCTTCTGGTGCGCCCGGCTCCACATCGCAGTTCAAGTCACTTACGGAATGCTCGTCGCCGCGTTAGCTCTCGCTCTCGCGTCGACGGCTTTTAGAGACCCGGGATTATTGCGGCGCCACTCGGCCGCCCCCGCCTCGACATGGACCTGGAACGACCAGGCGAGGAGCTTCAAACCGCCGGGTGCGAGATACTGTCCGTGGTGTGACGCAATTTTTGAGAATTTTGATCATACGTGTCCGTGGGTTGGGACGGCCGTTGCCAAACGGAACCTCCGCTCCTTCAAGCTCTTCGTCGCGCTCCTCCAGCTCCTCGCCTACTACACTGCGGCGGTCTTCGTTCTCGGCGCCCTCCACGTCGCCGACCGCAACTAATAATCATAACAACAACATATTCTATTCTTTTCGAAGAAAATAACCGACTTCGACGATGCAGTAAGTGGAGATACCAGCTCTCCCCGACTCTCTTTTTTTTGGGGGGGTGCACCGACTGATGTGTCGTTTTCGAAGGAAGGGAGGTCCCAACAACTCCGAGAACAATGATGTCTTTGACCGACTAATCATTTTCATCGACTCGGTGCCGCCGCCGAACCAGTAGTGGCGGTCGCAGGGTCGACGATCCGACGGTCGCCTTGCCTCGCAACAACAACAACAACAACAACAACAACAACAAAACATTCCCCGCCAAGTCGGGGTGACAGCTTGACGATGGCCTCGGGCTTGTCCTCGCAACCACTTGCAATGATTGACTCGACGCAACTTGAGGAGAACATGCGCCGCACGCGGTAGCCGCAGTGCCCGTCGCCCACCGCGTGCTACGATCCTAAACCAAGGGGGCGGTTCCGAAGCCGCGACGTCGTTCCGAAGCCTGTAGTGAGTGCGACGACGCCAAGAGGTCGCCCGTTCGCACCGAACAGAGCGTCGCGTCGGCTTCCGCAGGACGGAGGACAATTCCTTGGGGCCAAGAGCGACCGGACCTCGCCCGGGATTTATCGCCGAAGAAGGCGCCGAGTCCACACAAATTGCTTGCTTGGAATTTTCACATCAGTCACGTCTAGGTGGTCACAACTACAATCGGGTCGGTACTTCTGACACGAGTTTTTACCGAATCCCCTTTAGCAACGGCTAGCTATAGCTATCAACAGGCCTTCGTTCCAAAACCTCGCATCTATTGCGGCAACGAATTCAGCAATAATAATGAATAATACTTTGAGGATGATGTATGCGACGTCACGCATGCTTGGCGATGTTGTCGTTGTTTTCGTGCTTCGCCAACTCGGCTGGGCTGTATCTCAAAAAAAGTGCCGAGGCTCCCGCGACGCGTATTCTCGCGTGAGCCGCGGGTCTACTGTTTACGCCGCGGGTCTGTTGTTACACCGTGTCCCGGGCTCCAGCGCGTCCCGCCACCATCGTCTGATTTCGCTCTCCGCGTCGTCGCGACACCTTTCGCCCTTCTGCTGCTGCTGTGTTCGCATCGATCCACAACCACTCGTGCCTCGGGCGATCGCGCTCGTCGACGACACCCTCGGCCTGATCGCGATCGCCGTGGTCGAGGCCATGCACTCAACCAAGCTCCACGGCGACTACGAGATCCTGTACGTCCACGCCTTCGTCGCGCGCGCGGACTTGAGGAAGCGGCTCTCAAGAAGCTCGGCGAGAATAATTTCGGCGTCGAATTCATTCGATGTGTCTATTTTACGTCCGACTATCAACCGTCTACGCGCTTGCTTGGCTCAACATCGTCAACCCCCCTTTTTCTTTCTTTCTTTCTTTCGGGCGCGCGTTTCATCGCGGCGCTGCTCGATCTCGCGGCCTTCTACTCGTTCCATAGCATGATCTTCGCCGCGACGCGAGATAAGGAGCGTGCCACGATCTGGATCGCGAACGAACGAGGCCGCGCATTTCAACGAAAAAAAAGTTTGTCTCTCTGATCGTTCTCCAGGGAGAGGTCTGAAGTTAGTTAGTTAGTTCTCCAGAACTCGTACAACTTTTCCGCCGGGTCCTCCAAACCCCTCCGCGTCCTAGAATCGATCGCGTCTGTTCAATCATCACCCGTTGTTACCTCGCAGGAAAACCAATCTCCGATCATCTTTGCCGCCGACGACTCGACGACGCCGCCGATGGGCTACTCTATTAAGACCACGCTGCGAGCCAAAAACTGGACCGAGCTCTCTGCGCGCGCCTCCTCCGAATCTTCCAAAGCTTCGACGACAGTTCCGGAGATTCGTGCGTATCCGCCGTGACCGCGCAGCTCGCCCGTTACACATCAGGGGCCCTGCGCGACAAGTTCCCGATCCACCACAATTTCGAGGCCGCGCGTCGAGGACGTTATGAAGTCGGTCGTCGAGGCCGCGTCGTCGACTCGTGAGGCCGCGCGCGCGCTGCTGCCGCCAAGAAACGTGCCAACGAAGGCGTCAGCCAAACCGACCCGTCTCGCGCGAACCCGGCCCTAACGCCCAAGTACGACCCGAACGCCCCCGCGGCGTCTTCGTCTACGTCGTCGACGGACGCCGCGCGCGCCTGCTCACCGAGGTACGGTCACACTCTTTCGTTTCGCACAAAAGATCGATCGATCGATCTCCCCGCAGCTACAAATGCGTGAGCACTCGTCGATCTTTCTTCTGCGACTTTCTGTTTTGTTTTTCTTGTGCATAGTTGCGCGGCTCCAAGAGATGGGCTTTGTCGTCGTCGAGAAAACCATCACCCGCGAGGAGTGCTACGTCGGCCCCGACGGCATCGCCTATCCTTCTGTTGTCGAAGCCGCTACCGTCGTCGGCGCACCGCAGACCGTCTTCGGGCTCTTCATCGTCCTCGCCCACTACACTTTGATGCCGCGCGCGCGAACGAGCTCGAGCTGTTACCACTTGCTCGCGAGCAACAGCAGATCCGTTCGACCATCAGAAGCGCGATCGTCCGTGCCTCCGCCGGACAGACCAACGACTCGAGGAATCTTTTGTGTCTCATAGATTCCCAGCGTCAGGTCCTTGTCGTTTTCGCATTTACTCTCCAATCCCAACGTAGGCATCATCTGCGGCGAGCCGCCCCCGAGGGCGGGCGGGCGGGAAAGGCGAGTTCTTCGCGTCCTCGGCGTACCTCGTCGAGACGTATACGAACGCCCCCGGCCGCGGATTGTGCTCGAACGGCGCCCACATCTCCTGCCTCAACTACTACACGCGGTTCAATTTGATTCCGGGGATGCGACCGGGCGGTCGGCGCCATGTTCTGCTCCGTACTTTGTCAAGTCCGCGGCCTTTGCTTGAAGATTTGGAGATCGTCCACCACCGTTGGTACTGTCGTCGTCGCCATGTCGGATGATGATGAGGAGGAGGCCGCCCGAGCCGCAGCAGCAACAAAGGGTGAAGTCGCCGCGCAGAACCGCCACGAGTCGAACGCCGGCGAACCAGTTGCGTTGGACGCACGCTCCGAGAGCATCGAGATGGACCAGTTCCTTCCGGACCCAGCAGAGGACGCTCTTGCGAACACTTGTCAACAAACTCCACGACAGACACGGGCCGGCCACGTTGGAACTAAATGTTGGTACTGCCGCCGTCGAGTCGCTCGACGCACAACGTACGCGCGACCAGCTCCCAGCGCACCCCGAGTTGGCCGAGCGACTTCACGGCGTCGACGACGTCCACGCAGCTCGCGAAGATCGACGAATCGCAAACGAGCCGCCGATGGGCTACGAACGTCCTCGCGCGGCGATGGCAGACGTAGAAGACCTTCCCGACAGACAACTCGGAATTTTGAGCACGACGACGACGACGGCAAAGACTCTGACGCCGAAAAAGACGAGGACGAGGAGTACGTCGACAACAAGGAAGAAGAAAAAGAGAAAGTGACTAGGCGCGCTCGTACCTGGGTACGCTGGACTTCGAATGAGCACGAGACTCTCGTTGTTGCCGTCCAAAAATACGACGCAAAGAACTGGAAATTGGTGGTGCAGCAACAACTGCGAATCAGAGTAGCCATCACTACAACAGAACCTACAAAGCCGAATACGTATCGCAGCCCGAGGCAGACCTCGAGGCACGGTACGACGAGAGGCTTTGCAGATCGTTAAGTGCGACGCGTGGAATCACGTTTACGATCTCGAAGGAGGGACGTGGGAACTTCCGTCCGGTATCGACTCCGACGTGCCGATTCACCAACTCGGTCTCGAGGACTTCCCTCGATGCCAATTTTGCCTTCGAAGCGGAAGAGCTGACGCGCAACGAGTCGGAGGAGGAGACGATGGTGGACTACGTACGAGATCGTGTCATTGGACGTCGGCGAGAGTTCGACATGTACGAGACATACGTTGGAGCCCAGCAAGCTTTCGAGGACGCCGTCGTCGAAGCAGTGCTCGCGATGCACCGTCTCTGCCGCCCCGACGGCTCGTACCGCTCGGACGACGACTTCGAACCAACGCATGGTGGTCAAGAGGAGAAGGACCACTCGTCGACACTCTCTCCGGAGTCCGTGGACAAGGTCATCCGCATCAATCAAACTACGGGCGACGTCCACCGAGATCCGCGAACGGGTTTCCGACGTACGCGAACAACGCGAGCGCGACTCGTCATCATCATCATCATCGATGGTCAGCGCGGAGAAGCATTCATCCTCCGAAACACTCGAAGACCTCGTCCCGAACCAGCTCGTCGTCTGGCGCCGGTGGGTCGACACCGAACACCTCCGGAAGAAAGAAGCCTTCGAGAAAAGATCCTGCTGGAAATCGCGTCAAGGTCTAACCAAAGAGTCCGCCTCCATTTTTGTACTCGAGCTCTCCTTCGTAAAACCACCAGCAGGCCGCGTGGGCTCGCGCTCAGACGCTCACGCTTGCGGCGGCGCGGCATCAGCTCGAACAACAACAGTGGAGCATCGAGCCCGAAGTTGCGAGCGTCCTCGAGCTCACGGCACCTGGCGAGTCTTGGTTGCTCTCAGCATTTGAGGTGTTCAACACTCGCGGATGATTGATCTCGTGTATCGCAGGCGCAACCGCAACGCTCGAGGAGGATGTCGGACACCATGGCCGCGTTGCTATTCTAGCACTCGACGCTTGCTGATGATTCGTGTCGTCGCGCTCCGCAGGTGTTGCCTCACGTCGCTCGCGTTGTTTATCGTCAACAACTCGCGCAGCGTCTCACAATCATCAGTAGTTTCTAAGATTGCTGCCCATATTCGACCATCTTCCAACCACGCAGGGGCTGTGGCGATCGCGAACGTTGATGAGTGTGGCTCGACAACGAACTCTGCGACTTCGACTATGGATATAAGGAGCCTCGAGTCCCGGACGCGCTACAACGTGGGACCGCAAGCTTCAGAAGTGGACCATACCGGGACTCTTTCGCGGCGAAAAGCGTGTGCTGGAGCGCGGGCCGATCGTCGAGGTGTTGATCTACGTCGTCGAGAAGATCGTCCTCGACAACAACAACAACCCGCGTCTTGAATGAATCTCGAGATGATGATGATTTTTTGGGCGCGTTGTTAGTGGTTGTTGTTGTTGCCAGATTCTGTGTCGCTCTATTGCTTCTTTGGCCCTAACTTTTTCGACGTCCACGTAGCTTCTCTCGCGCGGATTCATCCCGAACGATCCGAGGAGCGTACTCGAGGCCCTGCAGATCATCGTCGCGATCCTCGAGGTTTGCAGCACTAAACAGACACCGACGACGGATCGGTTCGACGACCGTACGCCCAAGGACCTTGGGGTAGCAGCAGTATGGCAAGCTTTTCTACTGGCCGGCGTACGGCTTCAGCAACTTTTCCCGCGCCAACGACAGCCTCGCGGTCTTCCGATTTTATCAAATCGATTTGGCCCGCGCGGCGTCCCGTCTTCCATGCCAACGATCAATATTTGACGCACATCGTCTCTGTTCACAGATCATCTTCGCTTGCTCGGGCTGCTGCTGCTGCCCGTGTGTTTAAGTGCTGCTCGAGAAACTTCCGTCGTCGTATCTAATTTTTCAACGTTTGCGTAGATATCTCGAGCTCGTTCGATCCCGCCGTGCGCAACGAGGTCGATCGCGCGCGACTCTTGTGATTCACATACTAGCGGAGTCTTCATCGACAATCAACCCGCGATCGATTCATTATTATTCTTCTGCGGGCAAAATCGCTAAGTTTTCTCCAGTTCAGACAACGTCGTGCGCGCGTCATCATCGAGGAGAGGTAAATAAGACTTCAAAAACGGTGTCGTGTGTTATATCTTGTGCTACTTCATTCCAGCACACCGCGCAGGAAGCACGAGAAGCAGCACCTCTTGAAGCAGAATGGCGCGGGCGAAGTCCGACGCAACGGGAGAGTGACGAGGAACGGCATCAATTTATTGGAGCGTCAGCCTCTCCAAAAAATCGATCGTGTCGTTGTCACCGAGGCTCCTCCAACCTGTATCGCTTAAGGCCCGCCTACGCCAAACGATCAACAAGAGCCAGGGCGCAGACGCCCCGCGAGGTCGGCGTCCTCTTGCCCACAAGCCCGTCTTCTGTCACCACGTCCAGCTGCTCTACGTGGCTCTCTGTCGATCGACATCCCCGACGACTCCACCCTAGCCCACACGTGCTGCGCAATATCGACCGATAAGCCCCCTCCCGGCGTCTAGACGCACACTATAAGTGAACTTACTGGGGCCACGTGAACTTACTGGGGTTTGAGATTGGGACTAGGTGAATATAGTGACCAGGTGAACTTACTGGGACCAGGTGAACATACTGGGGTTTTTAGAGTAAAGGGTTTTTAGAGTAAACTCAAAGGTTGGCGGCGCGTGCGGATCAAAGCAGCTTAGATTGGCGGAGGCGAGAGCGACGAGCTCAAAGGAGTTGGTGTGAGCTAGGTGAACTTACTGACCAGGTGAACTTGTACGAAACTTACTGGGACCAGGTGAACTTACTGGGGTTAGAGATTGGGACTAGGTGAACTTACCGGCCTGCACTTGTTTACTCCTAAACCCTCGCCGTCACGCCGCCCGCGCGTGTGCCGACCTCGATTTCGATCCGGCTTTCATCGCTGGGGGGACCGGTCGCCTGTGCGGTCCTCCTCCGCATGCTCAGCCGCTCTCCAGCCATGGGCGGCACAGTGTGCGGCTTCTGCGAGCCGCTCGCGCCCTTTTTGCTGGGGCGTAATAACTCCTTCGACGACGACGCAGCCAACATGAGCTCGCGCTTCGCGACCCTTGCGGCGTCCCAACCAACGTCCTTGCTGGCCCGCGCCAGGCGGACGCCAGGAGGCCTGACGAGGGCCCATTGGCCGCGCCAGTGCAATGCGCGGGCATTGACACATCAGCCGGAGCCCCGTACGTGAAGAGGTACAGCGGGTCGCGAAGAGACAACGCGAGGCTCTTCGCGTCGAGCACCTTCAGGCGGACCTTCGTGCTCTCCCTGCGCGTGACGTCCGCAAGGTGGTGTCCTTCCTATGCGCCGACGACAAGCTAGCTCTCCACCGCCGGGGTGGCTTCCTCGCGATATCTGGCATTCTCGAACAGCGACTTCCCGCCGGAAGTCGTTGTGGCAACTTCCTCTTCGGGCTGCCGTTGCCGGCCTGCGTACCGCTGTCCGGGGCGTGGCATTCTTGGCGACAGACACCCAGCGGGTTCTCGACAACCCGTACGGCAACGTCTTGCTCGCGGACAATCGCGCTCGGTCAACCGCAACGGAGCTCGGTCCTGCGTATGCACGACGACTCGGTGCATTACGTGTTGAGTGGCCTCGTATGCGCGAAGGGGGCGTCCGATACACGGTCGAGCCCTCGGGCTTGTTGTTCTGGAATTGCGTTGCCCACCCCTCGCCCGACGTTCTTTCCGTTCTTTCGAGTCCGCGTCGAGGCCCGTTCCTGACTTTTCAATCGCGGAGCCACCGGGAACGACGCCTACTCCGGGTGGTCTCCGCCGAGGGCAAAAAAAAACGATCGTCTTGGTATCCGACCACTAACGTCGATCGCCGCCGCGAATTATGGCAGCACCCCGAGCCCGGTCGACAAGGAACGGGCCAACGACATCAAAAAAATCCGTCGCGCAGCACGCTGCGTACGCCGACAGGAAATGAAATTCTGCGACCCGGCAGCCTCGCGGGGTCCGTTCCGGGACCGCCTCTCGGAGTTTGGACCCCGAGTGCGTGCGTGCTGGGGTTTGTAGTTGGTAATTTCGCGGAGGGTAGTGACAATCTACGTGGTCTCCTCTACCGCGTTGCCCGTCAAATTGGCATCAACACTCTCATTCCCGCCTCTACGATGGCGTATCTCCATCACGACGAGCGCGGTTCTCTGGGAGTTAGTTCCCGGGGGCTGCTACTGGATGCCCTGCACTGTCGGGGCGTAGCCCCCCGCTGAAAAAAACCATCGTCGTAGGAAAAGAAGATTCAACCCCTTGAGCCCGAGTTTCTTTCTTGCGACTGTCGAGTTTTGTCGGAGGATACCGCCTCGACAGTACCACACCTTTTTTTTGAATGAAACCTGGAGTCTCAGCTGCGGAAGCCGTGCTGTCGAAACGACCGTGCATATATATATATATCGCCAGTCGTCGTTTTGGGTCGGCCGTTAAACCACCTCTTTCCAATACTACTACGAAGCCAGGCTCGCGTAATTCTTATTTACACTACTAATCACGCGCAAACTAACTCTGTGTCCTCCACCGAGCTGGTCATGTCTTTCGAGGACAGACGCAAAGACAAAACCTGTTGCTGCACCTGCTATTCCTCCTACCGGGAAGGAGAGTCATATTGTTGTCGGACGCCGCCAACATGGCCAACGTCGACCTCGTGCTCCGCGTCAGTGGTGCTCAAAAAAATTGGTACCAATCACATACGCCTTTGTTGTTGTTGCCGGAGCCGAAGAGAAACAAAAACTACCTGAAGTAAGCGAAGAAAGAGCTGGTGACTCCCGCTGCCTCAAGAATAGAGCACGCGTCGTCGCGGTCGTCACCCCCAAGCGCAAAGAGAGATGTTCTTCGAGGCATCCAGGAGGTGCACCCGTGCGGCATATCACGAGCGTCTGTCGAGTCAACAAGATCCAAGCAAGCGGCGGCGGAAGTACTGGTGGTTCACGACCGCCACCAGGGGCGAGAAGAAGGACTTTGTATCAAAACAATTTGTTGAAATGCTTGCCACCACCACCACCACCACCACCACCACCACCACCACCAAGCTTTGCCGGGATTGAAAAAAATATATCCGAATGGTAGACTGCGCGCGACTCAAAGACGCGTGATATGATGACTCGTGATTGACTCACCCGGCGGCGCGCTAGGCGTCTTCTTCTCGACGTCGCGGCCAGAAGAGGAATTTGCCAATCTTGTAGTTCTTGGCGATGTTTTTGACTTTTTTTGTCACCTCTTCGAGAATATCAACAAGACACCAATACTTGACCTCGACGTGCCGATTGATCAGGTCCTCGTACTCGGGGGGTATGGTGCACCTCGGCGGCAACGGAGGAAAGTAGAGGAAGACCAAGGTGGCCTTGAAGGTCTCCTTGCCGCGAACAGTCTGCCACTGGCCTTGGCCGCACATTTCCACGGCGCCGATACCTTCGAGGAGGCGCAGCACCGCTTCCGATTCGAGCTCATTATTCTGCGCGCCGTCGACGTTGAACCATAAAGTCGGACCGTAAGCAAAGTCGATGAATACCGGAAACTTTCTGCTTGGGCTCACGTACATCAATCCGTCGTTGTCGTGATTTTTAAGCGCTTTCAAAAACCGTTCGGTCCCTCGATAATTCGTCACCGTGCGTCCAAGTTCGAGAGCGTCTAGAGGACGTCCCGGCTCCCAGTCGGAGGGCAGCACGGAGAGCACGAAGGTGCAGACATCATGGCGAAACGTGGGGAAAAAAAGAGTCGAGGAATGATTCGTGGGCGCTGGAGCTCCTCGACGACAAATGGGTGGATTGAGAGCCGGGCAAGCTCGCATCGACTCGATGACATAGATCGTGTGCCTGTCCCGCCACGTCGGCGTCGTCAAAGCGCCGCCGCCAGGGGTCGGAGCGATGGTGAAGCAAACCGACGAGATTTCTTTTTTCGCATAAAAACCCAGTACGTCGGCGACAGAATTCTCGCTCGTGCAATGATGCTCCCCAACGGTTCTTTCGGCGACAGCCTTGATACTTTGGGCGCGTCCGAGGAAAGCGTCTTCGCTGAACACGTACCGAGGCGCGCAGCCCACCAGCAGCGCCCGCTGCAAGATTTCTTTTTTCTTGCTTTCGAGCGAGTCGAACGTCTTTCCGGGGGCCGTATTCGCGGTCCAGAGCGTCGGTATCATGGCGCACAACTCCTCCTTGGTCGGCGGTCCGGTGAAGAGGACGATCTTGTCCTTGTTCGCATTCTTGTAATGCTGCTCCTCGTCGGTCGGAGCGAATTTTATGGTGCGGCACCTGGCCATGTCCTCGTAGTGTCCATTTTTGGGCGGGTCTATGAGTACGAACGCCTCGGGGTCTCTCGAGACGTTCGTATGGCGCCACGTCCACGCGTCCTGCCGCGTCCACACTTCGTATTTGCCCTCGTTGTTGGGTCTGAAGAGGATGATCTCGGACTCCTTGAATCCAACGCGCATCACGGTCTTATTTGCCGCTAGCAGCTCTTGCATGGCAAAAAACATCGAGCCGCGCGTCTTTCCGGTGCCAGGGTCGCCAACGACGATGACGTTCCTGCGGTTGTTGGTGGCTTCGATCGCGTGCCGCGCCACCGAGCGCTGCTCGATTCGAGTGATCACGGCCTTATTCTTTGAATCCTGCGAGTCGTTGTCGATCGCGATCGACGGTTCTTGCACCAGCACGCCGTGCCCGGCGTGTTGCACTTTCTCGTGTAACCCCTCCGCATCCCAATTGTCCTCCAGCGCGCAGCATGTCTGGCGCAACTCGACGACCTCGGCGGCGAACTGGTCGAGGTCGTCGCGGCGATTCCACCAGGTTGAAGGATCTCGCCTGCGGTGAGGTTGTTGCTTCTCTCGAACCGCGAGACACAACAACAACAACAACAACAACAACAAGTCGTTTTGATGGCGCGCCAAATTCTATCGAGAACCGTGCCGAGTATTTCAACCACACACTCACAGCGCAAGCATCAGCGCCTCTGCTTCAGCGCGGAGCCCAGCGATGACCTTCGAGACCCGCTCGCACCTCGCAGCGTAGAAATCTTTGTCAACGGGATCATCGGTTGCTGCCTTGAACTTGGCTGTCCACTCCTCGCGCTTCTGCTCCTTCTCAGCGATCTCCCTCCGCACAATCTCGAGCTCGGAAGAAACTCTCGTACTATCGTCGTGCGACCTCTTGGACATTTTTCGGGGGGCGCGTCTCTCTCGAGCATCATCCCAAATGACTCAACGGACTTGAGGATTTTTATCTTCCTTCCTCCTTACTACTAATCGACAGATGTTTGTCTGTCTGTCTTTAAATGTCGACTGCTAAGAGGGGGGTGCGTGTGGGGAGCATGAAGGATGTGGGTGGGTTTGTGGGGTATGAGGGATGTGCCTGACGGGCGGAGATAAGTTTGTCTGTCTGTCTTTAAATGTCGACTGCTAAGAGGGGTCTGTCCTAACTACTAATCGACAGCTAAGAGGGGGGTGTGTGTGGGGAGCATGAAGGATGTGGGTGGGTTTGTGGGGTATGAGGGTGTCCCTCGATTTAGGGTAAGGATCAGGTAGGCCCGCGAGCCAGGCAGGCATTGATCCTCCAAGCCGCCTACGGCGACCTCGCAGACTGTTTCCACGACCCGCGGCGGCTCTTTCAGCGCGCCATTCTCACGCCCCGTCGAAACGATGTTGTCGATGCTGACAACGCGCGCATGACCGCGGCCTTTTTTTCCCGGAGACGAGGCGTCGGAGTTCTTTTCGGCCGACTAGGTTGGGTCGGAAGACGACGCCTCGCTCTCAAGAGTCGAGTTTTGAACTCCCTGACAACCAACGGAATGCTGACTTTGATCGCGAGCTTAAAGTCTTCGCAACCTCGACCCGTCGCACGGCCACTGCAACGGTACCAGATACATGATCGATCGTGTCGTTGTCACCGAGGCTCCTCCAACCTGTATCCCTTAAGGCCCGCCGACGCCAAACGATCACCGAGAGCCAGGGCCAGACGCCCCGCGAGGTCGGCGTCCTCTTGGCGAAGCCCGTCTTCTGCCACGTCCAGCTCGACGTGGCTCTCTGTCGATCGGTAACCCCGAGGATATCCTCTTCTTGGTCGACGACTCCACCCTACTCCACACGTGCTCCGCAATACCGATAAGCCCCCTCCCGGCGTCTACGCACGCAATGTAGGTGAACTTACTGGGACCAGGTGAACTTACTGGGGTTTGAGATTGGGACTAGGTGAATATAGTGACCAGGTGAACTTATTGGGATTAGGTGAACTTACTGGGGGTTTTAGAGTAAACTCAAAGGTCAGCGGCGTGTGCGGATCAAAGCAGCTTAGATTGGCGGAGGCGAGAGCGACGAGCTCGAAGGAGTGGGTGTGAGCACGAGTGGGTTTGCGCCGAACTTACTGGGGTTAGAGATTTGGACTAGGTGAGCTTAATGACCAGGTGATCTTACTGGGACCAGGTGAACTTGCTGGGGTTAAAGATTGGGACTAGGTGAACTTATTGGCCAGCACTTGTCTTTACTACTAATTGGCAGGTGTTTGTTTGTTTGTTTGTTTGTTTGTCTTTAAAGGTCGACTGCTAAGAGGGGGGTGTGTGTGTGGTGCATGAAGGATGTGGGTGGTTTTGTGGGGTAGGAGGGATGTGCCTGACGGGCGGAGATAAGTATGCGGGACCTAGTCGGGGTCATCGCCGAGTCGTGGGGCAGGCGAAGAGAGTGTGGCGGTTACTACAGCTTTATGTAGCGAGAAGTGTATGGTCCAAATAGGCTAGCCCGGAGAAGCCGCCCATACACACTTTTATACCGCTATAGAGAGGACGGGCCCCGCCCGGAGGTCGTACGCATGCTGCCGCCGGACGTATGTGCGACGAAGGGTGACGTCCTGCTGGGATCGGGCGGCCTGGGCGGGGCTCCCCGAGGCGGCGACATGGGTGAGGGCGGTGAGGGCACAGCGAGCCCGGCCTAATGCGCTGGCGATCCCCCACTCACGGTAGATGCGGCGAGTTTGGGCCGCCTTTGCCTCTGTGAAGTTGGCGCAGCCGCTTGCCACCCAGGTTCGCGCAGCGATGCGCTCTGCGCATGTTTGGGCGAGGGCGTGGCACGCCGCGCTGGCCTCACCGAAGGCACCAAAGACGAGGCCGGCGACGGTCCCGTAGCTACGTAGCCGCTGTTCGACAGGGCCCAAGAAGCCAGGCGGTGGTGCTGTACCCGGCTGGGGGATGATGGCGTCGATGCCGCGGGCGTGAGCGAGGTATTCGGAGTGGACTTGCGCTGCGCGCCGATCGACAGGCGACGGGTGGGAGGGATGGAGGGCGTGGGCGGTGTATAACGAACCCTAAGCGAGGGTTTTGGTGTCGTAGAGTTGCTCCTTGTTGTCGAGCGTGGTGAGGATGTCTGGGACGACTTGACGTCGGGCGAGATTGCCTCGGTACCGGCCGTAGAGGCGCGTGCGAATGGTAGGGGCGACGACGTCAGCAAAAATGCCGAAAACCTCGGACAGGGCTGGGATGCCGGCCGCTTCGGTGGTGGAGAGGACGCACTCGAGCTGGCCGTCATGCCAGGTGGTCCGCGCTCCTCCGCGGTTGACAAGGTTGGCCTGCGTGATAAGCACCTTGCCGTGAGCGTCGAGAACGACGTCAGTGCCCAGAATGCGAGTGCCCACGAGGCCCAAACAAGCTGGAGAGGGGTAGCCAAAGTACTGGGCACACATCTCAGCCCAGCAGCGGTTGGGGATTTGAAGGCCAGAGCTGGGCCACGAGCTGATGAACGTGGTCGAGAAGCGATCCCATGAGGACGCCGCTACTCGAAGTGCTTCGGTGATGGGAAGGGTGGCCGCAAGGCGCTGGAGTGCAGCTGTCTCGCGCTGGGAGGTTAGAGCACGCAGGTGTTTTGTTTGTCTTTAAAGGTCGACTGCTAAGAGGGGGGTGTGTGGGTGGTGCATGTGGAGAGATTTGACCCTCTCCGGGTACATGGTAGAGACTGCGTGCAGTCTTAGGTGCGTACATACCATTCCGCTTGCCACATGCTACTACACAAGGTAGGGCATTAAGTCCTAACTCCTTAAGGACATTAGGTCCCATGGAAGCGTTTACACTGACAACGAGGAACGAAGCCTCTGTTAATTAAACAGACAACCCCGTACCTGACGGTACGCACCTGGAGGCCTACTCTATGTTGGAAAAGAGCTTCAGACTGGGTTCTTCATAGTCATGAAAGATAAAAGGGTGGAAGGGTAAGGGCAAAGGAAGAAAGAGGGAGAGCCGTATTACGGAGAGAAAATCCTCGTGTAGAGATAGGTGTGAAAATGTTCCAGTGTCGCACACATAATAGTGTAGCTCTCTGGACCCCCTCAACGTGTGGAAACGGTTTATGCATTTCAGGCGTTCTTGAGGCGGAACTTGTGCAATATACATGAAAACCAGTCACATCGTGGTCTCCTCGTCGCATGGCGACAAGCTTTATGGTCACTCTCCGCAGACCGACCTTTCGGCGCTCCTCGTCTACAGGCCCGTGATTCCGGACTGGCTCCTGTCGGTCCGGCCTGGCTCCCATGCTCGGGAGAGGTCTGAAGTTAGTTTAGTTAGTTATACATGAAAACAGTGGACAATGGAACAAACAACAACAGAACAATTAATTATGATGTCGAACGTGTTGTAATGTTACGCAAAGAAGCTGTATCAGTATCCACATCAGATGTATGGTCCAATTCATCTTCGCTATTATCATCCAGTTCCTTTAACTCCGGAGAAGATGAACTATGAACATCAGATGGTGGGTCGTTAGTAGTGTTTGTATGTTGCGTAGTCATTGCATCACTCAAGGTAACCAAGGGTGATATGACAGATGAAAGGAAAGACATAGCAGAGTCGGGTGTAAGAGCGTGTAGATCCAATGCAGGAATGACACGATCATTTGCATCAGACATAGCTGCATGGAGATGATGAGCTGCTGCGTCGATTTGAACTTGCTGAGCCTCATTATACGTATCTGGAGGGAGCTGTCCAATAGATGAGATAAGTGACCGAGAAATGATATGGACAAATACAGCAGAGGACGGGATTATGATGTCCTGATGCATCTGAAGACTTGACAAGATGTTGTCTAATAGAGACACATGCTTGATGTTCTCAATCACCTGGGTGTTTAAATTTTCGTAAGTCTCTTGCATCTGTGTGAGAGATGTTAATGCAAGCGATAGTTGTTGATCTTGCGCCATCAATTGCTGTTCGATATTAGTGAGACGCAAGGATAAAGACCGAACCTCTTCTTTTAATTGATGTAAAGATTCAGTCATATTATCGTTAGTTTTATCTAGCGTGGGTTCAGCGGAGGGATTGTCGATCGGCGCTGGTGAAACATCTTCAGAAGAAGTATCATCTGAAAAGACATCACTTATGTCCGAAGGGTAGCCAACCTGGATTAGCACATTTTTAAAGGCAGCTTGCTGTACAGGTGATAGTTGACGAAAATAATTAAGCATTGGCGGTAACGTCTCCGAGGAGATTGCGTTAAATTGGTGGGAAACATCATCAACG
>JAQMWT010000343.1:0-67011 GCA_029834535.1 Chrysophaeum taylorii
AAACCACGGCATGACGCGCGAGCTTAAAGTCTTCGCAACCTCGACCGTCGCACGGCCACTGCAACGGTACAGATACATGATCGTCGTGTCGTTGTCACCGAGGCTCTCCAACCTGTATCCCGTAAGGCCCGCCGACGCCAAACGATCACCAAGAGCCAGGGTCAGACGCCCTTGAGGTCGGCGTCCTCTTGCCCACAAGCCCGTCTTCTGTCACGTCCAGCTCTACGTGGCTCTCTGTCGATCGGCAACCCCTAGGATATGCTCTTCTGAGTCGACGACTCCCACACTACCCACACGTGCTCCGCAATACCGATAAGCCCCTCCCGGCGTCTACACGCGCACTGTAGGTGAAACTTACTGGGACCAGGTGAACTAACTGGGGGTTTGAGATTGGGGTAGGTGAATATAGTGACCAGGTGAACTTACTGGGACCAGGTGAACATACTGGGGTTTTAGAGCAAAGGGTTTTAGAGTAAAACTCAAAGGTAGGCGGCGCGTGCGGGATCGAAGCAGCTTAGATTGGCGGAGGCGAGAGCGACGAGCTCAAAGGAGTTGGTGTGAGCTAGGTGAACTTACTGACCAGGTGAACTTATATGAAACTTACTGGGAACCAGGTGAACTTACTGGGGTTAGAGATTGGGACTAGGTGAACTTACTGGCCTGCACTTGTCCTAACTACTAATCGACAGATGTTTGTCTGTCTGTCTGTCTGTTTGTTTGTTTGTCTGTCTGTTTGTCCCTCGATTTAGGGTAAGGATCAGGTAGGCGCGAGAGTAAGGATCAGGTAGGCGCGAGAGCCAGACAGTGATCCTCCAAGCCGTCTACGGCGACCTCGCAGACTATTTCCACGACCCGCGGCGGCTCTTTCAGCGCGCCATTCTCACGCCCCGTTGAAACGATGTTGTCGATGCTGACAACGCGCGCATGACTGCGGCCTTTTATTCCCGGAGACGAGGCGTCGGAGTTCTTTTCGGCCGACTAGGTTGGGTCGGAAGACGACGCCTCGCTCTTTACAGTAGAGTTTTCAACTCCCTGACAACCAACGGCATGCTGACTTTGATCGCGAGCTTAATGTCTTCGCAACCTCGACCCGTCGCACGGCCACTGCAACGGTACCAGATACATGATCGATCGTGTCGTTGTCACCGAGGCTCCTCCAACCTGTATCCCTTAAGGCCCGCCGACGCCAAACGATCAACAAGAGCCAGGGGCAGACAGACGCCCCGCGAAGTTGGCGTCCTATTGCCCGTCTTCTGCCACGTCCAGCTCTACGTGGCTCTCTGTCGATCGGCAACCCCGAGGATATGCTCTTCTGGGTCGACGACTCCACCCTACCCCACACGTGCTGCGCAATACCGATAAGCCCCCTCCCGGCGTCTACACGCGCACTTAGGTGAACTTACTGGGACCACGTGAACTTACTGGGGTTGAGCTTGGGACTAGGTGGGCTGAGTGACCAGGTGAAACTGGGACCAGGTGAACATACTGGGGTTTTCAGAGTAAAGCTTTTTAGAGTAAACTCAAAGGTTGGCGGCGCGTGCGGATCAAAGCAGCTTAGATTGGCGGAGGCGAGAGCGACGAGCTCAAAGGAGTTGGTGTGAGCTAGGTGAACTTACTGACCAGGTGAACTTATATGAAACTTACTGGGACCAGGTGAACTTACTGGGGTTAGAGATAGGTGAACTTACTGGCCTGCACTTGTCCTAACTACTAATCGACAGATGTTTGTCTGTCTGTCTGTTTGTCTCTTTGTTTGTCCCTCGATTTAGGGTAAGGATCAGTTAGGCGCGAGAGTAAGGATCAGGTAGGCGCGAGAGCCAGACAGTGATCCTCCAAGCCGTCTACGGCGACCTCGCAGACTATTTCCACGACCCGCGGCGGCTCTTTCAGCGCGCCATTCTCACGCCCCGTCGAAACGATGTTGTCGATGCTGACAACGCGCGCATGACCGCGGCCTTTTTTTCCCGGAGACGAGGCGTCGGAGTTCTTTTCGGCTGACTAGGCTGGGTCGGAAGACGACGCCTCGCTCTTTACAGTAGAGTTTTCAACTCCCTGACAACCAACGGCATGCTGACTTTGATCGCGAGCTTAAAGTCTTCGCAACCTCGACCCGTCGCACGGCCACTGCAACGGTACCAGATACATGATCGATCGTGTCGTTGTCACCGAGGCTCCTCCAACCTGTATCCCTTAAGGCCCGCCTACGCCAAACGATCAACAAGAGCCAGGGCCAGACGCCCCGCGAGGTCGGCGTCCTCTTTCCCAAGCCCGTCTTCTGCCACGTCCAGCTCTACGTGGCTCTCTGTCGATCTGCAACCCCGAGGATATCTTCTGGGTCGACGACTCCACCCTACCCCACACGTGCTGCGCAATACCGATAAGCCCCCTCCCGGCGTCTACACGCGCACTGTAGGTGAACTTACTGGGACCAGGTGAACTTACTGGGGTTGGAGATTGGGACTAGGTGAGCTGAGTGACCAGGTGAAACTGGGACCAGGTGAACATACTGGGGGTTTTAGAGTAAACTCAAAGGTTAGCGGCGCGTGCGGATCAAAGCAGCTTAGATTGGCGGAGGCGAGAGCGACGAGCTCGAAGGAGAGTGGGGTGAGTGGGTGTGAGCACGAGTGGGCTTACGCCGAACTTACTGGGGTTAGAGATTGGGACTAGGTGAGCTTACTGGGACCAGGTGAACTTACTGGGGTTAGAGATATGTGAACTTACTGGCCTGCACTTGTCCTAACTACTAATCGACAGATGTTTGTCTGTTTGTTTGTCTGTTTTTAAATGTCGACTGCTAAGAGGGGGGGGTGTGTGTGGGGAGCATGAAGGATGTGGGTGGGTTTGTGGGGTATGAGGGATGTGCCTGACGGGCGGAGATAAGTACGCGGGACCTAGTCGGGGTCATCGCCGAGGCGTGGGGCAGGCGAAGAAAGGACGGGCCCCGCCCGTAGGTCGTACGCATGCTGCCGCCGGACGTATGTGCGACGAAGGGTGACGTCCTGCTGGGATCGGGCGGCCTGGGCGGGGTTCCCCGAGGCGGCGACATGGGTGAGGGCGGTGAGGGCACAGCGAGCCCGGCCTAATGCGTTGGCGATCCCCCACTCACGGTAGATGCGGCGAGTTTGGGCCGCCTTTGTTTGTCTATTTGTCTGTTTGTTTGTCTGTCTTTATATGTCGACTGCTAAGAGGGGGGGGTGTGTGTGGGGAGCATGAAGGATGTGGGTGGGTTTGTGGGGTATGAGGGATGTGCCTGACGGGCGGAGATAAGTACGCGGGACCTAGTCGGGGTCATCGCCGAGGCGTGAGGCAGGCGAAGAGAGGACGGGCCCCGCCCGTAGGTCGTACGCATGCTGCCGCCGGACGTATGTGCGACGAAGGGTGACGTCCTGCTGGGATCGGGCGGCCTGGGCGGGGTTCCCCGAGGCGGCGACATGGGTGAGGGCGGTGAGGGCACAGCGAGCCCGGCCTAATGCGTTGGCGATCCCCACTCACGGTAGATGCGGCGAGTTTGGGCCGCCTTTGCCTCTGTGAAGTTGGCGCAGCCGCTTGTCACCCAGGTTCGCGCAGCGATGCGCTCTGCGCATGTTTGGCGAGAGCGTGGCACGCCGCGCTGGCCTCACCGAAGGCACCGAAGACGAGGCCGGCGACGGTGCCGTAGCTACGTAGCCGCTGTTCGACAGGGCCCAAGAAGCCAGGCGGTGGTGCTGTACCCGGCTGGGGGATGATGGCGTCGATGCCGCGGGCGTGAGCGAGGTATTCGGAGTGGACTTGCACTGCGCGCCGATCGACAGGCGACGGGTGGGAGGGATGGAGGGCGTGGGCGGTGTACAACGAACCCCAAGCGAGGGTTTTGATGTCGTAGAGTTGCTCCTTGTTGTCCAGCGTGGTGAGGATGTCTGGGACGACTTGACGTCGGGCGAGATTGCCTCGGTACCGGCCGTAGAGGCGCGTGCGAATGGTAGGGGCGACGACGTCAGCAAAGATGCCGAAAACCTCGGACAGGGCTGGGATGCCGGCCTCTTTGACGCTGCCGTGGACGCAGTCGAGCTGGCCGTCATGCCAGGTGGTCCGCGCTCCTCCGCGGTTGACAAGGTTGGCCTGCGTGAGAAGCACCTTGCCGTGAGCGTCGAGAACGACGTCAGTGCCCAGAATGCGAGTACCCACGAGGCCCAAACAAGCTGGAGAGGGGTAGCCAAAGTACTGGGCACACATCTCAGCCCAGCAGCGGTTGGGGATTTGAAGGCCAGAGCTGGGCCACGAGCTGATGAACGTGGTCGAGAAGCGATCCCATGAGGACGCCGCTACTCGAAGTGCTTCGGTGATGGGAAGGGTGGCCGCAAGGCGCTGGAGTGCAGTGGCCCGAGCTGTCTCGCGCTGGGAGGTTAGAGCACGCTGGAGTTGGTGCTGTCCCTCGATTTAGGGTAAGGATCAGGTAGGCGCGAGAGTAAGGATCAGGTACGTGCAGAGCCAGACAGTGATCCTCCAAGCCGTCTACGGCGACCTCGCAGACTATTTCCACGACCCGCGGCGGCTCTTTCAGCGCGCCATTCTCACGCCCCGTCGAAACGATGTTGTCGATGCTGACAACGCGCGCATGACCGCGGCCTTTTTTTCCCGGAGACGAGGCGTCGGAGTTCTTTTCGGCTGACTAGGCTGGGTCGGAAGACGACGCCTCGCTCCTTACAGTAGAGTTTTCAACTCCCTGACAACCAACGGCATGCTGACTTTGATCGCGAGCTTAATGTCTTCGCAATCTCGACCCGTCGCACGGCCACTGCAACGGTACCAGATACATGATCGATCGTGTCGTTGTCACCGAGGCTCCTCCAACCTGTATCGCTTAAGGCCCGCCTACGCCAAACGATCAACAAGAGCCAGGGCCAGACGCCCCGCGAGGTCGGCGTCCTCTTTCCCAAGCCCGTCTTCTGCCACGTCCAGCTCTACGTGGCTCTCTGTCGATCGGCATCCCCGAGGATATACTCATCTGGGTCGACGACTCCACCCTACCCCACACGTGCTGCGCGATACCGGTAAGCCCCCTCCCGGCGTCTACACGCGCACTGTAGGTGAACTTACTGGGACCACGTGAACTTACTGGGGTTTGAGATTGGGACTAGGTGAACATACTGGGGTTTTTAGAGTAAAGGGTTTTTAGAGTAAACTCAAAGGTTGGCGGCGCGTGCGGATCAAAGCAGCTTAGATTGGCGGATGCGGGAGCGACGAGCTCGAAGGAGTGGGTGTGAGCTAGGTGGACTTACTGACCAGGTGAACTTATATGAAACTTACTGGGACCAGGTGAACTTACTGGGGTTAGAGATTGGGACTAGGTGAACTTACGGGCGAACTTACTGCCCTGCACTTGTTATTATTACAACAGGGGAGAAAGGTAGGTTCCTTAAGTCTTCCGGTTCAAGTTGCTGCAGCGTTTCCTTCCGTTGGGACGGACTCGCGAAGAGGAAGGATAAGAAACCGTTGTTTTTTTGAAAAGGCGAAAAACCCTCGTTCGTGATGATTTAACGCCGCGATGGCGTTCTCGACGCGGCGCGCGCGGCCCGAGGACCACGCGGCCATCAGCAAACTGGTGGCGGCGGGGGGCACCACCAGGTACCGGAAGCAGTTCGGGGCGTTCAACCTCGCGGCCCTCCTCGAGACAGGGTTCCTGCCGCTCGTGGTGGTCAAGGAGGACACCACCCCCGCGGCCGGCGTGAGATGCTTTGTCGTGTTTTCCGACGGACCGCGCAACGAGACCCATAAGGCCGAGGAGAAACTCTTGGAACTTAAAGAACTGGGCGACCTCGCGGTCGGGAACACGCTTTGGGTTGACTTCTGCGCGGCCGAGAGCGGCGCCGGCCGCGACCTCTTCGAGCACGCGCTCCGGACGGCGCTCACCACGCTCCCCGCAATCGATCACGTGCTTCTCCTCACAACCGAGTCCGTCCCGCCAGAGTGCGCCGCCTTCTTTAAGGCGGTCGAAGAGAAACGCGTGGCCTACCGCGCTCGCGAATCGATCGTTCCGACGCTCAAAGTGCGCGACGCCAAGGTCGAAGACAGCGACGACTTGCTGCCAATTTTCGAGGAGCAGTCGCAAAACCTCTCGCAGCACTTTGGGGAGTTTTTCATCGCAGAAATGATCGAGGCGCAGGACGAGCAGAACCGCGCGATCGTGGCGACGCGGGACGGCCGCGCCGTCGGAATGTTGACCGCGTCGGCCGACCTCGACGTCCCGACGCTCCAGCAGTGTTTCGAGCTTGACGTCTACGACGGCTTTGAAAAAAGCAATGTCCGCCTCCCGAACGCGTTTGCGATCACTTTGTTCTGCTTGGACCGAGAACACGAGTCTCGCGCCTCGGACTTCTTGGCGCCGATGTTCGCGTTGTATCCGGAGCGCGACTACTGCATATTCACGGCGCCGCCGAGCGTGAGATCCGACTCGCACCTGCTTCGGAACTTCACGCCGGTCCCACCGCGCTTTGGCTCTACCTTCACCCATGCGCTCTACGTGCTCCACCGACGCGCGCTCCTCGCTCCGAGGGTCTCGCGATTCGATCGCGCGACTCACCTCCAAGGCGTTTCGAGACTTGTTCCCGAGCGTGTATCTGAGGTGCTGGACCGCTGCGACGCCGAAGCAGCGACGTCGCTCAGCGACAACCCCAACGAGGCCGCGTTTGCGGCCGTCGTTGGCGATCGGGTCGTCGGCTTCGTCGCCCTCGGCCGCCGAGCCGCGTCGACGAACGCGGTGAGTTGGCTCAAGGCCAACTACCAAGTCGAGGACTACGTGCCGTTCGAGCGCCATCGCGCGCGAGCGCAGGCGGTGCTCACCTACTGCGTCGTCGACCCAATCTTCGCCGTGCACGCCCGATTCGTGCTCAAGGAGGCCATGCGCCTCTACGACAAGACGGTCGTCTACCACGAGACCACCACCACCGACGTCTCTACCCCGCCCTCGCCCGTTGTTCTCGCCGAGCTCGCACCAATCCGCGCAAGGTGGCGGCCCACGCCTGGCCCCACCGAGCAACGCGACCCACGCGCCCGCAATTTTGACGACGACGATTTTGACGACGACGTCAAACCGGAGTGCGTCTCGTCGCCGCCCAATAAAAAAAAGGAAGAGGTCGGCGGCAGGCTGCTGCACCACATTACCCGGCGGCTCGTTGTCGCCCCCAAATTGCGCGTGACTGCGCGCATTGTGGTCTCCGGCGCGACGACTTGTGCAATCGGGTTTCTCGAGACGCTGCTGTTCCAGGGCGACCTCCACTTCGTGCACGTCACGGTGCTGAGCCCAGACGGCTTCTTGCAGCGCAATCAGCGTCGCCCGTTGCAGCCCGTCGACGAGGACGCCCCCGAGCAGTTTGTGTTCGACGCGCTCGGGCTCTCGCACCGCGTGCGCGCGATTCACTCCGCCATCAAGAACATCGACCGCGAGAACCGCGCAGTCGTGCTCGGCGACGGCACGCTAGTACCGTACGACCTCCTGGTCCTGGCGGACGGCGTCGAGGAATCGACAAAAAAACGTCTCTTGCGCCAGGACGCGCCGGCCGACATCCTCGCGAGCTCGCTCGCGCGCGTCGAGGCGATGACACGCGCAGCGTTCTCCGGCGTTGCCGACGACGACGACGTCGGAGCCGCGTCGCCGGAGGACTCGCGCGTCTCGCCCGAAAACAAAGAGGATGTCGCGCGGGCGCTCCGCGGCTTGGTCTCGCTGTCGTCCCAAAAGGACGTCGACGCGTTCATAGCCGACGACGTCGTCTTCTCGAGACGACGACGACGATTGAAACACGAGGGTATTACTATCGAGCCGCCGGTCGTCCTCGTCTACGGCGGCACGCTCCGGGCACTCGCGGCCGTCCACGGCCTGTCGACCTTCCCGGTAGTAGCAAAACTCGTAATACCAAGCGACGACCTCGACTCGCTCGGCGACGCCGTCATCGATCGCCTCGTCAAGGAGCAACTCGAGGCGGGCGGAGCAACCGTCCTCTTTGGCCGTTCGCTCAAATCCCTCGTCCACGACGACGACGGCACGCTTGTCGGCGCGCGATTTTCGTCTCGAGACGAGGAAATCATCATCGAGTGCGACGTGGTTCTCGGGGCCGACGCCGCCGACACGTCGATCGAGCTGTTCCGCGCGATCAACGAGGCGGGCCTCGTTTACGACGGGCGACTCGTCGTCGACTCTACGTTCCGGACGACAGACCCGGCAATCTACGCGGCGGGACCGCACACAAAATTTTCCAAAGTTGAAAAAGGGCTCGCGAAGAAGCACGGCGGCGGTCCGCGCGCCCTGTACCACGAGCGCAACAACGAGCTCGAGCTCGGGACCCGCTTGGCTGGTCGCGTCTTGGCCGCCCTCCTCGACGAGGACGACGACCACACCTTTCCGACGTTTTGCAAGCCGCACACCGTCTCGGCCGTTCTTCCGGGTGGCCTTTTCTATTGTCGGTCGTCGCTGCCTCTCGTCCCGAACGACTGCGAGCTGCTCCCTACGGGCTCGCTCGACGACCCGACGCTAAAACGACGAGATGGCGACGACGCGGTCCCCAACAACAACGATGTCGACGCCGCCCGCACTGGCGTGCGGTCGCACGGCGACGTCGCCAGAGCACGCGGTCGATATACCGTTCTCAAGGTCGACGGCGGCGGACGCGTCTCTGAGATTCTTTACTTGGGTCGCGACCCCGTCGAGCCCAGGAACCTCGCGGCCCTCGTCGGCCTCCAAGAAGCCTGGCTCAACTCAGCATGGGCGAGCTACGATCGCGGCATTGTCGACGACTGGATTGAGTTCTTTCGCCAGGACTGGTGTTCTTCTCTCCGCTTCGACCGCTTTGCCGACCTCCAGACCCAAATACGCGACATCCTCGTCCACGACGCCGCCGCCGGCGAGATCGTCGAGACGCTCCGCAAGGAATTCAAGGCCGGCAAGGATCCGGCGACCCTCCGTCTCCTCCGGTCAGAGCTCCTCGGCGTCGCGGGCTCAGCCCTCCCGCCGCAAACCAAGGATCTCCTCGAAAACGCCGTCCTTGGCTACCTCCGCAAAAACCGAGTCTTGCTGCCGCGCTTCCACCTACCCGATCGACGATCGCGACCACCGGTGGTCGCGGGGGCTTCCGCCGCCGCCACCCTAACCTAACAATAATAATCCGGGTGTCCACGGTACTCCTAAAGAAGACGACGACGACGACGAGGCGGCACGCAAGATTTTTTTAAGGGAGCGGGACAAGCTTGCCACCGTCCTTGGTGTACATTTTGGCGCGCGCGATGCCGTACTCCGAAACGAGGAGGCCGGGAAGGTCGTAGATGATATCACCCTGAACAACGATTTCGTTGCCCCCCGTGTCCTTCTCCTTGACGCTCGAGGAACACGCGAATTTGCGACCAAATAATTTTGAGGCGTCCTTGAGCTTGACGCCTACGGTCTCGAGACCCTCCACCACGGTCACCGTCTTCTTGCGAGACCGGACTTCGGTGTATATGACCAGCTTCTGCTTTTCCTCCGCGATTTCCTTCTTCTTGATGACGCCGCCCCCCCGTTTACTCTTCTTCTTCTTGTCGCCGCCCCCGCCCTCCGAGCTCTCGTCCTTGAGGTACTGCGGGCAGTGCTTCTTGAGCCACGGCACGCACTTTTCATAATTTTCGGCGTACTCGCAGTACTCGGGCGGCAAGCCGCACGCGTCGCAGTACGCGAGTCTCTGGTCGTCGCGGCGACCGATCGCGTCTTCCTCTTCCTCGTCCTCGCCGATCGCGTCCTTTGTCGCCGACGCCGGTTCCTTCGCGCTCGCGGTCGTCTCATCCTCCTCCTCCTCCTCCTCCGCATCATCGTCGTCTTCTTGCAACTCCTCGGGCTCGGGCTCGGGTCCATACTTTTGCACCATTGCGCGAATCAACTTTTCCTCGTTACCCTTGTATTTCGACAGCAAAGCGGGGACGCTCGCGAGCTTGCTGGGGTCGTACTTGGTATAAAAGTTCTTTAATCGCTCTTCAAACATCTTCGCGAGGGCGTCGTCGTAGCTCGCCATCTCCTTCTTCTTCGAGAGAGATGAAATGTGACGCGAACCTAAACCACCTCGCAAATGACCGTTTCCGTTGGGAAGAAAGAAAACCCATCATGGCGAATCGGCTTCTGATCTTCTGGCTCGAGACGATCGCTGCGGACGTCCCGGCCGACGTACTCCTGGGCCTCGTGGCGACGTGCCGGAGCTTCAAGCTCGCGTGCGAGACCCTCGCAGGCGAAGCTCGGCTCGCTCGGACCTCTTACCGCCACCGACACCTCGCCCCAGCGCCGCGCTATTTGGTGCTGACGCAACTCGCGGTGCTCGAGAGATTCCTCTCGACGCGGCGCTCGTCGCCGACCGCGCTGACGGTGCGAAACGGAACGACGGCGGCCGCCTTCTCTCGCTGCTCGCTGCTCGGTCCGGCGAAAACCGCTCTCGCGCGCGCCGTCGCCGAGAACGTGGTCCCGGGACTCTCGACGGTCACGATCGACGGCAGTTACGTCGGGGATGCGGGGGGGCTCGAGTTCGCGGCCGCGCTCAGGACGACAAGCGTCACGAGTCTCTCGCTCACCGCCAACGACATCGGCAACGAGGGCGCCGTCGCCATCGCCGCCGCTCTCGAAACAAACACCCTTCTCCGCGTCCTCGACCTTTCCGACAACAATTTGCGGGCGCGTGCCGCCGCGAGCTTCGCCCGTATGCTTTCCGTCAACTCGACGCTCCGGGCACTCCACCTGTCCCAAAACCCGTTCGGGGGCGCCCCCAGGCTCCTCGACGCCGCCGGATCCTGCCGTCTGAGTGCGCTCAGTCTCGCAGTCACGGGGATCGCCGACGTGGGTGCCGCAAAGATCGCGGCAGCGCTCCGCGTGACCTCCTCCCTCGAGTGGCTCAACGTCTCGGGCAACAACATCACGAACCACGGGGCCCTCGAAATCGCTAAGGCATTGGCCGAAAACACCACGCTCCGCCACCTCGCCCTCCAAGGCAACGTCCTCACCATGCGCGGGGGTCGTGCTCTGGCCGCTGCCCGCACGAGGCACAACGAACTCTACTCGGACGCGCGACCCCCCATAACGATCGACGTCCTCGATTCCTCCAGACACCGCCTGCGCGCTAAAAAAACCTCGCGCCTTTAGAGAAGCGTCGAGACGACTCCTCGAGAGTATGGTCGAGTCGTCGTCGAAGGGACCCACGAACGAACACGACCAAACGAAGACCCCTCCCCGATGGTGTCGCGAGATCGCACTTCAAGTTCGCCGAAAGTATAAAAAGTGTCTTGTTTACATTCTTTTATTACTTTTGGCGCCTGCGGTTGAAGCCGAAGATCACAGTCTATAAAATATTAAGAGCAAAAGAGAGCAGCGCGACGATTAAATTTTGCTGCTGCTGCTGCTCCGCGCGTCTCTCTCTTGATGGCAATGATGATGATGATGATGATGTTGATGCTGCTGATGTGAGCAGAAGAGACACGTTTGATAGAGCGCGATGATGATGAGCTCGCAAAAGAAAGAGTACGACTTGGTGGTTTTTGGCGCGACAGGGTTCACGGGGAAGCTCGTCGTGAAGCACTTGGCGATGCACGCGCCGTCGTCCTTAAAATGGGCGATTGGTGGTCGGCGCGAGGCAGCACTGAAAAGTGTGCACGATTTTCTGGTTGCTGGGTTGTTTCCTTCGCCGTGCTCCGGCATCGTGGTCGGCGACGCGTTGGATAAAGACGCGTGTCGGCGGATCGCGTCGTCGTGTAAGTGCGTGCTGACAACGAGCGGCCCGTTCGCCAAGATGGGCGTCGATCTCGTCGCTGCCTGCGCCGAGCTCGGAACGTCGTACGTCGACATCACCGGCGAAGCTGTTCCGTTCGTGCGAGACTCGATCCAGAGCAACGAGGAGCTGGCCAAGGCGACGGGCGCGAAGATCGTCCACTGCTGCGGCTACGACAGCGTTCCGTCGGACCTGCTCGCGGCGCTGGCGATCAAGGTGTTGCGCGAGCGACACGGCCAGGTCGCGACAAAATGCGTCGTCAGCAGCGATCCCTACGCGTCGTCCGGCGGCGTGAGCGGGGGGACGATTGCCTCGGCGGTGGGTATCTTGTCTTACTTGTGGGCGAACAAGCGCGAGGTGAAGGCCGCCGTCGACTCGGGCGCCCTGTGCGCGAATCCCGCACCCACGTGGCGCTCGGTTGCGAAAGACGTGTTGTGGCTCTTCCTTCCTGGCTACGACGCCGACCTCGGGGGGTTTCACTGCGGCTTTGTCATGGCGACCGTCAACGCGAAAATCGTCCGCAGAAGCCGCGAGCTGCTCCGGGACGCCCCGGAGATGACCTACAAGGAAGTCATGACTACTGGCGGCTCGATCGGTGGTCTGGTGGTGGCCCTCGTGATCAGCGGAGCGTTGGGCCTTGGATCGCTCGCACTCGCGTGCGCTCCTCGGCGCCTGCTCGCGGCCGTAGCCCCGCGAGGCGAGGGACCGTCGGCCGCGTCGCGAAACTCGGGCAAGTGGCGGGCCGAGGTCGTCGCGAGAGGGACCGGCGGCGCTGTCGTGCGCGGCGAGGCCGTCGCACTCCACCAAGATCCGGGATACAAGAGTACCTCGATAATGGCCGCCGAGACGGCCCTCGCCGTCCTCTCGTCGGATAAGTCGCTCGGCGGCGGCATCTTGACGCCCGCGTGTTTCTCGAGCGCCCTGATGGACCGCCTCGAGAGGCACGGGATTCGTTTCTCCATCTTTAAAATGTCCTTAGGAGGGACGCAGAGACGCCGTGCCTTTCGTCGGAAAATTATGTTCGTCGTCCTCGCGACCCTCCTCGTCGTCCGCGCGAGCGAAATCGTCGCGCTGGCGCGGCTCGCGCCCGCGACGATGTTTCTGGCGTGCGCCTTTTGTGTGTTCGCGGTGCGTTCGACCAGAGCGATGGTTGCCGTTGCGGTCGCCTTGATCTTGGCGTTGGATGTCGTCGGGCCGTCGTCGGTGTGGCGCGTGCCCGCCGCGACGAACTTGAGCGGACAAGTCTGGCTCGTGACGGGCATCGACTCGGACCGCGCGGGGATCGTCGAGCTTACCAAGCATTTGGTACGCGCAAACGCCTCGGTTTCTATCGCCTGCCGATCTGTCGTGGCGTGCGAAACTGCCGTAGCAACTCTTGGGTTGCCGCTCGTCGAGGTCGTCCCAGCACCCCTCGACCTCGCGGATTTGGACTCGGTCGCGTCGTTTTCGCGCGTTTTCTCGGGGTCCCGCAAGGCCGCCTTGCACGCGCTCGTCCTCAACGCCGATTATCCTTTTGGTGATGGCGCGACCACCAAGCAGGGTCTGGAGATCTCCTTTGGCGCGACGCACCTGGGAAACGCCTATCTTTATCGACAACTCGAGCCGAGATTGCGGGACCGCGGTCGGGTCGTCGTCGTCGGCTCGGCCGCGCACGCGCTGGCGATCGATTTCGACCTTTCTGATCTCTACGGGAAGGCGCACGGCGGCGGCTTCTATGGAAGTTTCAAGGCGTATACGACGGCCAAGCTCGCGAATCTGTACTTCGCCTGGGCAGCAACAACCTCGCCGTCTGCTTGGTCTTCTTCTTCTTCGAAGAAGAAGAGCGACGGCAACCAGAAGAGCAGCCAAGTCGTTGTCGCGGTCGCTTCGGGATTCGTTCGTGCTTCTTCGTCTTCGAGCGACACGCTGCCGTTGCGGCTCCTCGGGCCCTTCGCGCGCGGCGTGGCCGCCGGGGCCCGGCCGCTCGTGCGAGCAGCCCTAGACGACGCGGAAAACGTTCGCGGCAAGGTTATCGACGCGATGTCCGTGCCGCGGGACCTCTTCTTCGAAAGGGGGGTTTGCATGCTCCGACGATGCGACGTCGACGACGCGCTGCGCTTGCAACGCGTCACCGACCGGCTGATCTCCGACTTTCGACGTGGCCTGACGACGACCCAACCTAAGAGTGGTGACGTCGACGACGAGGACTCGACCGGGTATTATTATTACGTCGTGTTGACCTGTAGCGTCCTCCTCTTGGCGGGCGGCGCCGCCGCGCTCGCGAGCATCGTAAAGCGGGAATCGATGACCGGCCCCCCGCCCTGGCTCGAATTCGTCAACTGGGCGTGCCACCTGCCCCTCGTTCACCCCCTCGTCGACGGCGGCGCGTGGTGTCTCGGCCTCCTCGCGTGCGCCGCGTGCGCGCCCGTGGCTCTCGTCGCGGGGTTCGTTCGGTGGTTGATGGTCGTCTTTGACTACGGAACGCGAGTCGTCGCGCGAAAGCCGACGACGACGGCAGCGGTCGTGATCACGGGATGCGATAGCGGTTTCGGAAAGTTGCTCGCCGTCGAGTTAAGCGCGCGAGGCTACGCCGTCTTCGCGGGGTGTTATGGCGATCCAAAATTGTTCATCGAAGCCGCGCGCGAAGACGCGACCTCCGTCGACAATCTCCCCAAGGCCTTCAAGATGGACGTGACCTCGGATGCGGACGTTTCCGGAGCAGTCGCGCGCGTCAAGGCGTGGCTCGCGCAGGACGACTCGCGCGAGCTGCTGGCCGTCGTCAACAACGCGGGCGCGGGCGTTTCGGGGCTGCTCGAGTGCCACTCCATCTCAGACCTCGCGCGCAATATCAGCGTCAACTACTTGGGCGTGGCGCGCGTCACTTGTGCCTTCCTTCCGCTGATCCGGGAGCGCGGATCCGCCAAGCCCCGGATCGTCGTCGTCTCTTCGATGGCCGGCAAGATGGCGTGCCCGACGGCAGGAGCGTATTGCGCCTCGAAGCATGCTGTCCTCGCGTATGCTGCCGCCTTGCGCATCGAGCTGGAGGCTTTTGGTATTGGTGTCACCACTGTTCTCCCTACCTTCCATCGCACGCCTATGATCGAGAATACTTACGAGTCCTTCGACCGCACGTGGGCCAAGGCGCCGCCGAGCGTTCGAGAAGCCTACGGCGGCGAGCCTTTCATCAAAAAGTTGAAGGAAGCGTCCAAGTTGCACGTCGGTCTGCTGATGTGGGATCCGGCGCGCGTCACCGAGACTCTCGTGCGCGTCGTAACCTCCCGAACCGCGCCGCCTTCCCAAGTCCCAGTCGGAATCGACGCGAGGTACGTTAATCAACTCCTCATTCGCCTCCCCTCCGTGATCTACGAGACTGCCATGGCCATCATCAACAGTCGCCTGCGCCGTCAAGTAAAAAAAGCACCTGTGACACCTGTCGCGAGAGAGCTCGACGCCCCCGCCCCTTCTTGAAGAAAAATCGAGAGTGAGTGAGTGAGTGAGTGAGTTCCAACCCATTTCCTCCTGCTGCTGCTGCTGCTGCTTTATGTCGGATCGTCGTCTGGTGATTGACTTATAATTTGAGAGTTTAATTAAAGATACATACGACGACCGACCGACCCGACCACCATCACCGTCATTAGCCGTAACGCCGCTTGTCGGCGTGAAACACCTGCGGCGGCGGCGGCGGGCGGCGGTGAAGAGGACGCGGAAGCATCAGGAGCACAAGCGAACGAACCTGGTCGATGGGCGCGGACTCCTGGCGCTTGCGCTCGTTGGCTTCGAGCTTCTCGCGCTTGCGGGGGCCCATGGCGTCGACGCGCTCGTCGTAGGTCTTTCCGCCTTGACGCCGCAGGAGCGGCGCGTAGGCCGCGTCTAGCTTGGCGCGGAGAGCAGGTCGGATTTCAACCTAAAAATCATCACGTGTTTCTACGGGAAATAAAATCTCTCACGATCGCGTCGCCCCACGAGAGCATCGTATCTTGCTGGTGGTCATCATCGGCTTTGATGACGCGGCCGAGGTAGACGTCGAGGTCGACGCGGCGAACGCGCATTCGGAAGAGCTCGTCGCGAGCGTTCGTCCGCCTTGCCGCGAGCGTGAGGGCGTCGTGGAGAGCTTTTTCGTAGTGGTCGGTGAGACGCGCGAGGGCGTCGGGGGTTGGCGTGGGCGTGAGGGTGTCGAAGGAGCACGCGTTGAGAACGAGCGGAGCCTCGGACGCCGGAAGGTACTGGGGTCGTCGCGGCGTGTTCCGGACGTCCAACAACGCATCCACGACGTCGGGCGGCTCGCGTCCCTCGCCGACCAAAAACAGGACGGCGACGACGCAGCGGACCATGTGCCACAAAAAGGCCTGGCCGGTGATCTCAAAGTAGTACGAGCCGCCGTAGTCGACGATTCGCGCGTCGTATACCACCCGGCGATAATTCTTGACGTGCTCGACGTCCATCTTGCACAAGTTGCGAAAGTCGTGGTCCCCAACCAGGCGCCGCGCCGCATCGCGCATCGCGTCGACGTCGTAATTGCGCGCCGTTTTCGGGGCCGCGGGGCGAAAGAAGTACCGGTACGTCCTCGCGGCCGCCGAAAATCGCGCCGAGAATTCGGGCGCGACCGAACGCCAGGCGATTGCTCGGACGTCGGGCGGGAGCACACGGTTTAGGATTTCGCAATAGCTGAGCTCGGCGACCCCCGGCTTGACGTGCGCGCCGGGATGTGCGAGGCGCGGCGCGAGCCCGTCCTCGGCCTCCTCTGCTTTCAGCACCGACCGCACGCGCAGGCCTACAACCTGTCCCTGCGCCGACACACCGCGGTCGGTCCGGCCGCATCGCGAGTACCGGCACGACTCGCGTCCCTCGATCAGGCAGCACTTCTCGAGCGCGGCGAACAGCTGCTTCTCAACCGTCTCCACGCCCCCGACCTCGCGCTGCTCTGCAAACCCGGAATACGCGTCCCCCTCGTACGCAATCCATAGCGCGATGTCGCGCGCAGCCCACCGACACATCTCGAACTCCTTCTTCATCTTCTTCTTCTTCTTGACTTTGCTGCTGCTGCGAGGGGCGAGGGCTTGCAGCGCGGCCATCTAGTAAAACGACGTGAGTCAGTCACCGCAGGGCCACACCTGCAAAGGGTTGCGTCCCGGTCTCCTTCTTCGCGACCTCGAGGCACACTCCCACCAGCGTTTCCAGGTCGCCCACGCCACGCAGCGACCTCCCAAGCGCCTCGACATCGCTCTCCTCCACCATGAGAAGACGATACCCCCCTCGTAGCAGTAGAATACCCTGGTAGTAGTAGTAGTAGTAGTAGTAAATGTGATCGAAAAAACGATGGTCCAGCTCAAGAACATAGTCGTCGTGTTCGCCGATGACCAGGATTGGGCGCTGGGCGGGTGGACGCCAATGAACAAGACGGCCAAGCTCGTGGCGGAGTCTGGGGCCATTTTCGCTCACCACTTCGTCAACACTCCGGTTTGTTGTCCGAGTCGCGCCACCTTGTTGAGCGGCAAGCATTTCCACAACGTCCGCGTGGCCAACCTGAGCGACGGCGGCTGCATGCACGTCGACGAGGGCAAGGTCAACAACTACACGTTCGCCGCGCTCCTCACGGCGACCTACAACTACGCGATGGCCTACTTTGGCAAACACCTCAACCAGTGTCCGTCGAGACCCCCAAAGGGTTTCGACTGCGCGACGGGCTGTCGGTGGTTCGCGTACGGCGGCGGCCCCGACAACGATCCTGGCTCGTACGTGAACGCGTCGTTTCATGATTGGGTCGACGGCGCCGAGCACCCGATAGACCGGTACCACGCCGCGCCCGGCCTCTACGAGGCAGACCCAAACGGCGAGTTTTCGGGATACACGACATCGATCCTCTTCAACAAGTCGCTCGCATGGCTCGAGACAACAGCGTCCCAGCCGTTCGGGTTGGTCGTCGGCTCGCGCGCGCCGCACCTTCCCGCGACTCCCGCGCCGTGGTACGCGACGGGCACCTGGATCGACGACCTCGAGGCCCCTCGGACCGTCTCGTACAACGCGTCCAAGGCGGACCTCGCCGACCACCACTGGCTCATTGCTCAGCAACCGCCCATCACGGATGACCAGGCTGACACGATCGACGACCTTTTCAGGAACCGCTGGAAAACGCTGCTGTCGGTCGACGACGGGATTGACGAGCTCTGGCGACATCTCGACGACAACACCTACCTCTTCATCACGTCGGACAACGGCTACAACCTGGGTCAGCACCGCTTGCCGTCGTGCAAGATGAACGTTTACGACCACGACATCCGCGTCCCCCTCGCCGTCCTGGGGCCCGACCTGCGCCGAGGCGTCTTGGCTGACTTCGCATCCGCTCACGTCGACTTGGCGCCCACTATTCTCTCGCTCGCCGTCGGATCCTCCGCGACGTGCGACTGGTGCGACGGACGCGATCTCTCGGCATCGTTGCTCGTCGCCGGCGACACGTCTTCGAGCGACGACGACCACCCGGTCCTCGTCGAGTATTACTCCCTCGGTAACATCACGCGCACCGAGCACCTCGTCGACGACACCATGTCCAACACGTATCGGGGCCTCCGCTTCGTTCACTCGATGACTTACGGCAATTTTCTGTACGCCGAATTCACGAGCCTCGCTGACTGGGATAATTTTCAGGCCGTCACGTTTTTCGAGGCCTTCAACCTCTCGACCGACGTCGAGCAGCTTGAGAACATCTATTTTGACCTCCCAGACACCACCAAGCAAGCGCTCGCCGCCCAGCTCGCGAACCTCTCAACACCCTCGGTTAGGGTATTACAAGTGCAGGCCAGTAAGTTCACCTACTCCCAATCTCTAACCCCAGTAACTTCACCTGGTCCCAGTAAGTCTTAACTACTAATCGACAGATGTTTGTCTGTTTGTTTGTTTGTTTGTTTCATATAAGTTCGCCTGGTCAGTAAGTTCACCTAGCTCACACCAACTCCTTTGAGCTCGTCGCTCTCGCCTCCGCCAATCTAAGCTGCTTCGATCCGCACGCGCCGCCTACCTTTGAGTGAGTTTACTCAAAAAACCCTTTGCTCTAAAACCCCAGTATGTTCACCTGGTCCCAGTAAGTTCACCTGGTCACTATATTCACCTATCCCAATCTCAAACCCCAGTTAGTTCACCTGGTCTCAGTAAGTTCACCCACAGTGCGCGTGTAGACGCCGGGAGGGGGCTTATCGGTATTGCGGAGCACGTGTGAGGTAGGGTGGAGTCGCCGACTCAGAAGAGCATATTCTCGTGTCGTCGAGTCAGAAGAGCATATTCTCGTGGTTGCCGATCGACAGAGAGCCACGTAGAGCTGGACGTGACAGAAGACGGGCTTGGGCAAGAGGACGCCGACCTCGCGGGGCGTCTGGCCCTGGCTCTCATTGATCGTTTGGAGTAGGCGGGCCTTAAGGGATACAGGTTGGAGGAGCCTCGGTGACACGACACGATCGATCATGTATCTGGTACCGTTGCAGTGGCCGTGCGACGGGTCGAGGTTGCGAAGACTTTAAGCTCGCGATCAAAGTCAGCATGCCGTTGGTTGTCAGGGAGTTGAAAACTCGACTATAAAGAGCGAGGCGTCGTCTTCCGACCCAGCCTAGTCAGCCGAAAAGAACTCCGACGCCTCGTCTCCGGGAAAGGCCGCGGTCATGCGCGCGTTGTCAGCATCGACAACATCGTTTCGACGGGGCGTGAGAATGGCGCGCTGAAAGAGCCGCCGCGGGTCGTGGAAATAGTCTGCGAGGTCGTCGTAGACGGCTTGGAGGATCACTGTCTGGCTCTCACGCCTACCTGATCCTTACTCTCGCGCCTACCTGATCCTTACCCTAAATCGAGGGACAAACAGACAGAGAGACAGACAAACAAACAAACAGACAAACATCTGTCGATTAGTAGTTAGGACAAGTGCAGGCCAGTAAGTTCACCTAGTCCCAATCTCTAACCCCAGTAAGTTCACCTGGTCCCAGTAAGTTTCATATAAGTTCACCTGGTCAGTAAGTTCACCTAGCTCACACCAACTCCTTTGAGCTCGTCGCTCTCGCCTCCGCCAATCTAAGCTGCTTTGATCCGCACGCGCCGCCAACCTTTGAGTTTACTCTAAAAACCCTTTACTCTAAAATCCCCAGTATGTTCACCTGGTCCCAGTTTCACCTGGTCACTCAGTTCACCTAGTCCCAATCTCAAACCCCAGTAAGTTCACCTGGTCCCAGTAAGTTCACCTACAGTGCGCGTGTAGACGCCGGGAGGGGGCTTATCGGTATTGCGCAGCACGTGTGGGGTAGGGTGGAGTCGTCGACCCAGATGAGTATATCCTCGGGGATGCCGATCGACAGAGAGCCACGTAGAGCTGGACGTGGCAGAAGACGGGCTTGGGAAAGAGGACGCCGACCTCGCGGGGCGTCTGGCCCTGGCTCTTGTTGATCGTTTGGCGTAGGCGGGCCTTAAGGGATACAGGTTGGAGGAGCCTCGGTGACAACGACACGATCGATCATGTATCTGGTACCATTGCAGTGGCCATGCGACGGGTCGAGGTTGCGAAGACATTAAGCTCGCGATCAAAGTCAGCATGCCGTTGGTTTTCAGGGAGTTGAAAACTCTACTGTAAAGAGCGAGGCGTCGTCTTCCGACCCAACCTAGTCGGCCGAAAAGAACTCCGACGCCTCGTCTCCGGGAAAAAAAGGCCGAAGTCATGCGCGCGTTGTCAGCATCGACAACATCGTTTCGACGGGGCGTGAGAATGGCGCGCCGAAAGAGCCGCCGCGGGTCGTGGAAATAGTCTGCGAGGTCGCCGTAGACGGCTTGGTGGATCACTGTCTCGCTCTCGCGCCTACTTGATCCTTACTCTCGCGCCTACCTTATCCTTACCCTAAATCGAGGGACAAACCCCCCTCTTAGCAGTCCTAACTACTAATCGACAGATGTTTGTCTGTTTGTTTGTTTGTCTGTCTGTCTGTCTCTCTGTTTGTCCCTCGATTTAGGGTAAGGATCAGGTGGGCCCGCGAGCCACACATTGATCCTCCAAGCCGTCTACGGCGACCTCGCAGACTATTTCCACGACCCGCGGCGGCTCTTTCAGCGCGCCATTCTCACGCCCCGTCGAAACGATGTTGTCGATGCTGACAACGCGCGCATGACCGCGGCCTTTTTTTCCCGGAGACGAGGCTTCGGAGTTCTTTTCGACTGACTAGGCTAGGTCGGAAGACGACGCCTCGCTCTTTACAGTAGAGTTTTCAACTCCCTGAAAACCAACGGCATGCTTTCTTTGATCGCGAGCTTAATGTCTTCGCAACCTCGACCCGTCGCACGGCCACTGCAACGGTACCAGATACATGATCGATCGTGTCGTTGTCACCGAGGCTCCTCCAACCTGTATCCCGTAAGGCCCGCCGACGCCAAACGATCACCAAGAGCCAGGGCCAGACGCCCCGCGAGGTCGGCGTCCTCTTGGCGAAGCCCGTCTTCTGCCACGTCCAGCTCTACGTGGCTCTCTGTCGATCGGCAACCCCGAGGATATCCTCTTCTGAGTCGACGACTCCACCCTACCCCACACGTGCTGCGCAATACCGATAAGCCCCCTCCCGGCGTCTACACGCGCACTGTAGTTGAACTTACTGGGACCACGTGAACTTACTGGGGTTTGAGATTGGGACTAGGTGAACTTAGTGACCAGGTGAACTTACTGGGACCAAGTGAACTTACTGGGGTTTTTAGAGTGAACGCAAAGGCTAGCGGCGTGTACGGATCAAAGCAGCTTAGATTGGCGGAGGTGAGAGCGACGAGCTCGAAGGAGAGTGGGGTGAGTGGATGTGAGCACGAGTGGGCTTACGCCGAACTTACTGGGGTTAGAGATTGGGACTAGGTGAACTTACTGGGACCAGGTGAACTTACTGGGGTTAGAGATTGGGACCAGGTGAACTTACTGGCGAACTTACTGGCCTGCACTTGTCCTAATCCTAACTACTAATCGACAGATGTTTGTCTGTTTGTCTGTCTGTCCCTAGATTTAGGTTTAGGGTGGGACAGACAGACAAACAGACAGACAGACAGACAAACATCTGTCGATTAGTAGTTAGGATGTCGACTGCTAAGAGTTTGTTTGTCCCTCGATTTAGGGTAAGGGTCAGGTAGGCGCGAGAGTAAGGATCAGGTAGGCGCGAGAGCCAGACAGTGATCCTCCAAGCCGTCTACGGCGACCTCGCAGACTATTTCCACGACCCGCGGCGGCGCTTTCAGCGCGCCATTCTCACGCCCCGTCGAAACGATGTTGTCGATGCTGACAACGCGCGCATGACTTCGGCCTTTTTTTCCCGGAGACGAGGCGTCGGAGTTCTTTTCGGCCGACTAGGTTGGGTCGGAAGACGACGCCTCGCTCTTTACAGTAGAGTTTTCAACTCCCTGACAACCAACGGCATGCTGACTTTGATCGCGAGCTTAATGTCTTCGCAACCTCGACCCGTCGCACGGCCACTGCGACGGTACCAGATACATGATCGATCGTGTCGTTGTCACCGAGGCTCCTCCAACCTGTATCCCTTAAGGCCCGCCTACGCCAAACGATCAACAAGAGCCAGGGCCAGACGCCCCGCGAGGTCGGCGTCCTCTTTCCCAAGCCCGTCTTCTGCCACGTCCAGCTCGACGTGGCTCTCTGTCGATCGGCAACCCCGAGGATATCCTCTTCTGGGTCGACGACTCCGCCCTACCCCACACGTGCTGCGCAATATCGACCGATAAGCCCCCTCCCGGCGTCTACACGCGCACTATAGGTGAACTTACTGGGACCACGTGAACTTACTGGGGTTTGAGATTGGGACTAGGTGAACTTAGTGACCAGGTGAACTTACTGGGACCAAGTGAACTTACTGGGGTTTTTAGAGTGAACGCAAATGCTAGCGGCGTGTACGGCTCAAAGCGGCTTAGATTGGCGGAGGTGAGAGCGACGAGCTCGAAGGAGAGTGGGGTGAGTGTGTGTGAGCACGAGTGGGCTTACGGTGTAAGTTACACCGAACTTACTGGGGTTAGAGATTGGGACTAGGTGAACTTACTGGGACCAGGTGAACTTACTAGGGTTAGAGATTGGGGACTAGGTGAACTTACTGGCCTGCACTTGTTTAAAGACAAACAAACAGACAGACAGACAAACAAACAAACATCTGTCGATTAGTAGTTAGGATCTGTCGATTAGTAGTTAGGATCTCGCTAACCCCAGTTTCGGGGTCCGCGGTTCAATGTCGGTGCACCTCGTAGCATGCATACAGCAACCTTGGGCGTTACCACCAGACTTATCAAAGTTTTGTTCAGACAATTTGATCAATCAATCAAACAATCAATCAATCAACCAATCGGGAGATATGGCCACGTTCGGGGCGAAAGCGGTGAGTCCACTGGAGGCCGTGTCGAGGGCCGAGGAGAAGAGTCGGGACGAACCGACCTACGCGGCGCCGTCGGCGAAAAAAAAGCTCGTCCCGAGCATGTCAATCTCGGGCCTTGCCGCAGAGGTGTTCAGCATTCGATTCTCGCCCGATGGACGGTACCTGGCCGCGGCCTGTGGCGACGGTGCCGTGCGAGTGTTCAACGCGAGCAATGGCGCGCTGTCACACACGATGGTGACGCCCAACTCGACGGCGGGACTTCCGGCGACGATCGCTCGCTTCCGTCCCGTTGGCGCTGCCGACCGAACCAAGAATGTGCTACTGTCAGGCAACGCGAATGGTGCGATCCAGCACTGGCACGTGACATCCGGAAAGTGCCTCAACTCGCTTTTCGACGGCGACAACCAAATCTACGCTCTCGACTACGTTCCGAGCGGCGACAAGTTTGCCGCCGCGGGCAAGGAACCCGTCGTCAAGATCTTCGACGAAGATACAAGGAAGCTCGTGGTGACGCTCCAAGGCGCGCTTGGGAGCTTTGGAATAGGCCTCAAGGGCGACGCGGGCCATTCGAACCGCATCTTTTCGCTCAAGTGGCATCACAGCGACCCCAAACTCCTACTCAGCGGAGGCTGGGACAACACCGTCCAGCTCTGGGATGTGCGCGCCGCCGTCTCGGTGCGGACCATCTACGGCCCGCACTTATGTGGGGACGCTCTCGATCTCGACGGCGACGCCCTTTTGACGGGTTCCTGGAAGCCCGTTGACCAACTCCAGATTTGGGACTTAGGCACCGGCAAACTCCGCAGAACGATCGACTGGGCGTCTTCGTACATCCAACAACGCGAGCCCTGCATGGTCTACGCCGCCCAGTTCTCCAAGATGAACAATAACGCCGACTACTTGGCAGCGGGGGGTTCGGGCGCCAACGAGGCACGCGTCTTCGACATGGGCGACGGTTTCAACCTCATCGGCACGGTTACCGGACTCGCGAGGGGCGTCTTCACGCTCGATTTTGCGCCCAACGCCCAACGGTTGGCCGTCGCGGGCGGCGATGCGACCATCCGCATCATCGACATCGTCGGCAGCGACGCCTGGGAACTCGAACGACCGGGCACCGCAGAGAAGCTCTGACTCCTCGATATCTCTCGTAGCACGCTCCATTACGCTCGGCTGCGTATGGCACCCTCCCACTTGGCCTTGTTGTTCTTGACGTGGCCTGGCTTTCGACACGCCTCCACCGCCACTTCGGATATATACCACCCGCCAAAATAACGCACGCGACGAGCGCGTTGTTGGGTGAGTTGGCACTTGGTGGTCTCATAAAAGTCCAGAAAACGGTCTACGGGAGAGTCTCTACACGCACAAGTGGAAGAAGAAGAAGAAGAAGAAGAAGAAAAAGAAGATGATGATGAAGAAGTGGAGGCGGATCTGGTTTGTGCGAGCGCACCCGCTCTGCGGTGTCCGTTCGTAGCACATGTAGTAGGTTGGGCACTCTCTCTATCGACGCACAGCCGACGGGGTGTCAGGTGTTGTTGTGTGTCCAAGGGCGTCGAGAGATGAGCTTGTATGCTGCTGGCGCGCGGAGAGAGAGAGAGCGAAGACGACTAATCGAAAAGGCCCTTGGCATCAATCTTCGATGACGACGAGGACGGCGCGTCGAAGAGGCTGCGCACAAGCGTGATAAAAAAATTGGAAGACGACTCACCCGAACTCGTCCGCGTTGCGCGTTCGCGTCGGATTCATTGAGCCCGTCTGCGCGCGCGTTATAGCAGAACCAACAACGAAACGCACGTCATCATCGAACAAGCCTCCCCCCGAATTGCCGAAGATGCCAGGGTTGTTGCGCGAAGCTGCCGACGCCGCACTGAGGGCGGCCGGGGCGGCGGCCAGGGCCGCGGGAGCGGCAGCCAGGGCCGCGGGCGCGGCGGCCAGCGCCGCGGGCGCGGCGGCTCGGACTTCCGGCGAGCTGGCGAACTTTATGGCGGCGGGACCCGCAGCGAGAATGTCGTCCGGGTTCGTGGCTGCGGCGGCGGCAAAGAGATCATCGCGACCACCACCTCGTTGCGAGGAGGAAGGCTCGTACGACGGCTCGTACGACGGCTCGTACGACGGCTCGTACGACGGATCGGCGCCGCCAAAGAGGTCATCGTCTTCCTGGCGGCCCTTTTGTTGGGGGGGCGGCGGGGGGGCGGTTCTCTTGGAAGCGTGGAGATTATGCTCTTGTTGCGGGAAACCGGGGGCGGGGGGCGGCGGCGCGCGGCGCGGCGCGGGCGCCGGCACGGGCGCGCCGGTCGGGGTCGCGAGCGAGATCTTGGTCAATTCATCCTGGCCCTGGAAAAAGCCGGGGGTGAGCGCTTTTGGGGCCGCGGCGCCATTGGGCCTCGCGGCGACGACGTCTGGCGCGGCAAGGCGGAGGCTCTCGAGCGCGGCGGTGAGGCGCTTTTCCTTTGCCTTGGCGGCGCGGCGAAGCTCGACGACGGCGGGGTCTTCGCGGAAGAGTCGCGAGAGTTCGGTCTCGCGGTCGGGGTTGGCGTACTCGGCGGCAAATAAGAAGCATTCCGACTCCAATTCCTTGAGGATGGCGGCGGTGAAGTCGTGCTCGAGGGTCATGCACACGTTGTCGACGAGGCGCTTCGTCGCCACGTCCCAGTACGCCTGGAGGAGCGTGCACATGTCCTCGACCTTGGACGTGGTGTTGACGCCGTGGGTTTGCATGTACCACCGGCCTAGCTGGCGCTTGATGTGGGCCTTGGCCGAGTTTCGCGCCTTTTCGTTGGAGGACATGAGGGAGCCGGGCGGCGCGGTCGAGAGGACGGTCTGGAGCGCGACGTCAAAGTTCTTCAAGCGGATCTGGTTGATGAGCTCGAGCATCGACTCGTTGGTGGTGTAGGGGTCCGACTCTTTTGCAAACACGTCATCCAACTTTTCCTGGACCACGTCCCCGAATTTGTCCATGAGCTGGTGCGCGCGCGTCCTGATCTCCACGGCGAGCGCCGGGTAGTTTGGCGCGAGCGCTTGCGCGAGGTTGTCCGAAACGCTGCGCGCAGCGGCGACGTACTGCTGGCGGCAGTGCTCGACCCAGGGCCGCCACTGCTCGATATTTTGGACCATGAACCCATAAAACACCTGGGAGTTCGTGAACCCGGGGAGTTCGCGGCCCCGAAAGGCCGACATTTCGGCCGTCAGCCGCTCGACAAAGCTGGCCTCCTCGAACCGCGGTTGCGTCGCCGACACCTCGGCCTTGAGATCGCGGAAGATCGTCTGGGTTTCCCCGAACAACCGCAGCTCGGCGCGCCGCGCCAACATCGCGTTCCCATAATTCCCGCGGGCCGACTGCCGCAGCAACGTGGTGTACTCGGCGACGACGCGGACGATCTCGGCGCGCATGGCGTTCGCGTCCACCGCCGCCGTGTGCCCGCCGAGGCGCTCGAAGTCGCGCGCCGCCGCTTCGCGCTGCAGCTGCAGCTCGTACTTGATCGACGGCAGCGCGACCTTGATGCGGTCCACGAGCAGCGTCGACAAACGCATCGTCAGCGCTCGGACCCCCAGCTTCTTGGGGTCCTCGTTCGACCAGTGGGGATGCCGCCGGAAAAAGTCCGCCTCGGACCGGAGCGCGTCGGCGAGCGTCGACTTGGCGTCGAGCTCCCGCTGGCTCCGGCACTTGACCATCGCGAATCCCAATCGCAGGGGCTTGCGCTTGTTGGCGAGCACCGCCTTGACTTCCTCCTCGGCCCCCGCGTCGACGAGGTCCGGCTTTGTGAGCACGGCGAGCGTGCGCTCGCCCGCCGGATCTGCCCGCGCGGCACGTTCGAGAATGTCGATCGTCGCGATGTCCTGGTTCGCCGGCATCACGGCCAACACGATAGTCCGCTCCTGACTCAAGTATGCCTCGATCAGCCCGTTCACGTCTTCCACGACGCTCGCCGACTGACCGCTCACGGCCGTCCGGACGATCCCCGGCAAGTCGAGCAACGTGAGGTCGGGCACGTCGGGCGAGCTCAGCTGGATGACGATGCTGTCGCGCGAAAACCCGTTCATCGTGCTCGAGCACAGCACCTGCGTCAGCTGCTCGATGGCCGCGCACAACGACGCCTGGTCCTTCACGTTCCCCGCCGCCTTGGGCTGCGGGCCCTGCCAGCTCACGCTCGCCCGCGCCGTCCACTCGCTTCCCGGCGGCGTCCGTTTCATGATCAGCTGGGTCGCGCATCGCGTCACAAGCCCGGACCCACGCGGAAACGGCACCCCGGAGATCATCTCTAGCACGCTCGACTTTCCGGACGACTGGTCGCCTGATACGCACGCTTCATTCACGCGCAACAATCTAATCTTCCACGCACCCATGACAGCGATCTGAGGAAGCGGCAAGTCCTGGTGCACCCCATGGGCACGCAACGTGTCGATAAGATCGATGAACGGCCGCGCCGCAGAAGACAAACTCGCCGCCTCGTCCATCTCTCACACCACCACTCGCGCTTCCGAAACCGCGGCGAGGCTCTCCGCCGTTGTTAGGGTTCGTATAGGTTGTTCAAAGGACGAGGTTTTTTTTTTTTTTTTTTAATGCTGCTTGTTGTTGGAAGAGGAAGGGTTTAGGAGTAAACTCGACAAAGGTTAAAGTACGGAGCGTGCGCGGACAAAAGCAGCTTTTACTAGATTGGCGGGGGTCGATCGATCTGAAAGGGGGTGAGGAGGAGGAGGGACGTTGACGAGGCAAGCCGATTAGAAGAAGGGTGAGGGAGTAAACTCAACGGAAAGGGGTAGGGGCGCCGCAGATCAGCTGAGGGTAGCCTTGGCCGTTGATTATCTACGCGTCAAGAAGCGGACACACAATAATCCTACCCCACAAACCCACCCACATCCTTCATGCTCCCCACACACACACCCCTCTTAGCAGTCGACATTTAAAGACACACAATAATGAGTGACGATGACCGTTGTAGCAAAAATGCTCCAAAAAATTGGGGTAAGGATGAGATGGCGAAGCCCGAAACCGCATCATTTCTGCATAGTTTTGCCGCAGGGCGTGTCTGTCAGGTCTATATCCTGACGCACAGATGTTATCACTTTATTCCCCCATGGTTTGCGTTCTGTTGAGAGCCAGCCTGCGCGGAAAGAAAGTGTAGAGGTGTAGGGGGCTTGGGTTCGTCGACAGTTTGGTGAGAACGATGGCAAACGTCGCAGTCGCCGAAGCGATCGCAAAGGGGATAGAGTCGTCGGTGACTGCGCTAGAGAGCGCGCTTGTGGGGTGCGACGAGGGGGACACGAGCGCACTCGTCGGCGCGTTGAAGTCGCTAAGCGCGCGCCTGAAGAATGCGGCGGCACGCCTGGACCATGATACTGATCCTTTGCAAGACCGCAGTCCTCCTACGCGGCGGAGGTCAGCGAGTCATCCTCTGCGGAGGGAATCATTGACTCCTCCTCCGCGGTTGGGTTCTCAGGCCGAAGCGGGTAATCTCATCCAGAGGCCCAAGTCGGCGTCGCCGACCAAATTTCTCGGCGATTTGCATTTGCGAAGACCGTCGTCCGAAACTCTCGGAGTCGACGACGACGACTTCATCCCACTCCCGCCTGCGCTTGCTCACAGATCTCGCCCCGACACACGCTCGGCATTGAGGTCGTCGGAAGTGCAAACGGGCGACAGAATGAGAGAGATTTCGCTCCGGCGCCGGACTCTCGCGCTCGGTACGGCTCGCGCGGCGGATTCCGATGTCCTGCCGGAGGCTCGGACGTACCCTCCAACCAAGAGCCTCGAGAAGAGCCTGCGCACCATGTTCGACCGGAATGTTGTCCTGGCGCCGCGGACCGAAGAGTGGATGCAGTCGCTCTCGAGCAGCGACGACGCGTCGCTCTCGATCCGATCGCGTCGCCGCCGAAACGCGCTGCGGAAGCTCGCCATGTGGTGCGAGCTTGTGTTCGAGTGACTTTCTATGAGTCGGCCTCAGGTTGACATCGAGGCGCACGACCGGCTCGCAGCTCTCTCCCCAGCGCTCTCCGAAGCCACAACGGCCGTCGGGTCAGTTTGCGGCGTTCCTACCGGTGAAGACATCCCGAGGAGTCGAAACTCAAGAGACAAAAGACCCTTCGTCGTTCGAATCTAAAATCGAGGCGCCCGTGCCATTCTGGCCACCGACGACCGATGGAATCGCCCAAAACCATCGGCTCTCGAGTTCTGAACCGCGGAACGTCAACGGTTTCATCACTATCGAGCCCCGACCCAGCGAAGATGACGACGACGACGACGACGACGCCGCCGCCGCCGAAACTTCCATGTCGCCATGGGCGTGGTGAGTGACGGCGATTGCTCGTGTTCCTTCCAAAGGAGGATCACGCTTCTCCTCCTAGGTCAGAGAAGCACGGTTCGGCTTCGTCTGGGGCATATCTAAGCATGAGCCGAGAGCGATCGCGCTCGCGCGCGCGATCTTTGCGCATCTCACCAGATATGGTGAGAAGACCACGCGTTCGCTCGACAACGTTCTTTTTTTTTTTTGTGCGCAGAGAAAGCAGATTAAGCGATTCGAGGCGGCTTGCGACGACGATGTCGATTTGGGTTATTGGAACGGTTGGGGCCTCTACGCGCGCAGGCATCCGCACATGTTTGCATCCGGCGTCGTACAATCATCACCCCCTTTTTGGAGGAGTCCCAGCGCTTTGCTTGGCTGCTGTTCAGGCTAAGCCCCCACGGTATGTATCGCATCGCCTGGGATTCGATGATGGCCCTATTGGTTATGTACATCGTTCGCGTTCGGAGTCCCTACCTACCGCGACGACTCTCGCTTGGAATAACTTTTCGCGGCGTCGCTTTAAGGTCATCTCGGTGCCGTTCCAACTTGGTTTTTCTCCATCCATACCAATCGAATTGCTGGTCTTTGAATACATTCTCGACTTTATTTTCATCATGGACGTCTTCGTCAACCTCCGCACCGGCTACACCAACGAACGCGGAAGAGTATGCGCGCCCGCGTCCCGTGACGCGCCCCGTATTTTTATGACTTTGTGCGTAGCTCGAGCTCGATCCCAAGAAAAGTGCAACGCACTATCTGGCGGAGTGGTTTGTCGTCGATGCCGTCAGCTCTTTGCCGCCGGTGATCGAGATTGCTATGGTGCGTCCACTATTATAATAATGTGCTCGAATGCTCTCCGAGTCGGTACCACCCCATCAGGCGAGCATCAGCAGATACCGGCGCTGTTGTGATGTTCCACCCGTCGCGCGTTGTGCGATGAATTCCTTCTACGCCTAGGTCGCGGGGGCATGGCGCCGCACCAGTCTTCGACAACGGTCGGCACCAGGTTCCTGCGCGTCATGTGAGTTTTTGAGACTATCGATCGATCCGTACGATAAAGAAGAGTTCTTGTTGTTCCAGGCGATGTCTTCGAGGCGTCAAGCTCGTGCGCCTCGTCAAACTCATGTACACTGGCCCACACCAGTCGACAATGCGCGACGTGAGCGTGCTGCGAGTCCCGGATTATGCTCTGCTGCCATAGGTCCTCGACGACGTCATGGCGGCACCCACGACCAGACTCATCTACAAGGTTCTTGCCATGATCACTTTCGCGCTGCTCGCCGCGCATCTTTACGCGTGTTTTTTCGCCGCTAGCGGCACGAGGGCGATTAAGACCTACGTCGAAGCAATCGATGGCGAGGCAGCTTCAAACTGGAGCACGTGGGAAGAGTACGTCGCCTATCTGTACTGGGCCTTCTCGATGATGACGACCGTGGGCTTCGGCGACATTGTTGCGATATCAAATAATGAACGAATCTATGCCATCGCCGCCATGTTCTTGGGTTCCGCCTTCTACTCGTATGTTATCGCCATAGCGGCCTCGATCGTACGGATTGCGCGCTTTGTTGTTCTTTAGTGATGACGACGACGATATGCCGTAGGTCGCCGGGCGGGATGCAAAACAGGCGACGTACTTCCATCGAATGGAACAGCTCAACGCGTGGATGTCGCACCATCACTTCCCAGCGAACCTCCGCCGACATATCCGCCGCTACTTTCGCATGCGTTTCGAAAAACGAACGGTGCTCAACGCCACCACCGCGCTCCGCGTACTCGTCGTCGTGCTCGCAGGCTCTCGACGAGCGCGTCATCATGGACGAGCTCGAGCCCGATCTGCTTGAGGCGGTTGCCGAAGAGCTGTTGCATGAGACGGTCAAACGGAACGAGCTTTTTGAGACGTGCTTTCTGAAGCGGCGTCGCACCATTATTTTATTCGGGGAGTCGATTACGTTGTGCTCGTAGGTTGCCGAGGGCATCGCTCGCCAAGCTCGTTCCAATCGTGACCGAGATTCTAGTGGGCGAAGGTCAGACTATCGTTGAGCGTGGCAAGAGGTTCGTACAGTGTGTTCTCACACCTCTCACACGCAACAACAAGCGCAGGACGAGCTCTTTTTTTATTCTCGGGCACGGCGAGGCCGAACTCCACGACCCGCTGCTCGAGAGCGTCACCACGTTGTATCCGGGAAACGCGTTTGGCGAGCTCGTATTGCTCGGGGTCCGCTCGACCAGCCAGGTAGTATCCACCGTCCAGCACCTCTGTGATCCTTTATCGTAGGCTACTGTTATTGCGCGAAGACCCTGTGTTTTCTTTGTCATCCAGCGCGACAAGTTCGTCGACGCGTTCCGGGCACGTCTCAATAGACTCGGCGATCGCGCCTGACGGCGGGCGTAGGCGTTGCCCGAGCACATCAATAGGATGCAGGCCAAGGCCGCGCTCCGGGCCATCGAAAGGCTCCAGAAGTACCACGAGCGCAAGCGGATCCCAGTCAATCCTCGGACGGCGAGGTGTGCTCGAGCTTAAAAAATTTTCGCGATCACCGGACCGCAGGTCGATCGCCAAGCTGCGGGCATTGGCGCTTCAAGACTTGTTCACACACGTGCTCTTTGTGTCAAATCTTGTGCTTGGTGATAGAAGTCTCATGTGTTCTCGTCGCAGGACGATCACGCCCAAGAGCAGCAGACGGACGAGATGGTGCGCGAAGACAATTCTCTCGCGCGCGCGAGTTGCGAGGTAACTGCGCACGTCGCGATAAAATCAGATGATCTCAAATTCACCGCGATCACCTCGTCCGATTCTGATTTTGCTCAAAATGCGGGCGAGGAAGACGAAAATTTGTCGGAGGAAGTGGCCGGTTTGGCTTTGGAAACCATCGATACGCGAAGTATTGACGAAGACATGCCCGAGATTAAGGCGATCAGAGCCGATACACCGACTCCCCGGAGGTCACCGCGGACGTCGAGACCCGGGGCGGAGTCGTCGACGTACCAGCCTTTCTCGATCGATGCTTCGTCTCACCTTCCTCCTCCTCCTCCTCCTCCGAAACAACGTCGAAGCATCTCTCCGGAGGAGGAGTTCCTGAGATCACGCTCTGCTTCGCTCAGCGGCTTACAGAGACGACCTGTACGTGCCCAGATTTTTTTACGTCGCAGTCTGAGTTTTCCTACTACGCAGGGACGCGAGTCGCCCTTCTCGATGGTCACCGACGACGCCGCGACTGATGGGAGTTGGCAGACACCTCAAGCAAGGTGGCACAACTCGCAGCATCACAGTTCATATTTCTCGTACTGGTGAAAGATAGTGTTATTAATTGGAGTCTAACCGAAAGCACCCCGGGGCCCTTCTTCATGAGAACCAAGGCGACGACGACGGCCTCGTGTCCACCACGGTGAATGACGATGATGATGGTGATACTTTTGCGTCGTGCTTAAGCCCCGATCTGCACCGCCGACTCCAAGTCTGGAAATGCGCACGGAGGTTGCGCATGCGAAGCCGCCGGCCCCGGGCAGGAAAAAAAAAGATGGAAAGCCGTCGTAGAGTATTATCGCCCGTCCGCCCGCTACATCATCTTACTTCTAAATCGCTGGGGCGAAGGAGCACTACATTACAATAATAGAGCGTGTGAAATAACCCGAGTGTGCTTTCCCTTCCTCGGAGAAAAGACGCCAAGTGCACACTATCGAGTGTATAGCCATGGTGGATTCTAAGACAAGAGCCTTCTGGACACTCATCGAAGAATACTCCGAGGGGCGTCGTCGTCGCAGCCGCGAGCGTAATCAGGTCTCGGGTGATCGACCATGTCGGCGGTGGGCTTTTCGGCCTCCTCGTCGATGACGGGGAGGTCGTTGACGCCGGCCGTATCGATGTCGTGCAGGCCGAGCTCCTCCTCCTCTTCCCAAGTGCGGTCGTACTCGCGAACCTCGAGACCGTCGTCGTCGTCGTCGTCGTCGTCGTCTTCTTCTCGCTGGCTCTCCTCTTCTTCGAACGTCGCGAGCGGGTCATGGCCGACGGCGTCGCTGCGTCGCGGGCCAATGAACGAATTGGCGAGCGGGTCGGAGAGATGAAGTTCAAAGGGGAAGGTTGTGCCCTCGACGAGGGCGTCGAGGCGCGCGAGGAATTCCCGGAAGCGCTCCTTCGCGTCGGGATCGGCAGAGTCGCCGGCGGCGAACGGATTCCCTTCCGCGAGGCTCGCCCTGATTTTTTGGAGCGCGCCTTCGACCGTGGTGTAGATGCTGCCGAGGGTACCGCGCGTCAGTTGGAGGCCGAGGTCGGGAATCTCGAGGCTCGCCGTATCCGACTTGAGGATGTCGCGCCTCAAGTCGCGCGCGTCGCGGCACGCGAGTTTGGCCCTGACGCCGCGCAACGGCACCGCGCCGCCGGCCTTGACCTCGGCGTTGCGGAACCCGCACTCCGCGCAAGAAAACGACATGATGACACACTCCTTGAAGTGAGGGATCTTCGTACAGCACATCCGCTCCTCGCCGTCGACGCCGCAGTGCGGACACTTGACCGCGAACGTCATGAGTTCGTGGTCTTCGTCGAGGCGCTCGACGCCCTCGATCGACTTGCCAGCCTTGGCGGTTCCTCCTCCCTCGCGGACGGGCGCGGCGCCGCCGGGGTGCAGCCCGAGGCTGACGTTGTCGGCGTCGGATCTTTCGAACCGCGCGACGTCGAGGTCGGGGTCCTCCTCGGGGTCGAGCCCTGCTTTGGGCTGCACGAACGAGTTCCCGCTCGGGTCCTCGAGTCGAAGCTCAAAGGGCACCTCTTCGCCGGCGGCCATACGCCGGAGCGCGTCGACAACCACCTGGATTTGCCTGCGAAACAAGAAAGTACGTTTTTCGCGTCAGAAGAGACAGACTCGCCTCGCCCGGTCGGGCTGCGAGACGCGGCGCACGGGTTGCATGGCCTCGAGCTCGTTGGCGGCGCGCGTCAGGATGCCCTCCACCGTCGAAATGACTCCGCGCTGCGTCGCCGCGGGGATCTCGACCTCGATCGACGGAAGCGCGACCCTCGCCGAGTCCGACTTTATTACCTGTCGGTCGAGGTCCGAAGCATCACGACAGTTGACAGCGTAGCGGCACCCGAGCTCTTGGATTTCGCCACCGAACTGAACCTCGGTGTTTCGCTCGCCGCAGTCATCGCACTCGAACGACGACACGATGAGCTCGCGGAAGTGAGGGATCTTCGTCAGCATCATGCGCGTCACGCCTGACCCACCGCACCTCATGCACAGGCTCCCGGGGATCACCGACGTCCCTTCGAGCGTCGTGCCCTCGTCGCACACCTCTTCATCGTCGAGGGACGTGCCCGCCACCTCACACGCCAAATCGCCTATCGCTTTGGCTTCCCACGAGGAGGTCATCGCCCGCGAGGGTTTGAGCGTGATGCCTAACGATGATGATGGGGTTTTTTGTTGCAGCAGCAGCAAAACTCCAATAAATAAATGCTCCACTGCACCGTCGTCGAAGCTCGGGAGGTACCGCCTTCTTCTTCTTCTTCTTCTTCGGGGGTCCTTTGCGTCCGGGTCCAGCTCGTCGGCGCGTCGGAGACCACCTCCACCACCACGACAACCACCAAAGGCGCTACCAAGACTCGTCGAGGTGCCAACTTCACTTGGAACGAAACCGTGTCGCTGCCCCTTGAACAACACCACCACAAAGCGCTGTTCGAGGTGCTTGAGGTGAGCAGCAAAGGGCAGACTCCTCCCGTCGGATGGGTGGAGGTCGACCTCGAGGAGTCGAGGTCGGCCTTTGTCCGGGACCAATGGCACGCGCTCGAGGGCGGCGGCAAGCTGCGCGTCAAGTGCGCGGTGCACAGCCACGAGGAAGACATGCCTATTCCGAGGGAGCTAGATATCTCGGCCGTCGACCCGTACGCGCGCCGCGCGCCGACAGAACTCCAGCTCGTTCTCGTGCGAGCAAAGTTGTTGTTGGCATCGTCGTCGTCGTCGTCGCAACCAGGTGGTGATAGCAACAAGACGTCGTTCCAGCGGAGGAAAAAAAAGAAGCGAACGTGTTGTCCTTGCCATTTCGTTCTCGAGTGTGACGGCGAGGTCCGCAAGTCGAGCTCTAAAGCTGAAGACGAGCCCGTGTTTCTCGAGCGATTCGATTTTGCGACGAACGATAGAGACGCCGAACTCGTCGTCGTCGCGTGCCGCGAGAAGGCGTCGGAGGTCGGCCGTGTCACAATTCCTTTGCGCGAACTCGAATCGAAAGCCCGACAACGACGCATTTTTCATCTGGGCGATGGATTTGTCGAGCTCGTCGTCGCTTGGCGCACAAACCCCAGAGAGGAACTCCCGTTGCCTCAAGGCGTACGAGAAGACGTCGAGGACGAGGTGCCCGAGGAGCTCGAACTCCGGCCAAACGAGCTCATCGTCGTAGTATTGCGCGCGAAGAATTTGCCAGCGATGGACACGACTTTGTTGGGGACAAAGACATCGTCAGACCCGTACGTGCGAGTCGCGTGCGATTACGAGGAATATAGAACGTCGATTAAGCGCAAATGCCTGCGACCAATCTGGAACGAGACGTTCCGAATCCATGTCGAAGATGCCTCCGAACACCTCTTTCTGGATGTCTACGACAAGGACGAACTGACAGCGGACGATCTAATTGGCTCTGTCGTGATTGATTTGAACGACGTCAAGCGCCCGGGCGGGAAGCGAGCGTGGTATCCTCTGAAGAACGACGACGGCAACGTACCTCCTCCTCCTCCTCGAGGCGCACTCGAAGTCTTCGCCATGTGGCGACACTCCACAGTCCTCGATCGTAAAATTCCACCAAAGTTGCTCTTTGATCCCTATGCTTTCGAGAGATTCGCGCCAAACGAGCTCGTCTTACACGTCGTTCGCGCCAAGGGCCTCGCCGCAAAGGATTTTTTGATCGACGCGACGAAGAAGGCGTCTTCCGATCCCTACGTCTGCCTGAGCGCCGACGGCCAGTCAGCGCAAACCACCGTCAAATGGAAGAACCTCGATCCCAAGTGGGAAGAAAGCTTCGTCTTGCCAATGGTCGACGACGTCGAAGCTTCGCTCGTCGTCGAGGTCTTCGACCGCGACGTCTTATCGGGCGATGACCTCATCGGGAGCTTTGAGATTCCATTGTCGCAGCTTTCCGAGAAGCGGCTGATCCGAGATTGGTTCCCTCTGAGTAGAGATAAGAAGAGTGGGGCACTCGACCTTTTCGTCCTCTGGCGACACAACCCGGACTACCACTACGACATCCCGCAAAACGCTCTCGCGCTCGTCGACGAATTTCTCCCGCCAGAAAAAAACGGCACCGCGAAACCGCCCAACGAGCTCGTAGCGTTCGTCGTGCGCGCGAAGCATCTGCCACCTAAAAAGGATCACACCACGCATTTTGGGCGGCGGCAGAAGCCGAGTAGTTTTCGTGATTCCTTCGTCGGCCTCGCCCTCGCGACGGCCGATGATTTTGAGCGACGACGAGCGTCGTCGCGTCGAGACGTGGTAGAAAAGACGGTTGTCGTGCCCGACACCCTGCATCCCGTCTTTTGTGAGCTCAAGCGACTGCCACTCGAAGACGAATCGAAAGTTGTCCTCGAGTGTTCCGTTTGGGACTATCGAGAGCAGTCTTCTTCGTCTCGTATCGGATCTTGCCGTATTCCGCTCGCGGATATTCCAGAAACTGGCGCGACGAGAAAATGGTACGCGCTCGAACAAACCAAAGGGGCTCGACTCGAGCTTTGGATCGCGCGACGATACGACCCGGAACTGGCCTTGGTCAAGTTGCCGCAAGAGGACCAGGTCGACCCGTACCCGGAGGAAGCCGCGACTCGGCTCCAGGTTGTCCTCGTTCGGGGTCGAGGCTTCGAGAGACCACCCGCTCGTGGTCGCCACAGCTTCGTGAAAACTGGGCACGTCCACGAGGGTAGTTTAGATCCCTACGTTGTTTTTCGCGTAGCGAACGAGAAACGCGAGTCTCAAGTTCGAAGGAACACGCCGACTCCTGTATGGAAAGAAACGTTCGAGATTGACGACGTCGACGACCCTGACGACGTCCTGGAAATCGACGTGCGCTCCTCGAAAAAAACCGGCGGCGACCTTTCGAACGACGACCACCACGTTGGTCACGTTCAGATCCGACTCAACCAGACCTACAGACGACCTCAACGCGCCTGGCATCGAATCGTCGACGGGAAGAAACTGAAGAAGGAAAAAGCGTGCGGTGGTGGTGGTGGTGGTGGTGGTGGTGGTGGTGAACTCGAGCTCATTCTCTTTTGGTTTTGTGGTCGCCACAAGAAGGACCAAGGGCGGCCGCCCTCGGCAGTGATCGACGTACCGGACCCAGCGTGCCACAAACCGGCGAACCGTCTGGTGGTCTCAGTTCTAAGAGGCCGCCGGTTGCCCGCGGCGAAGGGCGACAAGGCGTCGTGCAAGGTCCGGCTCAAGGTGGGCCGTGCTCGCGAATGCGTGACGACCGCACAGCCGACTCGACACCCGTCATTTCATGACAGTGACGGCTCGTTAGTCTTCTTCGATGATATTCAGGATGAGACTCTTGACTTGGAAATCAAGGTTGAAGCGGACGGCCAGCTGATTGCGGTTGGCTCGCTTCCGCTCGTGGTCTTGGCAAATCGCAGAACGAGGCGCAGCTGGGTGCTGTTGCGACCAGCGCCGGGAACGCCCGACGTCATCAAGCCCAAAGTCGAGCTCGCTTTGCGGTGGATCCACGCACCAGATCTCGCTGTTCAAATCCCCGAAGAGCAGGAAGCTACGACGACGACGACGGCGGAGACGACTGGAGAGAAAAACGAACTTCGGGTCGTCGTCATCCGCTGTCGCCATCTGACGTTCGAAGAAAAAGGGTTCGCGACGCGCACAAAGGGACTCATGTTCAAGAAGCGCAAGTTTCATGTCACGCTCGCCTGCGCCGAACAAACTGCCAAAACAAGCAAGGTTCACGCGGAACGCTGGATCGAACGCTTCAATTTCGAGGCCGACGACGCGACCGACGAATTGGATTTGTCGGTCTTCGCTGGCGACACGTTTGTCGGACGTGTTACCATACCCTTTCAGCAGTTGCAATGCGGCCGAGGTTGGTATCTTCTTGCCGATAGGCTTGGCGATGTGTCACAAAAGTACCGTGGCGAAATTGAACTCTGGCTCGACTGGGTTCACAACGAGGTCATCAAGGGTCCGCCCCTGCCCGAGGAGACCGAATGCGAAACGCATCCCTTGGTACCCGCGAATTCAGTAAAGCTCGTCGTTACTCGTGCCCGTAAGCTCGGCGGGTTGCTCCAAAGGCAACGAGCGGGACGACTCATGCCGTCGTTCGCGAGTGCTCCGGCATTTCTCGTCAGTTTTGAGTCGACGTCGACGAACTACAGCTTTAAAACGAGTGCGGCGCCATCCGCCGTGTGGAATGAACGGTTTTCGATCGCCGACATCGAAGACGCAAACAATGTCGTCGTCACAGGCCGTGTTGAATGCACGAAGCCCGTCGGGGCGAACGACGTCTTGGGGTCGTTCGTCGTCGCCGTAAAGGATCTTCGATCTCGCGAGCCACTGAGAAAGTGGTACCACTTAATAGTCGACGGCGAAACGACCGAGGCAAAAGTTGAGATTTGCGCTCGGTGGCTCCACGATCCGCAAGTCTCCATGGTTGATATCCCTGAAATGGGCGATCGCGACGACGAGCGCAACAACGAACCTAATGAACTGAGGGTGACTGTGGTCCGCGCACGCCGCCTGAAAGCGATGGACCGGCCCCTCTTCGGCGGTGGAGGTCCAACATCGAGCGATCCCTACGTAACCGTGTCTTACTGTGGCGATACGCGACGGACGCAGGTCATCAAACGTTGCCTTAACCCAGTCTTCATGGAGAGTTTTGCATTCGAAGCGTACGATCTTCGCGAAAGTATCCGAATAGAAGTCTTGGATCGCGACGTAGCGTCTCGCGACGACATCATTGGTCGTTTCGGGTTTCCTTTGTCCGACCTCGCGAGCCGACAGCCGCAGCGTCGGTGGTACGATCTCGATAACGACGGCGGGCAAGTTGACGTGGTCGGCTGGTGGCATCACAATCCTGATCGCCTTGTCCCACTTCCAGGTATCGAGCCCGATGCCTGGCCCGACGGCCCGCCAAACCTCCTCGTCGTCTCAGTCATCCGCGCCCGCAACCTCATCGCTGGCGATTTCAAGCTCGCCGCGTCGCCCTCTTCTGACCCGTTTGTCGTCTTGGAGCTCGCCGAGCAGACCCACAAGACCCGCGTTATAAATACGAATTTGTGGCCTGTTTGGAACGAAACTTTTCGCTTTCATATTGAGCCGTCATCTGACACACTTTGGCAACGGACAGACAATTGTGAGGACAGCGACGACGACGACGACGACGATGATTTCGACTCGCGGGCAGATCCTCAGCATGTTCTGAAGGTCACAGTTCGGGACTACGACCTCTTGACAAAGAGCGACTTGCTTGGCTCGGCACTCGTCCCGCTGCGCCCCATGCTGCTGAAACGACGCCGAATTCGCGCGTGGTACCCGTTGGCCAACGACAGCGGACAACAGAAGAACCTGGGCGCTATCGAACTAGCTCTCACATGGCAAACCTCTGCCAAGACGGATCGGCATGTCCACGGCACCGTGACCACTATTGACGACACGGCCGCGAGCCCCCGAAGTGCGTGCCCGCCGCCAGAGACGCGTGTGCGTCGGCCGAATGAACTTGTTGTTGAGCTCGTGCGGATTCGCGGTAGTATTTTCAAGTTAGGATCGATGACAATCCGCGTCGTCCTCGGCTTCGACGACGCTTTGCGTCACGCCTCGCCACGTCGCAGCCGCTCGCAACATGTTCTCATCTGGCAAGAGCGCTTCTTGTTCTCGTTGAATGACTGCGACGAAGAAGACTGCCACCAGCTTGCGGTACGCGTCATTGGCGATGTCATGGACGACTGTGCCGTGGTTCCCATCGATGTGACTACTCTTTGGCATAAGCGCCAATGGGTTGCGGTCGCCGGCGTCGAGGTCGACGTGTACGTTGCTGCGAGGCACGTCAACCTCCCCGTAGAAGAACTCGAAGAGCAGATCGTCCTTGGTCCGCCCGAAAGTACACAAACAGTGGAAGTCCAAGCCTACCGCATCGCACACGTCAAGACGCAGGAGGCTGTCCGCATCAGCGTCGATGTTGAACCCGCTGCGACGAACGGCAGCGCTTGCCGCGAAGAAACGATGGCGAGTCCCGACGGCCGAATCGTCCTGCATCGCTCCTTCGTCTGTAGTCGGGAGGCGGTCGTCCGCTTCAACGTCGCCGCGTGCCACCAGGGCTGCTGGCAGGCGCTTGGATTTGCCACATACTGGCTCGCGCGCCACTCGATTCCCGAGCGTCGTCTGTGGCTCCCGCTTGCAGGTGGCACGATTTCCGACGAGGACTACGGAGCCACAGACCGTGGAGGAATTGAGGTGAGTTTCCGGCGGCTGCCGTGCCCACAGATATCCGCGAGTCACAGTTCTACGGAACGGACGCAGCCCATCGGATGTCAGTCCGAAATTGCCACCATAGCTGCGGACCTCCGGTTGCTCCCAGACCAGCGGCCCATCGTATTCCCTTCGACCTTCGTCGTCGGCTCCTTGTCGAAAACCGCGCAGCGATACCGGGAATATCTGGCGAATCTCCCCCTCGCGACTACCCCTCACGCCGTTGACGAGGTTCCTCACCTCGCGACGTGGCGTTTCGAACAAGACTTGATCAGGCGGGCGGCATGCCAAGTAGGTCGCCGGCATTGGTCCCGCGCGTCGCGTCCTCCGCCTTTGAATCTGGACCGTCACCGACCAGCGTCCAACCGCGATGTACTTCGACGGAGGGAGCAGGGGTCGAAGGGGCGTATGTCGCGCGCCGCGCGCGAGCTGGCGATGCATCGAGAACGCGAGATCCACATCAAGCGACAGGCGCATTGAAACGAAGAGTGCGCCGCATATGGGCCCATATAATAAACAACAGACAAGCGTTTACGAAGCGCAAGGCGCCGCAGCGTCGTGCTGGGCTTCCATATTGGAGCTCCAGCTGCGACAAAGGTGGCTGGCTGGCTGGCTGGCTGGCTGGCTGGCTGGCTGGCTTATCCCGCGGAGGAGGAGGAGGAGGAGGAGGAGAAGCGGCCCGCGAGGTAGACCCACCACGACGAGTCGGCCCGGTTGTCGCCGCAGCGTTGTTTGTTCTTCTTATGTGCGCGCGTCCACTCTTGGGGATGAGATTCGTGCGCAATGTCCAGCACGGCGTCGGTGGCTCGTCGGAGCTTGTCCACAAACGAGCCTTGGTTGTCGATGACGACGTGTCTCGTATGGGGTGCCCAGGCGGCCTGCATTTTGTTGTCGAGGTCGACAGCCTGCTCGGGTGTTTCGTTGCGGTAGACCACCTTGCCCGAGTCGTCGTGGACAATACCGAACTTGTAGAACTCGCTGGCCCCGTTGGCCGCGGTGACCAGGTGAATCACGCCGTCGTATCGTCGCAGGACGTAGTGTTCGCTGCGCGACAAAGCTCGAGATTCGGTCTTGGGTGTCAAGGGCGCACCTGATATTGTGGGCGTCCAAAACGGCATTCCACATGTCCTCCTCCATGTAGCCTTTTGCGTCCATCAAGCCGCGATCGAAGACAATGATCGTAGGACGACCAGTAGAGGCCGCGACCGCGGTGAGCGAACGTTCCATTTGCAGCTGCAGCGCCATGAGCGCCGCCTGAAAAGTGAGTAACCCCGTGTCGTTGGCGTCGTCAAACAGCAGGCCGCTGTTGAACATCAAGGTCGCGCTCTCGGGGGCTGTCACCACGTCAAAGCCCTCTGCCGTCGCGACCTTGTTCAATTGCTCGAGGCTCGAACTCTTGCCGGCGCAAGGACCGCCGGTCAGAGCGATGCGAACCACGTGGGTCTGCCCTGGCTTGTGCCGCTTGCCTACGACACCCGGCTTGTCGCTCGTGCCCCGGGCCTACAAACCATGTCATCAACATCATCCATTGTCGCGTCGTCGTCGACAGCGCGCACCGCAAGGTACGGATCTATGTTGTGCAACGCATTCTTGTACCGTGTTTTACCTTCCTCGCTCGATGAAGCGTGTCCAACGGCGTAGCTCGCGAAACAAGCACCGGCGAGTCGAGCGCCGACGGAGCGCATCGAATGAATGGCTAGCCTGCGAAGGATGGCCCCATTTGAGGAGGGCACTCCCGACGGTTGTAGCTAACCCCCCCCCCCTTTGAACTTGAACTTTGGGAGTTTAGGGCAAGGGATTGAGAACGTTGTGATGTGCTGGGTTGTCGTCGTCTTCGCCGCTTGGAGCTACGCCCTGTCGACCCTCCACGTCGTCCGGCCTCGGCGGCTCGGACCTCGACGAATCGAAATGATGGGGCGGGGTGTGTCGCCGATGTTGGGACGACATCCCGACGAGTCGCGGCGACAGGCCCGGTTCGCCCAGCTTGTACGCGTGGAGCTGGCGAGCCTCGTCCGGGACGGCACGCGGAAGATCAAGACGAACGACCGCGTGTCGCCCGAGATCCTCCAGAGCACCTCAGTGATCGACGTTCAGATCTCCTCCGACCTTCAGACGGCGATCGCGACGGTCACGACGCGGGGGAATGTTGCTGCGAAACGAGAGGCCTACGTCTGGCTTGTCAATAACGCCAAGTCGATCCGGTACGCCCTCGCGCGACGCCTCAGTCACACCAAGCGCATTCCCGACATTACCTTCCGCAAGGCCGACGTCTCAGCTGCGACGCAGCTTATGAACCTCATAGACGGCGTCAATGGAAGCGAAGACGATGCCCCCTCGGGTCTGATTGACGGCCTCGACTTTGACTTCGAGGATCTCGAAGACGACGTCCTGGACGACTACGACGCCGACCTCGATTAGAAGGAGGAGGCCACACATGCTGCTCGATAAACATGTAACGAAAACATAATACGACGACATCCGGTAAATTGGGGACCCAGGAATGAATGAATGAATGAATGAATGAATGACTCGGTCGCAGTGGTCGGTAAATGAAAATAGATTGCGGGCTGGAAGGAGGACGCCCGCGGGTTCGTCTCTTGTTTCGCGCGATGTCGACACGTACTTTAGTGAGGTGTGCAGACGTAGTTGGTATGTCTGTCTGAAGGGCATAAGGATCTCGAGTCTACCTAGTGGGGGTCATCGCCGAGCCGCGGGGCTTGTGTGAACGAACGGTCGACTGCTGAGAGAGGGTGGCTTGAGGGTGAGGGCTGTGCCTCGACACACACGACGCGGAAAGGTGTTGAGGGTTATGAACGAGAGAACTTGCCATATTATTATTGTGGCAAAAGTAGTAGACCGATGTTTTGGTGGTGGACCGAGCCGCGCGAGAAGCGGGTCTCGAGGGGGTTCAAGTCGCGCGGGAGCAGCAACAGCAGCGTCGGGATCGAGTTTTCGGTCGGGTCGTCGGGCGAAGGCGTGGTGACCGAATCATCATCATCGTCATCATCATCATCATCATCATCCGATAATAATAATGATGATGATAATTCGGCGGCGGCGTTGGCTTCGGCGTTGGAGAACAGGGCGACGTTGTCGGAAAATAAATCGGCGGGAGTGAAATGGCTGCCGTCGTTCCACAATCGGCATTCGATCCGGCGGATCGGTCGTAAGTTTACCAAGGTAACGTCGGCGGAGATGCAATTGGCCAAGGCGGCAGCGAGCCGGCTGAAGAAACGCCACCTCTCGAGCAAGTGGACGATCGACCCGCAGGAGTCGGTGTGTGCCAAGACGATCGAGTTTTTGCTGTTCGTGTCGCTGATCTACACGGCGATCGTGACGCCCGTCGAGGTGACGTTTCTGACGCGCGTCCGCTTCGACGCCCTCTTCTTTTCCAACCAGCTGGTGAACTTGGTCTTTATTTCGGACATGATTCTCCAGTTTTTTCTGCATTTTGAAGATCCGACGACGCACGAATGGGTGCGCGACGGGCGCGAGATCGCCGGGCAGTACTTCCGGACCTATTTTTTGTTCGATCTCGTCTCGTCTTTCCCGTTCGAAATCCTCGTGCTCTTCGTGCAGAGTCCGGTCATCGGAAAGGTGTCGTCGGTACGGCTGTTGCGGTTGATGCGGCTGCTCCGGTTGTTTCGCATCACGGGCTCGCTGCGCCTCGTGAAGCGGTATCGCGCCGACATGACGACGAGCTACGCGTTTTTGAATTTGATCAGCCACGTAATCGCGATGATCTTCACCGCGCACTGGTTCGCCTGCCTCTGGGGATTCGTGGGGAACCTATCGTCCAAGGATAACTCGTGGCGCGGTAACTTCGTAGAACCCGACGTCGCATGGAGTATCAACCACGCCAAAAACCAGTACATGATCTCGCTCTATTTTTCGGTTATGACGCTCACGACGGTCGGCTACGGCGACGTGAACCCCGTCAACCTCGGCGAGTACGCCGTCGTAACCATCGGAATGTTCGCCGGCGGCTTTTTGTGGGCCTACATTATTGGAAGCGTCTGCGGCACGGTCGCGACGATGGACCGCGTCAAGATCCTCCACCAGCAGCGCTACGACCAGATCAACGGCATGCTCCTCGAGGTTGGCGTATCGCCGCCCCTCGCGCGCCGCGTCCGATCCTACCTCTTCCGCACCGAGAGCGTCAGCCGCCACGTCGAGTATCCGAATCTTGTGAAAAAGTTGTCGCTCGGGCTCCAAATGTCGCTCTGCGACGAGCTCGCCGCGGGATCGGTCGGCGCCGTCCACTACCTCCGAAACCGAAGCACGGCCTTCCGCCTCGACGTCTTTAAGCGCTTCAAGAGCGCCCTCTTCTGCCCGGACGAGCAGATCGAGACGATCGACCTCGTCGTCATCGGGAACAACGGCATCATCAAGGGGTTCGAACCCATGGGCTTCCTCAAGCTCTATGTCCGGGGCATGGCCATCAACCTCGACTTTCTTCTCCGCAACTCGAGGCTCCGCGTCAAGACGTCCATGAAGGCCTTCACCTTCGTCGAGGTCAACACGCTCTCGCGCTGGGCCCTCGAAGAGGTCTGCGAGATCCACGCGACCGAGCGTTGGGTCATCCTCGCGATGCGCGCACTCTACGCCATGCGAAACACCGTTCGCCTCAACGCCGGCCGCGGCCGCCGCCGCAAAGCCGCCTCCAGACTCCCCTTCTTTCCGCCCGCCGCTCCTCCGGACGACGACCGAGCAACATCCCAACCAAAGAAGATCGACGACATCGTCAAGGCCGTCGAGTTGTGCCACGACGGACGCCTCGACATCCTCTCCGACGATCTCCAAGACTGCGCCCGCCTCGTCCACGTCGCCATCGCCGACGACCCCGGATCTTTTGCCTTTGCCTCGCCCAGGCTCCGGGCCGACCCCACCACCATCCTCAAGGCCATCGAGGCCTGTGGTGTCGATCAGGACTGGAAGCTCGTCGTCCTTCCCCACGTCCTTCCGCCATCACTTCGCACCCTCCTCGACTCGGTCGGCGTCGAATCTAGTTCTGGCGACCGCGCGACCAGGCAGACCGCGATCCTCGTCCACGCCCACGAGGTCGAGTCGGGCGACTGCGAACGCGACCCCCATCCGCGAGACTCCGAATATGTCTGGGACTCAAACAATACAAGCTCGCTCTGCTTAGACATCGATGCGAGGCCATCCTGCTCCTTCGTCATTTGATGACCTCCATTCTTTATCATCGTTTACAGCGGCGGTAATGCCGCTGTGCTACTGCTGCTGCTGCGAGCGGACCTTCTGTTGCGTCCTGTTGCGCCCAATTGGCAATGAACTGAATAACTAAACTGAACGAAACTATTCTTATCTTATCAACTACCCCGGACGACGACACCTTATATAATTTATACCGGCGTCGAGTTTCGTGGTCGTCGTCGTCGTCGTCGTCGTCGTCGTCGTTATGACGAGGTGGATGTCGTAACGTCTACTTGGCAAGTCTCATCGGCAGCGGCGGCGGCGGCGCATTTCTGTCTGTCGCCAGGGTGGCGGCGGGAGGAGTCAGGGTGTATACGGTGGTGGCAGGGACAACTTGTGAGCTGGAGGTAGAAGCGTCAGTGTGGGGCGAGCGTGCGTGAACCACAAGCGAGGAATGCAGCGAGGGAGACGTCGTTCAACGCCCAAAAGAAAGGCGTAGCAAACAACCAACCGAGGAGGAATCAACGGCGAGTGGTGGCCCACTAGATCGGTCCCCCGCGTTTCAGACACCGAGATCATATGACGCTTCTTGATCTTCGTCTTCTTCTTCGTCTTGATGTGGTTGCTGTGCTCGAGAGCATCATCGACCGACGGTTGTCAGCATCGGGGATCACGAAAAGGAGAGGAGGAAGAAAAAATGTCGCAGAGACGCTCTCTTCACGAGCACATGGAAAATAGGAAAACATTCTCGCCGTCGTCGTCGTCGTCGTCTTTTCGGGGAAGAGGGCGTAGGCCGCGCACCACAGTCGGTGCGCGGCGACAAAAATGGTTAGTGAGAATGGTGGTCAACGAGAGCGATTGATGAGCGAGGTGGCGGCCTCGTCTTGCAAGACGGAAAACGTCTCCTCGTTACGCTTGATATCGTCCAAGGAACCGTTACCGTCGTTTTCTGCCGGGTTCTCGATGTCGTGCGAGGCGCCGTCGGCGTTTTTGGTTTCCTCGACGCTTTCGTGGACGAGGAGCTCGGCTTTGGTGGCTTCTGGAACCCGAAATCCCATGACGTCGTCGTGGACTGATTTCGGATATTGGACGTTTAATGGGAGGAGCCAATGCATGTGAAAGCCGCGCGTGCGTCCGCCGAAGACCTCGTTGACCTCGCTCGAGACGGCGAGCTCCTCACCTTTGAGGCGGTCGATTTTGGCGACGTTGGTCGACAGGACGCTCCACTGGTCGCACAGCATGCACGACGTGAAAAGACCAAACAGAACACCGCACATGCCCACCACGAGAACCGAGATTCCAAACGTCTCGGGGCCGCCCTCCTCGGTCTTGATCGAGGTGTAGCCCGTGTGGACGAGGATGGCGAGCGCGTAGACGCAGAACACAAACGTGTACCAGATGAAGAGAAGGAAAAACTTGTGGTTGCGGACGCCAATGGCGTTGTTCGTCCACGGACAGTAATGGTCGAGCTTGACGACGCAACGTCCCGTCACGTTGCAGTGGTGGGCTCGGGGCGGCTTGTACGCGCCGCAGCGATGGCACCATCCCTTGGTTCGCTTTCGGTGCGACGCGCCCTGCGCTTTCGCTTCCCTTAGCCTTTGCGAGTCGCAGGGGAGCGGCTCGGCGTTTTTGGGGACCGCTCCCGGGTCGCTCAGCATTGCCCGGAGGTGCGAGAACAACGCGAGGGCCCCAACCAAATTAAAGACGACGAGGTGCAACCACGGCCACGCGTGGATGGTCGTAATAATCTGTTTCGAGACCGTCCATTGCGAGAACATGATGAGCGTAATTGTCAATCCGGCGCAGAACAAACCGCAGCTGTCGGTACAAAGCCAGCATCGCGCGTTATGAGACGTCCCGCAGATTGGGGCCATCGTCGAGAATCCCGAGCCCCCCTCGGGTTCGGCGTGCCCACCAGCCCTCCGCCGTCGTCGGGCGAGCGACGACTGCTCAGGGTCCGTCGTTCCGCGATCAATCTTGCCACTCTCCCTCCTTTTCGCCTCGCCGCTGCTCACCCGCGCCTTGACCGATGGCGTTCTAGCCGCGGCAACACCATGCGCGAGAGTGCCATCCCCAAGGAACCCCTTCGTGACGTCACTTAGCCTTATTAGCCTCACCACAGACGGAAGTTCAACATAGGATTGTGAACCGTTCCCTGCTCTTCTTATTAGTATGTTCTCCAAGCAGCGTTCTTTCGTGGTGCTCGTATTAACATTATGCCCGAGAGGTTTATGCTACGAGATCGAGATCACGGTCGGAGGGGTCCCGCGCAAGCTCCACTTTGATGCGGAGGATGCCTTTGACGACATCGCAACGCGGTTTGTCGAAGAGCACGAGCTTCGCGGTGGTGAGGGGTGCTCGACAGGCTCGTGCGTTGCGAGCATGCTGGTCACGGCGATGCGCCAGCACGTTGGCGACTGTGCTGGATCTATCGCCGTTGACGGCAGTCCGTGCTTCAACCGCGTCTCTATTGCCGGCACCGTGTATCGCAAGCAGGGCGCCGCGGAGGTTAAGAGGCAAAAACTCTTGCTGCAAAGGAGCGAGGACGTTGCGACGCGCGGACGCCGTCGTGAGCGAACAGCGCGCGCGCCCTGTGTGCCGCCGTACTGCGAGGTCGAGTGCGCGACGGTGAATGCGGATGAGGAAGCGCAACTCGCGGCCGACTTCATCGCCGACGACCCGGAGCTCTCGGCGTTGACGGCGTCCGATCCCGAGCCTCGGCGCTGCCCCGGCGGACGGATATTCCCTATTTTCATTGGAATTCCGGCGACAGAGGTTGTCTCCTGTGTGCCTCGAAAATATCGCGGATTGCACGACAGCGTGCGCGACCTCGCGACTCCGGGCGAGTACGTATTCGGTCCGAGCGAAGAGGCCGAGTACAAGCGAGCGTATCGCGAGGCTTATTTCGGCATTACCAAGCGTAAAGCTGGTTGGGACTGCTTGCGCCATTACGAAATTGTTGCCTCGGGCTCGCTTCCGTTATTCGACGGCAACCTCGACGATTGTCCGTCGAAAACGCTCGCGCATTGGCCCAAGCAACTGCTGAAGCGGCTCTCGCAGCTTCACGGCGTCGTCGCCGTCGAAACCGGCCGTATTTCAGTGGACGCGACGATCCTCGACGCTGGCGGCGAGTATGCGGCGGCTGCCGCTGGCTTGCTCGCGTTTGCGCGCGCGCGACTCACGACCGATGCCCTCGCCGACTACGTGCTGCGCGCGACGGGCCACGTCAACGCGACGAACGTCCTCTTTCTTTCATCGCATCCTAGTCCAGACTATATGCGTGACATGCTGTTGCATGGACTGCGGATGCGGCTTGGACGAGGCCTCGTAGACTTTATTCGTCCGGCGTACATGTATGCTCCCGCGTCCGGCGCCGACCCCGCGCCGCGCAACGTCTCCGCTCATGCCACGCTCTACGGGCACGGCTTCACGTACGCGCATCGTTTGCGTGACGACGCTCACCACTTCGTCGATCGTTCGCGAATCGAACACCGCATTCGAGATCATGAATTCGACGTGGTCGTCTACGGTTCTGTCCACCGTGGCATGCCCTTCTGGCCTGAGGTACAAGCCACCTACTCGCCGAACGACCTCATCTTCGTCGACGGCGAGGACGAGCACGGCTGGTGTCCTTGGAGCGTGCACCTTCGAAGCCGCGGCTTCTACTTCATGCGGGAGTTGCCGGACGGCTGCCCGCCAGAAGCGCCGGCTCACGCTTTTTTCAACGAGCTCGAGACGGGCTTCGAGTGAGGGCGGCAGACGTACCCCGGAGGTCATCTATCGTGGGCGGAGACTAGTAAAGGGCGGCCATAGGCGGGGGGGCACGCGGGCAAGTGGGGAGGCGAAGACTGCCCCGACGACGTACGCGTCCTGCTGCTGGACACACAAACAACGGAGGGTGACGTCCTGCAGTGCGCTACCGGCCTGGGTTGGGCTACCCGGGACGGCGACGCGGCTGAGGGAGTGGGAGTAAACTCGGAGGGTAAGGGCAGGGCGAGGCGCGGAAAGGGGAGCAGATCATATCGCGTCGAGAGTGTACGGGATGAATCGGAACGAGGGTAATTAAGGGTAAGGTTAAGGACCTAAGGTGAACGATGGTGCACGAAACGACGCGGCAGGTCGGCGTGGTCGTTGCTCGCTCGAGGGATGATATTCCCTTGCGTAGGCGTTCGACGAGTTCATGGAGGCGTGGGGCGAATGGCGCGAGTCGCACGAGGGACGCATGGACAAGTTCCGATTGATGCTGCGTGTGTGTGGTGCGTAGAGCAAAGAGAGACGAAGTTTGCAGGGGAGGTCGAGAGGCAGCTTCGGCTCCGGCTGGCGCACGTCCAAGAGGTCCGCCCCAAGGGTCCGCGCGTGGTGACAGACGTCGCGAGGCCAGGGGCGTCGATCAGCAAATGGATCCCAGGTTTACCGCGCGGCAAAGCCAACTACCAGGGCAACGAGGAAGCTCGATCGAGCGCGGACCTCGAGAGCGCGTCGGCGTGCTTGAACGAAGCGATGGATTTCGCGACGGAGGCGCGGAAGAAACTGGAAGGCGCTTTGGGGCGTGGTCGCGAGACTTGCGAATCCGACGACGACCGCGAATCGCGCGGCCCGCTCGGCTTCGAGGTCTCCGCCGCCGACTACGTGTGCTACATGGTGCAAATGCTGGGTATGGTCGACGCCGAGTTCGACGCGCAGCGCAACCTCGCCGACGAGCTCGCGGAGAGGCGCGATAACGCGAGCAGGGCGGGTTTCCGGCGACTCGAGGGCCTCGTACGTCTGCGTAGACGGATAGGAATCACCTGCGTGGCGCAGCTCTCCATTGTCGAGGTGCAGCCGCATGTCATCACCGAGACGGTAAGCAAGCGTGTTGTTGTTTCGACCACGGCGATATCGTCGCCTTTTTTAGGTCGACGAGATCGCTCGGATCGTCGCGACGTCCGACGTGCGATGCCCTTGTTTTTTCGTGTCCATGCCGTGAAAGCTGCGCGCGCAGGCGATCGCGGCAGATCGCGCGACCCAACAACAGCAAGGGACTTCTCCAACACCGTCGCAGAAGAAGAAACCGAGACGACGGCGCAAGAAGAAGTCCTCATCTGGGACGCCGCAGGCCGACGTCGCCGCGGACGAGGAGGAGGAGGAGCCCCCCCCAGCAGACTCCCTCCCTAGGAGCTAGTATTATTGGCTACAAGTAAGTAATCCTTTCTGGTTCTCCTCTTTCCGCTCCTCCCTTTAATAATAACCTTTGAGTAAGTTTATTCCTAATAAACCCTTTCTGGCGGTTGTGGTAAGAACTGAGAACATCCATCACCCAGTCGTCGTCACGAAGTCAACGGTCGCGCCCGTTATTGTTACCCGAAGCAGAAGGCGCGATGGGCCAAGCAGAGTCGACGACGCTCTCGAAGCGGTCGGTGCAGTCCACCGCGCGCATCGCGAGCCAAGTGGAGCTTGAGGTAGTAACGTGGTGGTATGTGTCGGCTGACCGGAGGCGTTCTCTCGTAGGACGAAGAGCGCGTCGAATCATACTTTTCGGCCGCGATGGTCGTTGGCGAGGGCGAGGAGGCCGAAGTGCTGATGCGAGTCCCCGTGTGGTGGTGGTTGTCACCAAGCTCGGTCGCAGGCCGATTACCTCCTACACCGAGGAGGGCGAGGACGGCGAGTCGTATGGCGGGGTGAGCAACGCGTACTACTGCGCCGAGAAAGGGCAACGGTTCTCGATCAAGTGCTCGCTGCTCCGACCGCCGCCGGAAGGCGTATCGTTCGGGGCGCGCGTCTACGTCGACTCGGGCGCGACAAATGTCGCGTACAGTCGTGCCGGTTTAGTCGATGATCCGACTGTTGTCGTCGACACCGCCGAATTCGACGTGCGTCCTCGAGTTGACTTGTGGTGATGGCATCGCAGCACTATTTTTGGTTCGGTCCCAACGAGACGGAGTACGTTGTGCGCGGCTTCTACCGCGATAGCGAGACGTCCTTTCCGTTCATCTTCGGCTCGCCCGACGAGACGGCGCCGGGAGTCTGCTTGGGGGGGGTCCATTTCGGCGAGTCCACAACAACGAAAACAACACCGACGCCGACGCCGAGTGAGCGCCTTGAGGTCGCTCGGAGCTTGGGGGCCGTGCGCATCCAGTTCACCAAGGTCAAGAAGTGGCTCAAGAAGAAGAAGCAGCGCCCGCAGCAACGCGAGCACGACGTCAAGAAGAAGCGACGCATCGGCGGAGCAGCCTCCGAATGGGCCGACGCCAAGGGCGCGCACGTGGCAGCGATCCCCGCCAAAATCACGAGGTCGACGGCTCCGAACCGCAACCCGACCACGAGGCGGTCCTCTCGCCCGACGTTCTCTTCGAGTGCCGCCTCTTCTACAACGACTTCGCCGGCTACCGCAAGCAAGCCTCCGTCGGCAGCGCCATGTGAGAGAGATGTTCGAGTACGTCCCGGTGACTGCATGGTAGGCTCGACCCCGCAGCCTTCAGGGGCCTTCCGTTCCAAGCACTCGGTGCGTCGTAGAACCCGCAGTCTGCCGTGTCATCCCGCTCGCGCAGCGCAAATTGACGTGCGACGGCGTTGCGTCGACACCTTCATCCGCGCGCTCCAGCGAGGTCAACTCATGATCGAAACAGATCAAAGGCTCGTGGCCATCTCCCAGTCCGAAAATGTGGCGCCATCGCTCGCAGACGCGACCAACAGCGCAGTACCCGTACCGAGCGTCGCCGACGCCATCTCCCGCACCCTGTCGCCCGCGGCCGCCTACCTCGTCTGCGTCGGTAAGCGCAAGGAGGGCAACTACGGCGAGCGCGAGGTCCAGAGCTCTCGCGCCCACCCGGACCCAGCCCTCGACCGCGACGCCAAAATCGACGAGCTCCAGGCGTTCTTCACCGATCGCCCGGACCACTACGATCTCCGAGCGCTCGTTGACGACAATAAGGAGAACAATGACCCTGGCGATCCCGCCGTCAACCATCTCCTCAGCGGCTACTGGTTCCCGACCATGCGCCAGCGCAACAAAAAAAAGAAAAGCTCCTCCACCAAACCAAAGGTCCGAGCTTATGCCGTCTCTTTCGCCGCCATCGTCGTCCTCGACGATGACGACGACGAGGACTGAGCTTTTGCCCCTCTTCTTCTTCTTCTTCTTCTTCTTCTACAGATTTTGTGGGTGAGGTCCATAGGAGCGTGTGTTTTCGACGTATGCACTCCAACCTCCTAAGAACGCGACCTCTCCAATCGTGTAGAACCACATCTCCAATAGTCGCACTAAGAAGACATGCCTCCCTCAACTCCAAACATCTCAACACCATGACGCACGCGTCGGAGGTCGTTACATTAAAAACAAGTGCAGGCCACTAAGTTTGCCCAGATCTTTAACGACATCCAACGCGAATACGTTGCGTATGCTGCGTACGCCGAAAGGAAATTCTGCGGGGTTGACCCGGCAGCCTCGCGGGGTCCGTTCCGGGACAGCCTCGCGGAGTTCGGGCCCGTGCAGGGGTTTGTAGTTGCTCAGAGAGTTGGTAATTTCGCGGAGGGTAGTGACAATCTACATGGTCTTCCCCACCGTGTTGCCCGTCGAATTGGCATCAACACTTGCCTTAAGGAGGGTGCTCCTTCCATCGCGGCAGCCACGGCGGCTCAGACAACACGCATCTACCGGCGTCTCTCCATCACGGCGCGCCGTGAGCGTGCTCGTCTCCATCTAGCAAGCCTCCAGTATGTCGAAGGCGGTGCAGCCACCGCCCACCTCCGGCACCGGCATTACGCACAGGCAGGCGCACTTCAGGGAGCGCCAAGACGCTTACGGAAACGCCAACGGCCCCTACGTCTCTCGGCCGCCGGGTCCCTGGCGGCGCCCGGACGGTCAGGCTAACGCCTTGCCGTCCCCCTTACACCCACTCACCCCACTCTCATTTCAGCTCGACGCTCTTCTCGCCCCGCCAATCTAAGCTGCTTTGATCAGCGCACGTTCGCTAACCTTTGAGTCTACTCCTAAACCCCACATTCACTTAGTTCTCAAACCTCCAAAGTTTCGCTTTGCGCTGACTTCGACCCGGTCCCTCAATTCGAACTCAACCACATCAACCGTGGTGTGATGAGTACACTTGGCCGAGCCGATCTAACCTGGTTTGACCCCCCCAAAAAAAAAAAAAGGATAAGTTTGGTTTTTGTTGCCAATGTTGGATATTTCGATACATTTTCTTCGCAGAGGCAGTTGGTTGGGTTGGATTATCATCTTGACGCGACGCGTCTCCAGGTTGGTTTTGTGAGATTCATTTCTTCGCCGACGTACGCATTTTTGATTGGTTTGGTTTGATTCATTCTCTTCGCCGACGCACGCCTTTTTTCTTTTTTTTCTTTGCCTCTTCGCCTAGGCATTCCTGAACCATGGACGACCTCGAGCTGCGCGCCGGGCTGAGTTGAAAGATTTGAAGGACCTGTTCGACGAGAAGTTGCGGACCCAGGAGATGTACGACGCTGGCGTCGAGGAAATCCTTAAGAAATACGCTGCAGAGCCTGCGCCGCCGCAAGCGCCATGGCACCAGCCCCTGCACCTGCTCCGGCACCACCACCGGCACCAGCGACGACAACGGCGGCGGCGGCTCCGGCTGAAGCCGCTGCACCGTTTACAACGAAGCGACATGCAATACCTCTATTGGATCTTTCTTTATGGTCCCAGGGCGGGTGTTAGAGCGCCGGCCGTCGCCAGAGGAGAGCAAATCCGAACGTGTTCGTCATCTCCATGCCAAGAGTTTTGGCCACAATGATGCGCGTTGCTCGGAAGGAACGGCGCGCGTGTCTTGCGGGCCCCAGAAGACGACGCGACCGAGAACGCTGGATGTTGGCATTGGCTGGTTTGGCGGTTGGTTTGGTTGGATTGCTCGGGTTGATTCCGTTCGCCTGGTTGGTTGGGTTTGATTTTCTAGGGTCAAAGTATTTCGCCTGGTTGGTCGAGTTTGATTTTCTGGGATCGCATTTTTTCAAGGAACGGCCACCTAGTTGGAACGGCTCGGCCAATGACGGTGAGGTCGACTGCTAAAGAGGGGGGATGTGTGTATGGTGCATAAAGATGTATAGTTGTCTTTAAATGTCGACTGTGGCGGCAACTCCCGCCTCCTAAGGCTTACCCCTCTTCTAGGGCCCCCCCTTATCAGGGGCACCCTACTCCGTTCCGATGAGGTCAGAGTTTTCTCTGACATCATCTTCCTTTTCCGTGACATGTGTCACCGAGTTTTCTCTGACATCATCTTCCTTTTCCGTGACATGTGTCACCGAGTTTTCTCTGACATCATCTTCCTTTTCCGTGACATGTGTCACCCTGATTTCTGATTTCGATTATCTTTGATCATAAAGCAACAGCCGATCCTCAAGTTGAGAGGACCAGGCGCAGGAGTTGTTTGTGGTCGCGTGGCGGGAGAACGGCCATCCTCGTCCAGTGATCCCACCAAGGGCACGGACGCGATCGGCGAGCCAGGATTCGAAGGCACGCCAGGTAGCCCCTAAAATTCTCCTTACGCCACAGGTGGTGGAGGAATACGAGATTCGAGCGACTATATCGGTCGCAACGAACTAGTGCATCTTGCATTCTCTACACGGTCCGGACAAGCCGTGCGCGCCCTGATCAAGCGCGCCGACAAGGAATTCCAGAAGGACCATTGCCGTGGGAAAGTTCCCCGGCCGGATACGTTTGTCGTCGGAAGTGACGACGCGCGATTTGGTGCTAACCGACGCGCAACCCGGGTACCGCTGCCGCAGGCGAGCGGAGTGAGATCGCAACTCACGGATAAGGCATTGTTTGCCGGGCAGAGACGAGTTCTGCCGCCCACCGTACGGATAGATTTGTCGGTGGAAGACGCACGCAACGACGATATTACGCGTGTCGTGGACGATTAGAAGTTCCGGAGCCGAAGGAGCACGAGAACGACGACGACTCAACCATTTTGGACCCGCTCTGATCTCGGCCGATTAGAACGAGCCAGAGCCGATATGGAAGACGATGATGCTGCCGTCGAGCAGCTACGATATGAAGAACCGCCAAGCCGTCAGGATGAGACGAACGAGCGGAATGATGATGATGATGATGATGACGATGAAGAAGAGCACGATACAGAAGTTGACGAGGAAGAAGAGCTAAACTACAACTACAAGCCCACGGAGAGACCGGCGGGAGGACGATCGACAGCTCCGTCAACGCGTGCAGAACCCCCGGATGCAACGAAAATGAATGAGTTCTACGAAGCTCACTTGCGGGCATTACGCGAAGAGAACGAACGCGCGCAAGAACGACTTTTAAAACTCTTAGGGGAAGAGAACGAACGAAAAGAACGGCTACACCGGAAGGAGATAAAAATAATGCGAGAGCAACTGCGTATGGCCAATGCTCGAGCAGACGCCCTCCAAGATCAAGCAAGCGCGTTGACACGGGAAATAGATGAATTGCGTATGCCGAATCGCCCGAGGCGAGCGAACGGTCTCGAGGAGAATTCCGAACTTCGAAGGTACCGCCGCCCACGCGAACGCGAGCGAAAGTCAGGAAGCCGCGCGACGACGACGACGAGTCGTCCGAGATGACCGAAACGTCGTTAAACTACGATCAAGAGCAATCCAAGTCGAAGGAGCTCACCCAAACCAAAATCCCCACAGAATCGAAGAATTTGACCGAAACGTCGTTAAACTACGGGTCGAAGCCGTCTACCGCTTCTAACCCGGTGTCACCGTTGGTGGCACGATATGATTTGTCGTCAGCTGACACAACCCTCGGTCTTGACGACGCGCCGGAGTTATGTGTGAATCCGATTTACGAGCCCCGTGCAGCCGATGACGCCCAAAGTAAAGGACCCGCCGCTGCTACGCTCGATGCTATGAGTTTACCTCCGAACATTCAAGTGGATGGCACGTCGCCTCCACGATCGATCGACGATGCGTCGCAGAGGATTATCTCGAATGATAAGCGCGCACCTGAGTACACACCATCGAACGTCACGTGCCCTTTGGTGGCCAGTTTTTGACAGATATGACGTCGGGGACGACGCCTTCTTCTTTGCAGCCCCCCGACGAACCGACTGCAGACGTTTTTGCAGATTTTTTCCCTTTGACGATGGCAGACAATTCGTGTGCCGACATTTTTAGTGACGAGGCGATTGCCGATATTCGAAGCGATGGAGTGGATGAGAGGCCGAGTGAAACGGCCGAGAAAATGAATACGAAAGCGGAAGAGATGAAGAATCTTATAACGCATGAACTGCCTTTGGAGCTCAGTGAAAGCCCTGGCGTATTACTCACGAACGAAGAGTTCAAAGATTTTCAGCCTGCATATGATGATGGCTACGTGATAAAGAAAGATCCCGAACATACTATGAGGGATGAGTATAGCTGCCGCCCGGAACCGAATTTGGATGGGACGATCAGCATGGATAATAGGAAGATGAGCGTACCGACGATAAGGATACGAGCTCAATGTTTCCTGAAGAAGAAAGCGCCAGAGCGGAAAGAAGTACAATTCCGACCCCGAGGCACGGAGTTATTGGCCAACCGAGATTTAATTTACGTTTGGTCGGAGGTTTGGCAAAAAGACGACGAAGGCGTCGATGTTTGGATAGACGAGACGATTGAGCCAGTTCGGATAGACTTGGGAGCACCAGTCGCCTACAGGGACGATCCAGAGGTACTAGGACCTGCCGAACTGACGCCAGAGAGAGACAAAGATAACAAGAGCCCCAGTCGAAGTTCGCGCCGGCACAGACGACGCCGATCGCGCGACGACGAATACGACGGAGGCCGACACCAATATAATTCGAGTTTTTCGAGCGCAACGCTCGCATTTACGACCCCTTGCGGTCAACAGTTACCATTAGGAGTGACGGTGTACCCGAACACGGACACCCGCACCGACGACGCAGCCGACGCCCTTGCCGCGGCCGCATTCGAAGATCTTGCTCGCCCACCGATGGACGAGCCACCCAACGACGTGCTGACCAATCGTCGGTCTTTGGCACAGATTTATGAGCAGATGTCGAGCGATGAGCTCGAAGATTCGAGCGAGGAACTTGAAGCTCGATACTGGGAAGGCGATTCAGATTCGGAAGATGAAGAAGCTACACTCTGTGAACCAGTGTCTGCGTTAACGTTATTTGACGAGTCGTCCATGGACGACCCACCGTTTATTTTTGATGAGGAAGCCCTCGATGCCATCGGCTTATCTTTGGACCCTCCAGAGACGACCGCTGGCGACCGAACTGGCTGTGAGCCAGACATGAATTTCTGCAGTGATATCGTGCGCGCATTCGACTGACGAGACGATGACCAGCGCGAGTATTGCAGACGACGATTTTACGACAGAGTTGACGTCGGGGACGACGCCATCTTTTCCTGCGGACCCCCCCGAAACGGTTTCGATTACTACGGATCGAGACACGGATACGCCGCCGGAAGAAAAGGATAGATTTATGAAGAAGATTAGCAGCGTTCTCGAGTGTGACGAAGACGAGCAGACGTGGAACCTGCAGGATTGGTGGACGAAAGCTCAGAATTTCTTGCTGAAGAAGCCACCAGAACAACCGCGCAGCTGCAGACTCAAAGCCGCAGCTGACACGGAACCGATCGCCGATGCTGATGAGGATCAGCAGGCGACGAATGAATTTACAGATGCATTCTGGAAAGACGAAATGAATGATTTATGGAAGGGGTCCTTTGCTTCTGTGAACTACGAAGACCAGGATCCCCTAACAGCACGGATTCCCTCTGAGATTGTCTTGGAGGAAGAGCGAAAGCCGCCAGATAAAGAGGCTGCCGCGACCGTTATGGCGAAGACACCAACAACAGATAATCCTAGAGCTCAAGCCGCGGTATCGATGCCCAACCCCGGAGACGAGCGATTCAGAGCCCGATGTGCTCACACTTCGTTGACGCCGCGAGATGGCAAGACGATCGAAGATGATTTGATTACCCTCAGTTGTTTAGATACGGGTTCTCTAACGTTTATGGCCTGTCACATCTACAAGAATCGTGACGGTCCGAAATTCTCGACGACCATCGGTGTCGATGGAATGGCAGATGTTTCTTATATTTGCCGAGAAATGGTCAAAAAGTTGACCAAAGATCAGTTGATTTTCGATGAAGGCGAACTTCCGATTAAGCGCAAGCTGTACGGATCAGGGTTGAATACGACGACGATCCATCGTTGGATCGCCCTTCGGGTCGCTTTCGCCGATGACTTTGCCGCTCCCATTGTTGCTATTGTAGCAGATACGAATTATCTGTTCCTGTTGGGAGGGCGCGATATACGAGTTTTAGGAGCCATCGTGGATTTTCCCCATGATCGGATCTGTTTTTGTCGAACCCAAGTCGTCTACGGGCGCAAGAAGATTAAAGTTAAGGATGAACGAGTCGATGCACCAATCGTGACCTTTCGGTCGATTTACGATCGAAATCCGATAACCGTACCGATTTACAATCATCAACACGATGCCTTTCGGCAGAGTCTCGACCTGGTCAAGACTCGAGTTTATGCTCGTTTGAGCACGATTAAAGATCTCCGAAGCCCGCCGCCGGAACGTAAGGTAGCCATGGCTACGCGGGGACATGCTACGACCAAATTCTCCCCAGCTCCGGGAGAAGACGCGCGAGAAGTAATCGCTTATGCCGCGCGCACGCTTCAAATCGAGCCCGGTCGAACGTACAATCTACCGGTTATTTTGTCGAAGCCTATGGAAAAAGGACAGGTTTTCGTCGCTACGTTTGCTGAGAACGAGCAGTTGGGAGTTGTCGAAGGAATGTGTTCTTCTTGCGAAGAGCGCGACCGGTCCGCTGCTCGGGTGGCAGTTACTGCCACGGAAGAAGTGCCGACGATCGTCACTCAAGGCGAAGCCCTTGCGATTGGTGATATCGTTAGGTACGAAGATGAGTTGAACGTCTCTACGATCAACGAACTTACGAAAGAATGTGAAGAAGGATACGACAAGGGGAACCTTTCTTTCACCGTTTCTGTCGCTAGTCATTTGACGCGATGCGACGAATCTCCCCCGCCGATGCTGCTGAGCACGGTGCAGAAGGACGCTATGACCGCTATGACGGACAAGTCCACCCTCAAACGACCTGAAGGCAGCGACGATTTCGCTCGAAGGTCAGAAAAAGATGAAAAGAAATGCCGCGAGATCACCGAAGCGGAGATCCGCCGCCGATATGAAAAGGTTCAATGGCTTCCAATCACTTATCGCAAGGTGGTGATGCTGTTCAGTGGAGCCGGAGGCAGTACTTTAGGTCTCCAACGAGCCAACGAAACGTGTGGGACGTCGTTTCGAGTCGTGCTAGCACTCGATGCGTCGGACACCGCCAACCAGATCCACCACAAGAACTTTCCGAATATTCCTGTGGTGCAGCACACATTGTGTGGTCGCTATGTTACAACCTTACGGTTGATCGAATCTTATTTACCCTACGCGGAATGGTCGTCGTCGATGTGTGTCGCGTCGCCACCCTGCGTACACTCCGCTCTGTGCAACTTGACTTCCAGAGATGTTGGGAAGGGAGTCACCGCTACCCACTGGACGATGAAATTATGCAAGATGGCTGGTTTCTTCATGTGGCTGATAGAGCAGGAGGCTTCGATTATTTCTTACGTTGCACGTTTGCACCCGTACGTATACGTCGTCAATTTTTACGACATAACTCCTAGTTTGATGAGCTGTCGCGTGCGATTGTTGGTTTCCAGCCATCCGCTCCATTTGCGCGCAGTTCCAAAGACTTGCAAGAATATGCAGCAAAAGTTCGCCGCAGCACTTGGCTACGCCGACGAACGACATTTACTTCAGATGAACAATTTAGGATCATCACGAGCCGCGACAGACGCAGCTTATACTGTTACGCGTGTCCCGCTTCGCGTAGGACCGCACCGTTCCGATTACAGATCTCTGAATCTGGAAATGACTTCGGAGTTGCTGACGATGCCCCCTGGTTTTGATTGGGCCGGCTTCTCCAGGACGACCTCGTTGAAACACTTGGCGTCCGTCGTGCCACCTGACACGATAGCCTTATTAATGCTCGATCTGCACAACTCTGTGACCAAGGAATTTCACCTGAGCGGCGAAGCTTTGCCGTCAGCGTTGAGTCCTGCAGACCGACCGTTTGATTATTATTTACAAATTGATGAAACCACCCTTCGTCACGTACAAGTTCCGCTGTTAAACACGCGCACACGTGTCATAAGATGGGTGTCGACTGATGATCTTCAAGATCGCACCAAATGGAAACCTCCAGAGGTACCGTTGATTCCGCCTGCAACAGATGAGGGGACGTCTCATGCTTCTTCTGCTGCCCCCCGACAACCAAATTTAGACGTTCCGCCAGATCCTGAGCGAGATCGGGAACCGAAGATTAAGAGCGAGCCGAGTGTTCGTGTCAAAGGCGAGAGGATCAACAAAAGCCACCCGGAAGTGAAACTAAAATACGAGAAGAAGTTCGATGTGCCATGGAAAGATGCGCCGCGCGATGCCGAGGGTGCACCACTGCCGCAGACTCCTGAGCATGTCAAGGACAACGAAGATGAAAGTTAAATTCCTACGAAGGAAGAAGTTGACAAGGTTGTGCAGGAGCTGGGAATTCCTGACAATCCGCACTTAGATGACGAGGCGAAACTGATGCTCCGTCACTGTGTGCAATATTCTTGGGCCTTTTTCGACCCGATTATGAGACCTGTGGACTCGCCTCCTGTGTCTCTACGATTCAAAGACGCGAATCCGCGACCGATAAAGATGACGCCCTACCGATTGACGCCTGCGAAGCTCGATTGTCTCCGCAAGCAGATCAGCGAGTGGTGCCGGATGGGAGTCATTCGTCCGGCCAACTCACCTTGGGGCTTTCCTGTGTTGATGCTTCCGAAGAAAGGAGCTGAGATTGGAACGTCCGTGCTGCAGTTGACTTACGTCAGCTCAACGATCAATTGGCCAATGACAGTTGGCCAAACATTCGACAAGATGATGCTTTAGCCTTTCTCGCGATGAGACGATGGCGGACATGCATTGATATTAGATGGGGATACCACAACCTTCGTCTGGATCCGGCAGCGCAGGACGCTGTCACGATGGTTAGCCCACTTGGCGCTCACAGTTTCTTGCGATTACCTCTAGGTGTGAAGACGGCCGGAGCTCTTTTCAAGCAAATGGCGAGCGACCTTTCGAAATGGATGTATCAAGACTTGGTTGCGTTTGTTGACGATATTATGATGGGATCCGACGATCTTCATCGACATTTACAAGTTTTGATCGAAGTGATGTGTCATTTGGCACAGAGAGGGTACAGCGGTCGAACCGCGAAGTTCCACCTCAATGATGATATAGAATTTCTGGGACACATCTCGACCCCAGAAGGCTTGAAGCCGAATCCGAAGACGCTGGAAGCACTGCAGAAGATGCCGATTCCAGGTACTTTACCGAATACTTCCCGAAGACCCAGATACGCTCTTTCATCGGCATGAGTAATTACTGCCGGCGATATGTGAAGGGCTACTCGAAGATTGTAACCGTTGAGACGATTATGCCTCGAAGGTGTAAAGTTCGAGTGGACGCCCGAGTGTCAGAAAGCTTGGGATACGATTGAAGCTTTGGTTGATTCCCGTGGAGTCTACCACGCCGATTATGATCTGCCTTTTCAGATCCGATCCGATGCTTCCAAGGATGGACTTGGAGCATATCTCTTCCAGATTGTCGAAGTCAAGGACGATGCCGGAAGAGTGACTCGAGAAGAACGAGTAATTGAATACTGGAGCCGAGCTGTGCCGAAGGAGATGCGGAATTATGAGCCCCGTCGGCTAGAGCTGCTGGCATATACTTTCTCTAGAGCACTTTCGAGCCTACATCGAAGGGCACCGTACTGTTTTGGAGACCGATCACCGAAATTTGACGTTTTTACGTAAGGCGACGCACTCGTCTGGGCAGCTTGCTCGTTGGGCGATGCGCCTCGCCAATTTTGACCCTGAACTTGGTTACAAGCCGGGAAAGTCACCGGGAATGAGTATCCCTGACTGTCTCTCCCGCAACCCGATAGATCATGTCATCGAGACTGACGAGTTTGGAGAACCTTTGAACCACGCGTATTTAGTGTTCCAAGAGCTTCCCCGACCTGTTGATGACCGAGGAGTTCCCGTCTCCGGCTGCCACTTCATAATGTCGTTTATTACGACCGAACTGCCGGAAGACGAGGAAGAAGATCCTGAAAAGGATCCGATGAAATTGGCTACGTCTCACGCTACGAGACAACGTCGGAAGAACCGTGCGCGATGAGCCACAGATCTTCAAGGACGCAGCCGCTTACAAAGATTATATCGATAAGATACCCGATAATATGACGCTCGCTGAGATCGCACGTGAGCAAGAATCTGATGCTACGTGCGAGGATATTCGCTACCGAATGGCCCAAGGTCAGACGCCGCGACGTTCCCGAGCGAACGAACGATTCGAAGTCGTTAAAGATGTTCTTTACCGCATTTCTGCTGATTTGCACCCGATGATTGTTGCACCTGCTACGTTGCGCAAGCGCATTATTCGACTCTATCATGACACTCCGGTTAACGGTGGTCATATGGGACGTCACAGTACCGTCCAGGCTATCCAAGAACGATTTTGGTGGCCTCACATGTCGAACGAAGTTGGAGTCTTCATTGCTGAATGTTTAGTTTGCCAGAAAGCTCGTACGCCTGAGCCGAAACGAGCTGGACTTGCAGCAGCCCGTCTACGATGGTGATGGTGCTGTTCTTTGCATGGATTTATTTGGACCCTTGCCCAGCGCTGGTCCCGAGACGTCTTCTAGTATTTTTGATCCGTTCTCGCATTTCTTGATTCTGGATGTTTTGAACGATAAGACTGCTGAGTCTGTCCTCGAGTCTTTTGTCATTAACATTCTCCTCAAGGGCTACTTGCCCCAGATGATTCGTACCGACAACGGTAAAGAGTTCGTGAACAAGTTGATGCGCGAGTTTTGCCATCTCTAACACACGATACCAAACTACGATTCCTTATCATGCCCAGTCGAACCCGGCTGAGCGTGTCAACCGATTTATCAAGGCCTTCCTCCGTGCTTGCCTTCAAGGCCGGAACATCACGGATTGGCCTGACTTTGCTCATTATATTGCGTTTTGCTACAACCGCAAGTTTATTCCAGGCACGCAGATTTCTCCCTTTATGCTGCGCCTGAACCGTCAGCCGATGCTGCCGACTGACTACACGCTTATGGATTTTGATACGCGATTATTGCCGAAGACTCGCTCTGATGCAGTCGCCGAAACTCGCGAACGATTGAAATATTATAAAGATCGTCCGCGAGGCTCGTGATAAAGCTTTGAAGAAACAGCGATTGGCTTACAATGCTGATCATGTTGATGTTGAATACAAGGAAGGATCGCACGTTTTGCTCTACATCCCTTCCTTCAGAACAAACTTCGACCGGAATGGCGAGGGCCGTTTATTATCAAGGAACGCCTCTCCCCGGTCACCTATAGGATTGAGTCTCTCGACTCTCCGCCCGAAGAACGACGTGTTCATGTAAGTCAGATCACGCCTGTGATGGTACCTCCGATCGTTGATCAAACCATCCGCAAACCCGAAGAAACCTTCCGTGATGATTATCAGCACGGTAAGTTTGTTGTTTTCCGGATTCCTGACCGGAAGCGCTCTGATTGGCGCAAGAAGATTTATGTTGCCGAAGTTTACGAGCCTTACGATTACCAAAATGATCGTGTTGCTCTACATTTCTATTCCGATTTGGGTCCGAACGATGATGTCGCTTATTTCAAGCCGACCTCTCACCTTTCGCACCGCAAGCTCAAGCCCGAATTCAAGGACGTTGAAGGTCGAAGTTTCACCGACAAGTCCCGAATTTCCTCCAACACAACTCCTTGTGTCACGGATTTCGCTCCGCACGAGATTGACGTGTTGGTCCCCAAGTTTACTTTACGCAGTGGTCGAGTTCCTGAACCGATCATCACCCGCGTTTACCAGAAGATTCGTTCACGAGATGCTCAGGCGAAGCCGCGCCTCGCGCTAGCACCTCGCTGGGGCAGCTCGAATTCTTACCAGGGAGTCCTGTGGCGGAAACTCCCGCCTCCTAAGGCTTACCCCTCTTCTAGGCCCTTATCAGGGGCACCTACTCCGTTCCGATGATGTCAGAGTTTTCTCTGACATCATCTTCCTTTTCCGTGACATGTGTCACCGAGTTTTCTCTGACATCATCTTCCTTTCCGTGACATGTGTCACCCTGATTTCTGATTTCGATTATCCTTGATCATAAAGCAACAGCCGATCCTCGTTGAGAGGACCAGGCGCAGGAGTTGTTTGTGGTCGCGTGGCGGGAGAACGGCCATCCTCGTCCAGTGATCCCACCAAGGGCACGGACGCGATCGGCGAGCCAGGATTCGAAGGCACGCCAGCCCCTAAAATTCTCCTTACGCCACATCACCGCCAAGAGGGGGTGTGTGGGGAGCATGAAGGATGTGGGTGGGTTGTATGTATAGTTGTCTTTAAATGTCGGGACTCAAGAGCTCGCTGTCACGTTTTCGCGGTGGGGAGCATGAAGGGGCGTGGTGGGTTTGTGGGGTATGAGGGATGCCTGACGGGCGGAGATAAGTACGCGGGACCTAGTCGGGGTCATCGCCGAGGCGTGGGGCAGGCAAAGAGACGGGCCCGCCCGTAATGCCGCTGCCGCCGGACGTGGCGTGCGACGAAGGGTGACGTCCTGCTGGGATCGGGCGGCCTGGGCGGGGTTCCCGAGGCGGCGACATGGGTGAGGGCGGTGAGGGCACAGCGAGCCCGGCCTAATGCGTTGGCGATCCCCCACTCACGGTAGATGCGGAGAGTTGGGCCGCCTTTGCCTCTGTGAAGTTCGCGCAGCCGCTTGTCACCCAGGTTCGCGCAGCGATGCGCTCTGCGCATGTTTGGCGAGAACGTGGCACGCCGCGCTGGCCTCACCGAAGGCACCAAAGACGAGGCCGGCGACGGTGCCGTAGCTACGTAGCCGCTGTTCGACAGGGCCCAAGAAGCCAGGCGGTGGTGCTGTACCCGGCTTGGGGATGATGGCGTCGATGCCGCGGGCGTGAGCGAGGTATTCGGAGTGGACTTGCGCTGCGCGCCGATCGACAGGCGACGGGTGGGAGGGATGGAGGGCGTGGGCGGTGTACAACGAACCCCAAGCGAGGGTTTTGATGTCGTAGAGTTGTTCTCTGTTGTCGAGCGTGGTGAGATGTCTGGGACGACTTGACGTCGGGCAGAGATTGCCTCGGTACCGGCCGTAAGTATAGTTGTCTTTAAATGTAGACTGCCAAGAGGGGGTGTGTGGGGGAGCATGAAGGATGTGGGTGGGGTTGTGGGGTATGAGGGATGTGCCTGACGGGCGGAGATAAGTACGCGGGACCTAGTCGGGGTCATCGTATATTGTTCTAAATGTCGACTGCTAGCAGGGTGTGTGGGGAGTAAGTGTTGTCCCCAATCGCTTTTGAAGCAAGATTTTCTTCGTGACGTAATAAGTCGGACTGCACGACATTTCGTCCGGCTTGCGGGGCGGCGGCGAGCAGCACCGGAGTGTCATTGCCGCCCACATCACTGGACATCTCGATGGCCTTTCTAGTCGCGCGGTACCTGAGGCGCTCAGGCGGCGGCCTTTGAGACGAATTGCGCCAGCGCGATGGTCGTCAAGCTGCGGCGATGTGATATCTCAGATCTTGGAGCGACGGAGGGGACGCAGTGCGAACAGCAAAGTTGAGTCTATGGGGCAGTCTGGATGGGCCCAAGCTCGACGTTGTGGTTCCGATGGCTCGAGCGCTTTAAGCGGCGGCGCGCGCGGTCTGGCTATCAAGGTCGCGCTCAACCAGTCGACCATGGCGCCGCTGACGAACGGCCTTTTCTACTTGTACCCGAGCTCTGGGGCCCGTTCGCGACCCTCAGACAACGCTACCAACCCGGATGACCAACGAATTCGCCGCGACAATGCTCGCCTCTGTTAGCGTCTGGGTCCCAACGCAGACCTTAACTTCGCCGTCGTCCCGCCCTTCTACGGCCGCTCTTTCTGAATGTTGCCTTTGTGCTCTGGACGGTCA
>JAQMWT010000345.1:0-56221 GCA_029834535.1 Chrysophaeum taylorii
GCTCAAAGTCTGAAGTTAGTCGGTTAGTTGATTAAAAAAACTTTTTCAAATTTCTACTACAAAGCATATTGTTCAAGCATAATAAATTAAAAAACCCGCGGGGTTTCGTGATGGCAGGGTCGGATAAGAAAGTTCTACGAGCCGTTAACTATGTTTCAGTTTTGTACTAAGACATACTCAACGGATCGCTGAGCTATGTTCATTTGTACTCAAGCAGTATGTGCCGCCAAACGCCGCGAGATCGTCGCGATGGAACTAGTCCCCATAGTGAAGTCGGCATCCTTTCGTCCCCTCACGCAAAAAAAGAAAAAGCCCACGCGTTGTAGGACCCGTCGTTGCGGCGCGGGCTAGTCTCGTTTTCTTATCCGACCCTAGTGATGGGCAAAAATTGTTACAAGATTTTCGGGCCATTTTTTGAGGAGTGCAGGCAAGCCAGAGAAACAAAATCACTTTAGGAGCGGAGGTCAATAGTTCTCTCTTGGAACGGAACACGAGAAGGACCTACACTGGGGAGGCTATTTATTTGGCCGGCAGGGAAGCCAACGGCAGCGAAGGCGTAGACGCAGGAAGTGGGGGCGCACACAAATTCTGGCTAATAATGCGAGGGAGGAGAGAAGGGAGAAGGGCACGGGGGGGGGGTGGGGAGGAGGGCGGCTGGAAGCGGAGGGGGCGGGACGGGCCGTAGCCTATTACTCTAGCGCTGACCATAGAGCAGGTCTGTGGCAGTAACGCCATTTCCCCACTTGCCTGCCTGCCACCTGACTTACCCTGCCTGATTGTTGCCCTGGTATTGACCTTGCATTTATGGGGGGGTGTCATCTCGACACCTTCAAATGCGTTTCCACTGGACCCAATGTACCGGGCATTTGTATTGCTTTCTTGCTGTCTTCTTGATATTACCCTCATTTGATTGTCCGATTTCGTGGTGGCGTGAGGTATTACGCTGAGATCGGGCGTGAGGTGGTGGTTCACCCGCGGTTCGGGTTGGAGAAGGGTTGTTGCATTTGTGGGTGAAGATCCAGAGGATCACGGGTACCGCCGCGGGGTTCATTTTACGTGATTCGGATCGAACGGGGAGCGGAGTCACTACGACTCATTTTGCATATTTTTGCATATCGTAAGGCATATAAGACCTAACCTAGCTCGCGCGAGGCAGACCACCTCCCTGACGGCGAGCGACAACACCGGGAAGGCCGTCCATAGTCTTCACGCGCAAGGCAATGCTCCGTAAGACCAGCGCACCGGTACAGCGCGCAGTAGTCAGACGGCTGCCGGCAATTGTCGTCTGACGAAAAGAATACAACAAGTGAGTTGCGAACGTCCGGAACAAACCTATTATCCGGGCAAATGCGATCATGGCAGAGAGGCCAATGACAGAACGATCGCAGTGGTTCGGGACGCACAGGAGCGTCTGCAGCGATTCAGTGCAGGGACTCCATTTGCGTCTATTGGAAGAACACCGTTCAGTACGCCCTTTCAACGGCCGGAAGCCGAGGAAAGTGGCATCGGAAGAGAGGCAAGATCATCTGATAGCCTCGACAACCCCCCAGCGTGGTCATCCTTCCGGATCCACGCGGCGGCGAAGGGGAGCTACGGTTGCGCCAGACGCAACTTCAAGACCGGGTGAGCCGACGTTCCCTGTACACACGACCCTACGAACGTGTGATGAATGCTACGGAGTCATCTCGAGCGGAACCCGGACCGTTTACGGCGATGCGTGGACCAGAGGAGAGTGCACCTCCTAGGCCACCATCTGCGAATACGAGAGCGACAGATTTTCGCGTGGATGTCGACCCCGAGGTTCTGCAGACCATCAACGAACGATTCGAGATGTACCAGTCGCAGATGGTGCAAGTCATACGTGAACTTGAGAACACCCGCCGCGACGCTCAACAACAACGCTCAGAAGTGGAGCGACAGCGGATCGACAACGATCGACTTCGGCGAATGATGGAGGAATCCATGCGGGCGCATGCTCGAGAGGCACGGCCAACCTCTCCGAATGCTACGCGTGTTACGCCCGACGACGATGATGACGCTGTATCGGCATTGACCGACGATCAGCCACCGCGAAGTCGACCGGAGCCTACCTCGCAATATCATACTGACCCGGTTCGGCGCGTCCTCGTGACGAGGAAGAGATACTTCGTGTCAAGAAGGGAGATGCTGGTATGACACGTATCACATTTTCGAATCTCACGGGGCAAATTACCAAGGACCGTGATGAGGTGGACGCGTGGTGGATGCAATTGCGGCGTATGATGGAAGGCAAGATTGATAAACCCTCAATAGCGATGAATGTGATTGGAGGCGAGTATCAACTCGCCCCTATGGAAGCTTATCGCAAGTGGGAAGTTGAACGGCCGCAGATGTGGAAACAATACAAGGATGGGACCATCACAATGAAAGAGTTGCGCCAGCATGATGAGGACTGTCTGGATGCTATGCAAGAGGCGACGAAGCTTCCTTGTCCACCTCGGGCTACGGTTGAGGAGCTTGAACGTGAATGGTTCAATTTACGGCAAGGGAATTTGTCATTGAATAAGTATATCGCGCGATGGGTGCAGAAATTCGGCCAGTGGAGAGCAATGTCAGGTCGCGATACTGATCCGGCTGCGTTCCGTTCGCACTTCATTGCTGGTCTCAATTCTGAGCGCTTGCGGACGAGCGTCGAACTTGCTCAGGCCTCACCGCATATGAAAGCATCTACTCTCACCCTCAACGATGTCATTCAATTGACCATCCAGATTTCCAAGATTCTGGAAGCCAACCCTACTGCCAACATCGAAGAGGCGATTAAGAAGGAGAAAGGAAAGGAGCACGCACCACGGATGAGGAGAGAGCAGCAGCAGCAGAGGCAGCAGTTGCAGTCAGTCCAACGGGTTGGTTATGTTACTGACTCAGGAGTTGGAACCTGGCTACCACAGAGGATAGATAACCATACGCGTCAAGCAATTACGACGTGCCTCAGTTGCGGCCGGCATGGTAGTTTTAACCACGACAACGGTGTGTGTCCTGTGCCGGACAATCCCTCGAGGAAGAGGCGTGCTGCTCAGACGTTGACGACTGCGGGTTTTCCAGCAACGCCAGAGGGACAGGAGCAATACCGACGGACGCTTTTAGCTGCAGCAGGACAGGCTTCAGTGACTCAGCTGGCGCCGCGCGTTGTGCAACAGCCGCAGGTGGTCTACACAGCAGCACAGGTGCCAGGTGCAGGTCAACAGCAGCTGGTTGCAGGCACTCAGCAGCGTTTGGTTGCAGGCTCTCAACAACAGGTGGTCCGAAGGCAGCCTGCAGTGCAGCGGACCGCTCAGACCTCGGTGCGCCTGGAGGATCTGACTACGGCTCTCAACACGATGAACTTGATTCGTCAGGCACAGCAGACGGCTCCGCCGGGTAGAGGGCGACAGTCTCAGAGAGCGAACCCTAGCCAGCACAATGATGGTGTCGCCGCTCAGTGGCTTGAAGTGCTTGGCGAAGATCAGGATGACACTAAGCGAGCGGATTACTGCACTGTGCAGTATTCTGAGCTCATGGAGGGCAACGTGTATGACGATGACGAGGTCGGGGGCGATGATGGTAGCTTCTCTGCAAAGGCCATTCCCCCTGGTGACCTCATGGAACCTCCTTCCTTTTTGGTCATCACTGAAGATGCATGGGTGGAGGAGCAGGAGCAAAGTACCGAAGTGACTGGAGTTGCATCTAGAGTTCTCTCGGAAGACGAAGATAATCGTGACGAATTGGGGTATACGATTGTTCGTGTGGGACAAGATACCTTGGTTGCCATGGATATAGTGCCACCGAGGGACGACTGTGCCGAGCGTTATGCTGCTCACCCTTCCATCTCTTCGGAGTTCGAGAGTTTCTGCCCTCAGACTGCGTTGAATACCACTCAGGATCCCGACCATCGTGAAAATAAAGCCGTAAGGTACGATGGCACGAGATCCGCCTCTTTGACGTATGTGCCTGTGGCTATCTCTTCGCAAGATGGTTCGAAATATTCCATCATCGCTGCCGGTTTGGATGGCATGGCTGATTCCCCCTACATCGATCACCGCTTGTATCGCAAACTTGATCGTGACGGCAAAATCATCTATCGTCAGCCACTCCCTACTATTCGTACTCTAAATGGATCAGGAGGTTCGGGAGCTGCTATTCGAGAATGGGTCATTCTCCGGATCTCCTTGGTGCCGACGACATCCATGCTGCTCATGTTCTTCGTTGGTCAAACGAATGGGCAGTTACTATTAGGAGCACGAGAATTACGACTCTTGGGTACGATTTTGGATTATGCGACAGAGAGAGCTATTTTTCGGCGTTCTGAATTGACCGTTGGAGTTCTCAAGAATCGGACTTCCGCCTCGCCACAAGACCAGCATGGAATTGTCCTTTACAATGATGCATTCGATGCGATCCCACAGGTAGTGCAGATGTTCCCGGCAGCTAAGCTTGCTGTGCAATACGGAAATATCCAAACTTGGACGCCAGTTGGTAAACCGTGGAGTTATGGCAGTCTATTGCCTTCTATTCGTATCAGAGCGAATCACCATCACATTCCTCCCGGTGATCAGTCTGCTGAAACAGCGGAAGACCAACTTGAATGCCCTGCAGACGAGGAAGATATCATCCCTCATTTCGCGTACGTGACGAGTACTCGATTTCTTCTTCCAAGCCAACCGTACTTCTTGGAGATGGAGTGCGATGTGCCGCTGGAAAAGGGTCACGTATTCCGACCTTATCGGTCACTCCTCCAAGATCTCCGCCTTGTACCTGGTTCCTATTCATCGTATTGTGCTGATGAGCGCAACGAAGTTCATGTGGCTGTGGAGCACATTGGTGACGAACCCATTGGTATCGACCCCGAAGTCCTGGTGGTCGAAGGCGAGATCATGCCGCATGAAGGATGTGTCAACATGCAGCTAGAAGCCACTGATGACGTGTGTCATGCCACTCTTACGGCTGCTGTTGACGACGATGAAGTCGAGGAGGATGTCTTGAGTGACAGACCTCCTCCTCAGCCACCTCCAGATGAAGAAGTGAAAAAAACACCAGAAATGGAGATGGAGGCGACTGCTAAGGAGCTGCTATCTAAGCACGCCTCCTTGGTTTGGATACCCATCACCTACACCTTTGTCGTCGTCTACTTTGCTGGCTCTGGAGGATCAACGTTGGGTATCCGGCGATGCAATGAGCTATATGGCAGTTCATTTCGCATTGTCCTGGCTTTGGATGCTTGTCCTCAAGCCCGAGCCACCTTTGAACTCAATTTTCCGAAGATTCCCTATGTTTTGCATGAGTTGGGGAAATCTCATCGTCGTACATACGACTTGGTGTTGTCGTATTTACACTCAGATTTTTGGAAGCATTCTTATTTTCACGCCAGTCCGCCGTGTATCTATGGATCGACTGCCAATTTGCACTACAGGGACGCACGCAAAGGCGCTACTATTACTTCTTGGGTCCTGCGTCACTTCCGCAACGCACCTTATGTGATTGGACGATGGACGCTCGAGCAGGAACCATCAGTGATCCCTTTTGTGCATCACCAATTTTATGTGCCGCGTATTGTTGATTTCTATAGTATCACGCCAGAGCTGCTGTGCTCGCGCACGCGCCTACTTGCTTGCAATGTTCGCTTGGAACTGCCGTTATTATCGCGTGTACCACCGAATTTACGGGACCGTTTTGGCCCAGCGTTGGGATTTACAGGTGGTCACCCGCTCATTATAGTGAACAGTTTCTCATCTACGCGCCCGGCTATCGGCCCTGCCTTCACGGTGACGCGCAATAAGCTCCGCTTAGGACCTCATTTCTCGAACACCCGTCCACTCACGTTGCAGATGCACCAGGAAATTATGACCGTTCCTGCTACGTGGCAATGGGGTGCGACAGTTTCCGAGACAGTAGCTATGAAGATGCTTGGCAGTATGGTGCCACCCGCGACTATGACGCGGATTGCGCTAGCAGTGCACAATTCGTTTGAACCTTCACTTCGAAATTTGGGTAAGTTGCGGAATATTGCGACGACTACGCTAGCCCAACCTGATCACCATATTCTACGGTTTTCACCTTTTGCTGTAGAGTCGCGCATTCCAACGCTCGACCCTGCCACTCGAAGTGTATCATGGATTGCGCCCGATGAACTCTACTCTTCTGCGAGTCCTGCACCATCCGCTGCTGCCACCACCACCCCGCCACCACCTTCAGTTACATCGCCTGGGACGGCTTCATCTTTTGCAGGGGGCACCGTCGCCACTGCTGTTATGCAGAGCAACCAAGTTGATAACCAGCCCTCCGCAACTGCTGAAGAAGAAGGCACTGCGAAAGAGCGACCAGCGTATTTCAATACGTACGACGTTCCGTGGGCGGACGCGCCTCACGACGAACATGGTCAACCTTCACCGGTGATGCCTCCTCATTTAGCGGATCAGGAGAGCATGCAGGTCATCCCTCCGACCGTCGCGCAGGTCGAAGAGGTGATGACTGAGTTGGGTATTACAGAGCATCCTGCTTTAGATGATGACGAGAAGCTGATGATGAAGCATTTAATCTCGTATTCGTGGGCATTTTTCGATGATGTGATGAGACCTGTTGATTCACCTGAAGTGACGCTCCGGTTCAAAGAAGAGAACCCGACTCCCGTCAAACTCTCGCCATATCGGTTGTCGAAAGAAAAGATTGAATGTTTGCGGATGCAGATTGAAGCATGGACCCGAGACGGAGCTATTCGTCCCGCGAATTCTCCACAGGGTTTCCCTATTTCGATGTTGCCTAAGAAAGGTGCCGAGCCTGGCACTTCCAATGCTTACAGAGCAGCTGTCGACCTACGGCGCCTCAATGCATTGCTCAAGGATGATAGCTGGCCGAGTGTGAGCATGGCTGACGCGTTGATGTTTCTCATTGACAAGTTTTGTCGTTCCAGTTTGGATATTCGTTGGGGCTATCACAATTTACGATTGTCGCTAGATGCACAAGATGTGGTCACCTTCACTAGTCCTCTGGGAGCGTACAGCTACATGCGTCTACCTTTGGGAGTCAAACCAGCCGGAAGTTTGTTTTGCAAGCAGTTGAACACTGACTTGTCGCAATGGCTATATCGTGATCTCGTGGCATATATCGACGATATTCTCGCCGGTCACGCAGATACAAAGAATCACTTGCAGTGCCTTGTGCAAGTTATTCCCCATCTCGCCTTGAAGGGGTACAGCGCCAAGATCAAGAAGATTCATTTTATGCAAGAAGTCATTGAGTTTTTGGGTCATTTATCTACCCCGAACGGACTTCTTCCATCACCAAGGTCTTTAGAAGCTATCAGACACATGCCAATTCGTGGCACTTTGTCGGATGCTGACCCTAAGAAGCAAGTGCGATCTTTCCTTGGAATGGGGAGCTTTTGCCGGCGTTATGTAAGGAATTTTGCGAAAGTTGCAGAGCCATTAAAACAACTGACGTTGCCGGACGTGAAATTCAAGTGGACGAAAGAGTGTCAGGAAGCTTGGGATGCCATCATCGAGGCTATTGTCTTCGAAGGGCGTCTATCATCCTGATTACTCATTACCTTTTACATTCGAACTGATGCTTCCGCGCATGGGTTGGGTGCTTACCTATTTCAAAAAGTACCAGTCGTTGACGACGATGGAAGAGAAAGAATCGAAGAGAGAGTTATCGAGTACTGGAGTCGAACCGTGCCTAAGTCGATGAGGAAGTACGATCCTCGGCGCTTGGAACTCCTCGCAGTACTCTCTGCTCTCGAAAATTTCCGATTTTATATCGAAGGTCATCAGAGGAAGTTAGAGACGGATCATCGTAATTTAACGTTTCTGCGGGATTCGAATCATACGTCAGGACAGTTAGCACGATGGGCTATGCGGCTTACTGCATTCGACCGGGAGCTCGGATACAAGCCTGAAAGCTCCCATGGCATGCGTATTCCGGATTGTCTGTCGCGCAACCCTATCGACAAATTGATCGAGAAAGATGAAGACGGGAACCGATCAATGAAGCTTTTTGATTTTCCAAGAAATCCCCACCGATGTCCCTGGCACAGCTTGCTTCACCTTCTCTTCGGTGACGATGCCTATGCTGACGGACAGCGGACCCACCGCAGCTATGGTAGCAGTTAGTACGCGACAGAACGTACAACCGCCTCAATTCTCGTACGAATCTGAGCCAGTTGACTCCGTCGAACGTGTCCTTTTGCGGATCAAGCGGAGGATGAGATCACTCTCGACGAGATAGCGAAAGAACAAGCTGAGGATGAAACATGCAAGCGCATCAGACGAAAGCTCGACTCTGAACAGAAAGATCAAGACGAGCAGTCATCCGTACCATATGAGATTGATGACAACGTGTTGTATAAGGTCGAAGATTCAGCTTCTCAACGTTTTATTGTGGTCCCTCAGTCTATGCAGAAGCGTGTGATCGCCATGCATCACCGAGGCTTGTTCGGAGGCCATGTAGGACGAGATTCCACAGCGAATCAAATCCTAGAACGGCATTGGTGGCCAAACGTCTCATCATCCATTAATGAGTTCGTCAATGCCTGCATTATTTGCCAGAAGATTCGATCCACCATGCCTAGGCGCCATGGCTTGCTCTGTCAACCGAATCGCGTCGGAGACTCCTATGTCCTAGGTGTGGATTTGATTGGACCTTTGCGAGGCGCTGACCTGTACACGTACATACTCGCAATGTACGATACAGCATTACATTTCTTGAAATTAGCTCTGATCAACACGAAGCATGATTATTCGAATTTGAACGCGTTTGTGGACAAGATTTTACTTGAGGGATGTCTCCCACGGTGCATAGTCACGGATAATGGAAATGAGTTCGCGAACAGGTTATTTCGCACGTTTGTTCGTCAATTCAACGTACGTTATCATACTACCATTCCGTATCACCCTCAGAGTAATCATACTGAGCGTGTCAATCGATTCATCAATGCCTTCTTGCGAGCTGCGATCGATGAACAGCGTCAGCCAGATTGGTCGAATTTCCTCCCATATGTGTCATTCATGTACAATAGGATGTACATTCCGGGAACGAAGATTTCACCTTTCATGATGCGTACTGGCAAGCAACCCCTGTTACCACCCGATTGCAATCTTTTGAGTGAACAGCGTGATCTACCGCAATCACGTCATCAGATTTTGGTGGATTTTAAGAACAAGTTTGAATTTTATAGTCGACTCGTTACACGAGCTCACCAGAAAGCACAGGAGAGTCAAAAACTGAACTATGATGCCCACCAAATTGACATCCAGTTTTCCCCAGGTGATTATGTTCTGCGTTTCGTGCCTAAGACACGCCACAAGCTACGACCCATTTGGCGCGGACCTTACATGGTTACTAGAAAGATCTCTCCCGTCGTTTATGAAATTCAAGACGTCAACGACGATGATGCTGAATCGGTTGTAGTATCTGTACAACAGATTGTGCCATTGAAAGTGCCAACCATCGACGCTTCTTCAGCCCCTCTGCATTTACCCTCGGACCGCGACCGGTTCAAACATGGAAAGTTCGTGATTTTCAGGGTGAAAGGGCGATCCAACGCGCTTATCGTACCACTCGTGAGCGTGACCTTCGTCACCCTTGAAGTCGAGGACGATTTCATCTCACGTAGGGGGCTCCTGTGGCAGTAACGCCCATTTCCCCACTTGCCTGCCTGCAACCTGACTTACCCTGATTGTTGCCCTGGTATTGACCTTGCACTTAGGGGGTGTCATCTCGACACCTTCACCTGCGCTCCCACTGCTGGACCCAATGTACCGGGCATTTGTATTGCTTTCTTGCTGTCTTCTTGATATTACCCTCATTTGATTGTCCGATTTCGTGATGGCGTGAGGTATTGCGCGCTGAGATCGGCGTGTGGTGGTTTCACCCGCGGTTCGGGTTGGGAGAAGGGTTGTTGAGGCCCCCGTCCGGCCAGGAGGGCGGGTATCTGAGAAAACCACTACAGGTCCGTAGAGAGCCAGCCGGTTCTCGGCGCGTACGTGGCACAAGCGCCCAATGATCGATGACAGCTCGAGGTGCGCTGGTGAGGGTATGCGAATGGGACGCATGGCAAAGAGGTCGCGGGCACGTCTGCGATGGATGGTGATGCTGAGCGCGCGGACTAGGCGCGTTGCAGTTGCGGGATATGCATCGGCGACACTCAAACACCCATCCATCGCCAATCATAGTCATTCGTGCGCTGGACAATGAGAGGAACATGGTTGAGGATACGGGCGCACGCCCGCCCTTGCTCATGCCGCCCCTGGCTGCTAGTCCGAGCAGCACCTCGAGCACGTTTCGTAACAACACGAGCTCTATCATAACGAGTTATTAGATTCTGCCTTTGTTTGTGGCGAGACGATATGCGAGGAGGACGTCGACCGAAAAAAGGAAGAGAACGACGAGCCAGAGCCGAAGTTTCTCCTTGAAAATGCGGTACGCCATGAGACGAAGGACAGATTTAGCTTCGCGTACTGTCTCCTCCGTTTCGCCGATGCGAGTCTCCGCTCGTTCGAGCTGTGACCCTGATCTTGGAGCTGGCCGAGCGTCGCGGCAGCGACGCGCTCGGTCTCGGCGACCGTCTTCGTCGCGCTCTCCAGCACCTCCTCGGTCGTCGCCGCTGGCATTTGTATGCTAGTCATTCCTTGACCTCGACCCTAATAAGTTAACGTCGGTCGATGCGCTCGTCGCCGTAGTCGCCGCGTTGTGACCACGCGAAATAGCGAGGGGCCCGCCGGACCGAGCCAGGCGGTCAAGGCCTTCTTGGCCGGGAAGATCAACGCGGAAGGCGGAATTTATTTGACCGCTTGGAAGCGTCGGGGCGATTGTGGAAGAAACAGAGAGAAGCTCCTGACATGAATTCCTTCGGATTTGCAGCGACTGGGTAGCTGGAATATCGAATGGACCGTAAGCGATTCCACGTTCACGAGGAAAGTCATATCGCGAAAGCTGCTCCAAGAACAAGGTGGGCAACCTGCTCGGGAGGATGACGGAGAGATGCTCGCGGGTCGTGGCTCCGATGATGACAATGATGATGACGACGGCGAAAATCACGATTGGACTTGAAATCTGGTGTTGGGGGCTTGGGTCTGGGACGTGCGGGCGAGCAAGCGAGCGCGCCGCAAGCAAGAACGTCGCTGGACCTGGGCTTGGAACAAAATTTGGGCTTGGTCTTCTTGGCCCCTGGTTTGGGCTTGGGTTTGGAAAGAAGCTTGCGTGTGTGTGTTTCTGTTTCTTCTGAGTGCCACGTTGTTGGTCGGTCTGTCGTCTTCCGCTCTTCCGCAGGTGTCTTTGTTTGGAGGAGCTGTGTTGGCTCTTCGAGTTTTGGGGGGAGTTTCCACTCTTTCTCTCGGCTTGCGGGGCGGGCTGTTGGGTGGGCCGCTGCGCTGCCGATTTAGGCGGGCTTTTCTCTGCATCAGCCCCTCGAGCGCCATAGGGGGGGCGAGCACATGTACAGGTGTGCTGCCTTTGTTTGGAGGAGCTGTGTGTTTTCTCTTCTTCGGGTCAAGGGGGTGGGTGGTGGTAACTCCTGACCGCTGAGGCTTACCCCCGCTTCTCCACGCTTTTACCCGTTCAACGGAACCCTTTCTTATTGCTTTCCTTATGATGTCAAGAAGGGATTTTATCCTACTGACGTCACCCACTGTTCTTTCGATAAGAGAGTATTTTGTGCTATATACCATAAATCAACTCTCCAGGTCTCTCTGCTTACAAGCATATTCGACCATAAACCCCGTAGACGGATAATAATGATACAAGATTTTGTGTTCGAAAATGAGTATACCGCCATGTTGATTGGTATCATATGATAATCTGGAAAAAAAAGTGTCTGCGGCTCGCAACAACTCTCGTGTAAAGAGATGATCCTGCCGGTGATGTCGTTAGTGGTGACGAACCCGAGGGCAGGGAGCTGTCAGCTGGGTGGGTTTGTCGCCGTCGCTGAGGCGGTTGTCGCGGTTGGCGAGGAGGCCCGGGCTGCGGCGGTTCTGGGCGAGGCCGAGATCTGCTTCAGTGGTTCGTTGGCAGCAGCAGCAGCAGCAGCAGCAGCAGCAGCAGATTGGTCGTGTGGAGCGCGCGGGAGCGGGGAAGCGATGGTGTCCGCTCCTCCCGGGGCCGCGCGGCTCATGGCCCGGGCGTTGGTGAACGAGAGCGTCGTCGCGGAGTCGCCCGAGATCGAGTTCGAGGTGGTGGGCGAGGGTCCGGCGTGCTCTAGAGGTAGTCACCCGTTTCCGGCGTCCGCGGCGTCCCGGCGCGCGGCGGCCGCATTGCTCCGGCGCGATGGCGTGGGACTGGTGGTGAACTGGCCGCGACCGGGCGAAGTTGCGCGGTCGCGCAATTTTGCGTTGTCGTTGAGCCTCGCGCGATCGAACGGGAGCGCGGCGGCCGTCGAGGGAACGGCGCGGATACGCGTCTGGGGCGATCGCGTGGTCTCGAGGCTCGTAGATGTGAGGCGCGGGGGGTTTGTGGAGATGAGCGTGCCGTTTGCGGGGTGGGCGGCGGTGAAGGTCGAGGCTGGCGGGCTGGAAGCGCCGTGGTTCGAAGTGTATTTCGACCGCGAAGCCAAGGGCGGTAGGGTTATCGAGGACGCGAACGAGGCGGAGGAGGCGTGCCTCGTGCTGTGTCATTGGACCGAGAGCCTCGAGTGGATTCCGTACCAGCCGTACCCGGCAATCGTGTACGAGAAAAGGCGAGAGTTGCGGGGAGGGCGTCGCACTCGACGGCGCGCAACACCGCGAACGAGGCGTCGGCCTACCTCCAGTACATCGTCGACTACTACCACAAACTTCCCGCGATGTCTGTTTTTGCACAGCCATCGCTACGCGTATCACCAGGAGGACGTGCTGACAATCCTGAACGATCTGCAGCCCGTCGACTCCTACTGCAACCTCAACTCGGCCGCGTGGGGGACTCGCGAAGATCCGGAACGACGGCTCTTGTACCGCGATCACCGCGCCTGGGTCGAGCGCGCTTTGGGCGAACCAATTCCCGACCTGTTGCTCGACCGGTGTTGCGCGCAGTTCGCGGTGCATCGCGACCGTATCCTTTCGAGGCCCCGGGAATTTTACGAAGAGGCGCTCGAGGTGGCGCTGGACCCCGCGCTCGACGAGGCCGACCCCGAGCAGAATCGCCAGCGCGGCCTGTTGTTCGAGTGGCTGTGGCACCACATCTTTGGCGAGCCCCCGATTGCCCCCGACGTCGCCGCGCTCGTCCCGGATATCGCAGAACTTGACATCGTCTACCTGCGCGACAGGCCGGCCTGCCTCCGACCCGCAACGCCACCATCGCCCAATATAGCCCTCGTCGATTTTCCGGGGGGGGGGGTTCGTCGATAAGAAGAAGAAGAAGAAGAAGAAGAAGGAAGTAATAATAATAATTAATTCTCACTTCGTCCGTCAGTCGTAGATGGGGCAGAAGGTGTTGAAGGCGAGGTCGCAAAAGTGACCGGGGTCGTTGTAGCGCTTGTTCTGGTTGAGGGCGTCGATCTGGTCTACTTGGTCCGAAGAAAGCTCGAAATCGAAGAGCGCGAGATTTTCGCGGAGACGGTGGGGTTTGCTGGATTTGGGAATGACGGCCGTGCCGCGCTGGACCCCCCACCGGAGAAGGATTTGGGCGGGGGTTTTGTCTCGAGATTTGGCGATCGCCAGGACCACCGGGTGCGAGAGGAGGGAGTCCTCGGGGGTCGCCATGTCGAGCTCGACGTACGATGCCGAACCAAGGTTGGAGAAGGCCATCACCTGGACGCCCCTTTCCCGCGCGAAGCGAAGGAGACGCGACTGCGCGTTCCGCGGATGCATTTCCACCTGTAGCACGGCCGGCTTGACTTTCGCGTACTGGAGGACCTGGTGGAGGTGGGCAGTGTTGATGTTGCAACACCCAATGTTCTTCGCGAGGCCCCGGGCGTGGAGCCGTTCCATGCCGCGCCACGTCTGCTCGTAGGTGACGCCTCGGGCCAACTCCATTCTCGGAAACTTGGCGGCCGGATCGTAGACCCATTCCGGCGGGTACCGGGTCGACACGGGCACGTATTTCTGGGCGATCGGAAAGTGAATCAGGTAGAGGTCGAGGTACTCGAGCTGGAGGTCTTCGAGGGTCTTGGAGAGGCCCTCCTCGACGCGAGCGTGGAACGAATTCCAGAGCTTAGAAACGACGAAGAGATCTTCTCGGCGGCACAGCCCTTCCTCGATGGCTCGCTTGATCCCGCGACCCGTCTCCTGCTCGTTTCCATAGTCGCAGGCTGAATCAATCAGCCGGCACCCCGCCTTGATGGCCTCGTACACCACTTCTTCGGCATCCCGCAGCTTCCAGCATCCCAGACCGACCGACGGCAAAAGGTCGCCGCTCGAGAGCGCGAGATGCGTTCCTCCTCCTCCTCCTCCTCCCGGCAATACGGATTTCGGGCCGCGGGAGATCGAAGCATAGATGCGCCGCACCCCTTCGTTATCAAACGGCTGCCGCGCGTGGCACGCGACAGTGTTGTCGACGATCATAAAATCACCGGGTCGCCACTCGCGAGCGAACTGGTTGGACCGCAGCCACGCGTCGACGGCTCCGACGACGTCGCGCGGCAGCGGCGATCCATCCGCGGCGAAGACCACCGCCTTGGTCGGATCGTTCCGCTTGTCCACCCAACCCGTCGCGGCCGCGATAATCTGGTTGAAAAAGGCCGTATTCCCGTTCGAAGCCGCCCGCGTCGCCTCGAGCGGCGGACTCGTCACGCGTAGGTCTTGGTTCTCGAGCCATTCCCATTCGTAGCCCTGCTTCCGCATCGCCGCTTCGGCCTCCTCTTTCGACTCGACCCCAAACATCGACCTCCACGACCGTCCCAACGCTGACCCCGGGTCGTCCTCGGAGGGTGCCACCTTGACGTACCTCACCCCTCCGTTCAATTTGGCCAAAAAATCTGGAAATTCTCTCGCGAGCATCTCGTAGGCCCAATCGGATCGCGCGATCGGGGTCGCGCCGCCCTCGCAGCTATTTTCGGCGCAATAAAAGCATATGTGCTCGGGCGGGTCGGGCGTCTGCGCGAGCTCGTGGTGAAACGGTATCGGTTCGCTCGGCGGACTCTCGTTCGTCGTTACGACCTGCAACCCTCGCGGCCCCACGATCATCTTCCGCACCGCCGCACCCCCCGTGTATTCCATCTCGCGCAGACCCGTCTTGCTCAGCACCGCGGCCCACTCCTCGCCGCTCCGGACATCACCGCCGCAAAACAACACGGCGCCGCACTCGCTCGCGGCCCGCAGCAACGCCTCCCGATGACACCCGACGTACTCCTGGAGCGTCACGAAATTCTTCCCCGAACACCGCAGCACCACGGGAAACCCCTCGCTCTCCACAACGACGCCAGACGACGACTCGAGCAGCCCCTTCCACGACATCAACACCCTGTATTCTGCGTTGTCTGTCTGTCTGCTTGAGAAATAAACAACGGAACATAAGTATAAGCAAGTTCAAGGCCAGTAAGTTCACCTAGTCCCAATCTCTAACCCCAAGTAAGTTCACCTGTCCCCGTTAAGTTCACCTAGTCCCAATCTCTAACCCCAGTAACTAACTAACTAACTAACTAACTAACTTCGGACCTCTCCCGGCCATGGGAGCCAGGCTGGGCCGGTAGTAGCCGGTCCAGGATCACAGAGCAAAAAAATCACACAGTTGGGGTAGAAGCTCGGCGTAACCCCAATCTCTATAGTTCGGCGTAAACCCACACCCACTCACCCCACTCTCCTTCGAGCTCGTCGCTCTCACCCCCGCCAATCTAAGCTGCTTTGATCCGCACACGCCGCTAACCTTTGAGTTTACTCTAAAAGCCCCAGTAAGTTCGCACTTGGTCTCATCAGTAAGTTCACCTGGTTGGTCACTAAGTTCACCTAGTCCCAATCTCTAACCCCAGTAAGTTGTCCTGGTTCCAGTAAGTTCACCTGGTCCCAGTAAGTTCACCTACAGCGCGCGTGTAGACGCCGGGAGGGGGCTTATCGGTATTGCGCAGCACGTGTGGGGTAGGGTGGAGTCGTCGACCCAGAAGAGGATATCCTCGGGGTTGCCGATCGACAGAGAGCCACGTAGAGCTGGACGTGACAGAAGACGGGCTTGGGCAAGAGGACGCCGACTTCGCGGGGCGTCTGGCCCTGGCTCTTGTTGATCGTTTGGCGTCGGCGGGCCTTACGGGATACAGGTTGGAGGAGCCTCGGTGACAACGACACGATCGATCATGTATCTGGTACCGTTGCAGTGGCCGTGCGACGGGTCGAGGTTGCGAAGACATTAAGCTCGCGATCAAAGTCAGCATGCCGTTGGTTGTCAGGGAGTTGAAAACTCGACTGTAAAGAGCGAGGCGTCGGCTTCCGACCCAACCTAGTCGGCCGAAAAGAACTCCGACGCCTCGTCTCCGGGAAAAAAAAAGGCCGCGCGGTCATTCATGCGCGCGTTGTCAGCATCGACAACATCGTTTCGACGGGGCGTGAGAATGGCGCGCTGGCTAAAAGAGCCGCCGCGGGTCGTGGAAATAGTCTGCGAGGTCGCCGTAGACGGCTTGGAGGATCACTGTCTGGCTCGCGGGCCTACCTGATCCTTACCCTAAATGGAGGGACAAACCCACCCACCCCGCCCGTCAGGCACATCCCTCATACCCCACAAACCCACCCACATCCTTCATGCTCCCCCCACACACCCCCCCTCTTAGCAGTCGACATTTAAAGACAGACAAACAGACAGACAGACAGACAAACATCTGTCGATTAGTAGTAAGGATAATGGATAAGAGCGTTTGGGCAAATAGGCATACTCGTTTCTGACCACCCATTATACAGATAGCGCACAATTGCCACCACCACCACCCGGCCATCGAAAGTGCAAGAGACGCTCACGACGTCGAAAATTCCAGAAGATGCCTGCCGTATGATCCGACTTTTCGGGGGTTCCAGCTCCACAAAGGCAATACCACTCTAACGCCACCAAGACGAAGGATATGGTGAGGGCGCCAAGCTCGGCGACCAGATGCTGCTCGAGATGGAAGAGTCACCTCTCTTCGTTAGCGGTGGTTCATCCTCGAGGAGGGCAATGCCCTTCTACCACAACTCATACGATTCCTTGCTGGCGAAAGTGTGAAGCAGCCGAATGACGTTGCCGGCTATCCTCGGCATCGTTTGGCTCTTGATGTGGTTGGGAGCACTGGCGTAGCGTGAGGTGTGGCGGCGACGTCCGGCACCAGCATTTATCGTGCTCATTGGAGTGATGTCTTTGTCTTCATGATGCATTCTCGTGAGAGCGGAAAGCGTCGAGCATTGAGATACGGTCCGTCGCGGAAGAACGAAGCCGTCTCGCCACCAATCGATTCGATCGGGGCAGCAACACGCGTTTGGGGCGAGCTGTTGGCATGATCTACGTTTGCATATGCACGTCGCGCCCTGCGCAGCAGCTGCTCGTGAAAAAAAATCGTCCTTCACGTCGGCCGTGAGCTTACGAGCAGAAACTTCTGGCGCCAGATTTTCGCGAAGTAAGAAAAAAAGCTCGCTCCCGACGAAAAAATCTTCCTTGATCGAGCGGTGTTCGTTTTCGCATACAAAACAGCGATTCAAAGTCAGCGTCGCGAAGTACGTGCCACCATATGATTGGGATGGAGACAAGATTCGATCTTAAACGGTAGCCTTTAAAACGGAAAGAAAACGCCGTTGGGGCGCTCGCCGTGCGATTGGACGGGTGTTCAGCGAGCATTGTGGGCATCGATGTGCGGCCGTCAAGCGATCGCGCGGCTAGCTCAACGAGTTGAAGGTATACGGCGGCAAGTTTGAAGGGCTCGCAACGCGAGGAGTTTCAGTGGAAAAACACCGCGCGTGCCTTATCGTCGTCGGCGTAACTCGCCACATCGCTTCCCGACGGCGAGGTGTTGGCAAGCGCGTCGGCTGCGTGATTTGCGACGATGGCTAAGAGAGCCACAGTGTCATTCTGTCAGCGACTTCCACGACTCCAATATCATGGCGAGAAGCGGGCAGCGCGTCTGCAGACGCGCGTCTCGAGCTGCGCGTGCTCGCGCGCCGGGCAGCTGCCCGTCGATCGCACGTTGCCTCGGCTTGGATTTCAGTGCTGAGTTTGGCAGGGTATTTCGAGCCACGTCTCACCTGCTCCCCGGCGGCACATTCGCGAGACGAAGCGTGATCCCGGACACCACCGCCGCCGCCGCCGCCGCCGCCGAGCGCTCGCGAGAATGCACTCGTATCGAAGCGACAGCGAAAGGGCCCCATTCGGCTTGGAGAACCACCGCATTTCTCCAAGGGCGTAGCAGCTGCCGCCGTCGCGAGCTGTGAAGAGACGTTGAGTCGCTGGCAGTTGTGCTATGTGGCGAGCATCGAGCAGACACAGACGCGGCGAGCGCTGGCTTTCTTCCGCTTTCTTTTTTCCCGGCGTGGCTCGACCGCTTCGCGCTGCGCTGCGAAAGGCGACCTACTTCGACGAGGATCGCACAAGAGTCGGCGGCCGCCTCGAGGTCCTCCGTCTTGGCCGCGAATCCTGTGGTCGCGTGCAAACCACCGTCGTTGGCCGAATCTCGACACAAGGTGGCCGTCCGTGTTGAAAACTTTTGACCCCAGAAAATCTAACCCGACAAATCTGGCGAAAAAAAAATAAGGGGGTGTCGTGTCGTGTCGTGTCGTGTCGGCCTTCGCGCTCGGGTGCTCGGGAAAAGAGCGCGTAGGACCCTTCCACATGGGGGCATGGTCGCGACTCGAGGTTGTTGTTCAATATCATATGACCGGCGGGCCGTTCGTACGGGTTCTGCGAAGAAAAAAAGTCCGTTTGTTGTTGTAGTAGAACGCGATGTGGCGTTGGTTCGTGTTGTGTGGCGTCGCGAGGGCCGCAAGGATGTCGGGGCTGCGGGCCGTGGGTCAAAGGGTGTCGCGGCTTGTGGAGGATGCGACGCCGGCGAGCGGGGTCCTGCTGCAGAACGGCGAGTCCGAGAAGGTGTGGTGGCCGCGGCGGGTGGCGATGGAACTGGTGCTGCGGCGCGGGTCTCGGATCTTCGAGGACCTCGACGCGGACGGCGACGGGCTGCTGACGGCAGCGCAGGCGCGGATCGGTCTTGCGCGATGGGGGGGTATCTTCGAGGCGGACGAGCGCGCGCTCGAGGCGTTGGCGCGGGAAGCGCAGCGGGTAGACAAGCAGCGTTTCCTGGAGATCGGTGCGCGCGAGGCACGCGAGCGGCGGAGCCTCCGACGGGCGGTGCGGGTGCTCGCCCGGTCGGTCGGGTCGGCCGACTGGAGAAAGGTGTTCGACTCGTTGGACGCGAGGCCTCGCGACGGGTACCTCACGGCGGCCGAGATCTCGGTGGCTCTGTCCCGGCTGGGGGTGGAGTCGGGCGAGGACGTGGGGGCGTTGGTGGCCGAGTACGACGAGACCGGGGACGGACGGCTGAGTTTTGTGGAGTTTTCTAGACTGGCGTGCGACGCGTTGAACCGGAGACTGGACCTCGAGTCGGCGAGGGCTAAGGTCGCGACGAGGAGGAGCCGCCCCGTCGACGCCGTGACGGCCGAGCTCGCGAACCGCGAGGCCCGGCGCGCCGTGGAGGCGGGGGAGACCGACTTGGAGGTGGTCGAACGCAAGATCGAGGCCTGCCTCGAGAAAAAAATCAACGACCCGAGAGGCGTGCTGGAAATGCAGGATCTGTTGTACTCGAGGTTCAAAGCCCGGTACGGACCCGTCGACGACGCGCTGTCGGCGCGGCGGCTCCGGCTGCTCAAGGCTTTGCGCGAGGGGGATTTGGGGTCCATCCGGGCCTTGACCGACATGAGCTGGGACTTCGCGTACCCGCCCGCTCGCTTCGATCGAGAGACCGAGGGTTGGTGTCGCACGCCCCTCTGCCTCCTCGTGCGGCCCGACGAGGGGAACCTCGCCCCCTTCTTGCCGGGCGTATCGACGCGCGCGCGCCTCGAGCTCCTCGAGGACGTCCTCGCCTCGGGCTGCGCCGACCCAAATTTCCCCCGTACCTACTGGAGCTCGCCTTGCGTTCACGCGTGCTTCGAAGGAGACGTCGACGCCCTCGCCCTTCTCTTCGCGTACGGCGCGAACCTCACGCAGCGCGTCGAATGGCTGTGCCAGGGGGAACCCGGCTTCACGCTCGCCCACGCGGCGGCCTTCAACGGCAACCTCGACATCCTGAGATTCCTCGAAGGAAAGGTCCCGAGGAGGCTCTTCGCCGCGCTCGACGCCGAGCGCAGCAACCCCCTCCAGACCCTCCTCGAGAGCTCGTGCGACCTCGAGACGGCCTTTTTTCTTCTCGACGAGTGCGGCTGCGACGGCTTTTCCCGCAACACGAAAACGCGATCCGCGCTCTCGATGGCCGTCGAACGCCTTCCCACGCTCGCAGCGGCTCTCCTCGAAAAGAAGTCGAGATTCGAGTACCGGTGGTGGGGCAACGACCTCTTCTATTTCAGCTACGACGGCATCGTTTTGCCCCTCGAGGACGGCGCGGCCATGGCCGTGCGATCGCTGGATGGCGGCGATCTCGTCGCGATCGAGGACCTCGTCGTCAGACACGACCGCAAGGAACTCCTCGAGACGCCCGTGATGCGCGACCTCCTCGAGCGCAAGTGGCGCTGCTTCGGGAGCCAGGTCTACTCGCGACGCATCCTCGCCCTCGTCGCGATGCTCGTCGCGGTCTTCGTCGCGCCTAACGTCGACGACCCTTTCCTTTTCGCGGCCAGCCTCGCCGCCCTCGCCGCGTCGTGGACCTACTTCGCGCGCGTCGAGGCGACCGAGATCATCCGCGCCGCCTCCAAGGAAGTCTCGACGCTCCGCGCGATCAAAGACCACTTCTCCTCCCTCTGGAACTGCTTGGACGCTGTCAACCTCCTCCTCGCGCCCGCCGCCGTCGCCTCGAGTTTGCTCGAGGACGACGCGCTTCTCGCCTCGGCCGCGCCCCTTGTCGGACTCCTCCAGATCACCCTCGCCCTCCGAGCCTTGCAGTACGCCTCCATGTACCGCGACTTTGGACCCCTCCTCGTCACCCTCCTCGGCATGCTCGGCGACTTTTTCCGCTTCTCCCTCATCTTCGCCGTGGTTATCGGCGGCTTCTGCAACGCATTCTACACCCTCGTCCACTTCGGCGGCCAGGGAGGGGGGCAAATCGCCGACGACTTCTCCTACGCCTCCATCCTCCAGGAAATGGTCCTCTGGCTCTGCGGCCAGGTCTCCTTCGACAAGTTCACCTCCCTCGACGGACCCAGGCTCGCCGGCGCCCACCTCCTCTTCTGGAGCTACCTTGTTTCCTCCTACTTCATCCTCCTCAATCTCCTCATCGCCATCTTTAACTCCACCTACGAGGGGGTCGTCGCCAACTCGAACTCCGAGTGGCTCCTCGTCCGCCTCCAGGCGATGCTCGAGTTCGAGGCCCCGGACTTTGACGGCGTCGACCTCTACTTCAGGCAGCTCCAGGACCTCTCCGACAGCAGATCCATCGGCACCACCACCTCTTCCTCCTGATATATATGTATATACTACGCCTCTTCTTCTGTTAAAGGACTGGCTCGCTACTACATTCGACGACGGACGTGCTCATCCATAGCCTGCGATTTATCACCACCTACTAATAATCGTTCGAGGCTGCGATTTATTATTATTCGAGGACTTCTTCTCTCTTCTTCTTCTTCTCTCTTCTTCTTCGTCATCTAAGGCTCCGAGATTCACGAACTACAACTCGCGGATTTAGGCTCCGATTTACGAACCAACGCTCGGAAGACTCCTCCTCCTCCTCCTCCGATTCATGAAGATGAATAATAATTATTCGAGGACGGACTTCGAAGGCTCCTCCTCCTCCTCCGATTCCTCCGATTCTTCATGAACTAATTATCGTCTCGCATTGATTCGCCCTCGACTCGCCGGCGCTCGAGTCGCTTCTCGTAGACGGCCTGCTGCAGGCGTTCGGTTGATGTTTGGCCCCCGGGATTCAGAGTCGTGACGTATGCGACCATCCTCGAGCAAAACGGAATCCCGACGAAGACAATGCCGACGCCAATTGCGACGGCAATCTGCCACGCGTACTGGGCCTCCACCCCCTTGAGCTCCCTGTCGTACTTCTTCAGCACGCGGTTCACGCGAATCACATCGCCGGGCTGATATATCTTTTTAAAGAGCGCACGCCTGCTTGCGTGGAGCATCGGTCTCTTAGTGGGTGCGTGTTGCGGAAACCCTAATATATTAACTTTTCCAATAATGGCCGCCCCTGTCGATGGTTATGAGGACGCGGCGAAGCTCCTCGAGGCGTTGCCTCGGCTCGGCGTGCCTTTGGCGTCGCGAAGTGTCGCGTCGAAGCGCGTTGTGGTGTGCGGCGGGTCGGTGGGCGGGCTTGCCGTCGCCGCGTGTCTGCGGCGCGCCGGGTTCGAGTCGGTGACGGTGTTGGAACGGTCGGTGAGGCTGGGCGATGGAGCCGGGGTCGGCGTGGACGACGCGAGCATGGGGATCTTGCTGGGGCTCGGGGTGTCGCTCGAGAGTCTGGAGACGACGCGATGGATTGAGGAGGTGGCGACGACCGGCGAGACGCTGTTCCGGGCGCCGTACCCGTACTGGTCGACTCGGTACGCGGATATTCGCCGTGGACTCGCGGCGAGCGCTGGGAACGTGCGATGGGGGTCGCGCGTCGTCCGCGTCGAGAAGGAGTACGTGGTGCTCGAAGATGGCGAGCGCGTGGCGTACGACGCTCTGATAGCCGCGGACGGGCCTAGGTCGTCGACGCGAGAACTCGTCGAGGCCAGAGAGTTGCGGTACGCGGGCTACACCGCCTGGCGCGGCACGGTGTCGCGGCCGGGCATCCGGGACGTTTTGACCTTCGTGCATCACGAATCTCTAGCCTCTCACGGCGTGCTCTACGATATCGGCAACGGCGTGACGAACTGGCTCGTATACGAGACGAGGCCCCCGAGCGCCGGGGCGGGGAAAACGACGGCATCCGTCGACCCCCGGGAGGCGAGGGCCTTCCAGGCTGTGGCCCGTTCGGAGTGGGGGGAGGTGTTGGGGGGAATGATCGAGGCCACAGATTTCTCGGAGATCTTTAGAACTGACGTGTATGACTTGGAAACCCCTCTGACGCGCCTCGCTTCGGACGACGTCGCGCTCGTGGGCGACGCGGCCCACGCCGTCACCCCGCACGCCGCCAAGGGTAGTAATATGGCGATTCACGACGCCTACGTCCTCGCGTGCGCGGCCGCGACAGCCTCGGACGTTACTACTTGGCTGGCCGACTACTCGCGCCGCCGCGAAGCGGACGTTTCCGCCACTTCGCGCTTTTCGAGGCACGTCGGCCGCCTGCGCAACCAGGGGGCGGCTCTCCGGGGGGATTTCGAGGAACGAGTCCGAGAAGTCCCGTACCTCGCGCTCCCGACCGACCCCGTCTTCGACCCGGTCTGGGCCGTGCACGGCACTTCTTTCTATCTAGACCACCGGCGGCGGCGGCGGCGGCGGCGACATCAATAGAGGAAAACAAACTCACTTCCTCCTTGCGCGCGTATTATTCATTCATTCATTCATTCATCAACAGAGCCCATCATCATCCATCATGGGTCATGGGTTTTTTGTCTTTTTGGACAAGCCGGGGATTCGGGGGCGGTGGTCCTCGCGGCGGGGGGGCTCGGTGATTTGGGGAAGCGTCGTAGCGGCGAGAATCGCCGGGACGATCTCGGAGAAGAAGCACCAGGTGCTGAGGAGCTGGGAGGTGAGGCGGAAGGCCTCCCGGAGGCGGAGAAGGGGCTTGGAGACGGGCGGGGGCTCGATGGGTCCCCCGCCCCTGGGCCTCGTTGCCGGGTCGATCGACCGGAGGAGCTGGCGCGCGCGTCGGCGCGAAATGACCTCCTCGAGGTAGAGAGCCTTCGCGAGGGTGCCGACCTCGAGATGTTTGTCCCGCGCGAAGCGGCGGGCGTTCCGGTAGGCCGTAGTCAGGAGACGGTCGACCGTGGTGCGTTTCCAGAAGGGCACGTCGAGGGAAAAGAGGTCGATGTACGTCTTCGCCAGGTACTTGGCCAGGTCGATGTCGCTGCCGGCGCCGACAGTCGGCGAGCCGAGGAGCTCTTGCTCGGCCGCGCGGCCCGCGAGGGCGATCTCCATGAGCGACAGGAGGTCCTCGGCGTCGATGACAGAGAGCTTGCGCGTATAGCTGTGCAAAGTGAAGCCGCCCATCGCCGGGTGTCCGAGGCTCAGGCGCGCGCACCGCAGCTGGAAGGCCTGCTTGCGCTGCTCGGCCTCGAGGAGGGCGAGGGCGTGCCCGCTCTCGTGCACGGCGATCCGCAGCTTGTCTCCCGGCTTGGTGCGCAGTCGTTCCCGCGATGCGCGAGTGGCTTCGAGGCAGGCGATCCACCCCATCACCCGCGACACCCCCGACAGCACCTTGACGCGCTCCGGCGGGGGCATCGGCCCGAGGAACTCGATGAGCTGCGCGACCATCATGTCCTCCGGCCGACCCATGGCGGCGGTGGCGGCGAACAACACCACCACCAGCATGACGAACGAAAGAATACGAACGAGGGTTTCTTTGCAAGATTCCCGACGCTCACGGCAGGAGAAGTGTGCAAGTATGGATGACGTCATTCACAGTATGCCCTAACACTCCCCCCTGTTGTAAAATCCCAAATGTAGGTTTCTCGGACAATTAATAGTATTAGGGTCGGATAAGAAAACGAGACTAGCCCGGCTTTTTCCTTTTTTTGCGTGAGGGGACGAAAGGATGCCGACTTCACTATGGGGACTAGTTCCATCGCGACGATCTCGCGGCGTGGCGGCACATACTGCCTGAGTACAAATGAACATAGCTCAGCGATCCGTTGAGTATGTCTTAGTACAAACTGAAACATAGTTAACGGCTCGTACGAACTTTCTTATCCGACGCTGTGCCAGGAGGGTCCTTTGCCTCTACCACCTGGCGTGATGACTTTATCGAGCGCGTCCTCCTCGCCTATCTCTCAAAGAGACCGGCATCCCCGCCCTGTCCGAGGCTTTCTTTCGGCATCTTTGCTGACGTCGTCGCCCCTGCCCTTGTTCGCACACAGCCGATAGAGATATCAAGGCAATCTCGCCCAACGAAACGTCGTGCCTAACATCCTCACCACCTCACTCGATATTCCAGAGAGCAACACTATTATGTGTACGACACTGGAACATCGCACTCCTTTCACACCTATCTCCAAAAGAGGGTTTTTTTCTCTCCGCAATACGGCTTTCCCTCTTTCCTTCCTTACCCTTCCGCAATTACTTATTCATGACTATGAAGAATACAGTCTGAAGCTCTCTTCCAACATGGAGTAGGTCTCCAGGTGCGTACCGTCAGGTACGGTGTTTTCTGTTTAATTAACAGAGGCTTCGTTCCTCGTTGTCAGTGTAAACGCTTCTATGGGACTTAATGTCCTTAAGGAGTTAGGGCATAAATCCCTAGCACGCAGTCTCTACCATGTACCCGGAGAGGGTCAAATCTCTCCAGGTCATGAGCCCAGACGCGTAGGTGTGTCAGCCCAACTGTGTTGTGCCTATAATGGAGTGATCAGTTTACGCCGAGTACAACAAACGTGACAATGTGTTTGGCGGTAGTCTGCTGTACATGTTTGTTGTGTCACGGTATTTGACCACCAGTTAATTTGGTTTGTGACCGAGTTGGGTCGGCCACTGGTCATATGCACTCGTATAGCCAATAAATTTAAATTTTTTTCCCTATACAAGCCGCGGAAACTTGTACGGGTTTTTCCTTCCATTCCCCAACAAAAGGCTGTCTGCTCGAGAATTAATCTATTCTCCAGTCTCAAAAACATCATGCTTAAATGGCATAATGATTTGTTTGGTCTTGTATATATGCTCACGCTTAAAATAGCGAACTGTACATATTCCTCCGCATGTTAGAAGCCCTTCATTCAAACATGTCAACTTGTTCTATTCTTCCTATAACCTATTTTCAATAGGTCACGACTATGTCAAAACCAAAACCAATATCCACCACGGATATTTATAAACAGGAACAAATCCTCGTTGATAAACTCAACTCCGGATTGCGCTTTCAAGACAATTCGACCAAGGTGAGCTTACAACTTGAGATGCTTCGCAGGCATATGACAAGCCCATACGCGGACGCATTGTTCTGCTTCGATTCGTATGGCGCTTACACCCGGAATGCTCCGGAGTACAACCAACTTCTCGAACACGAAGTTGATATAATTTTCGCTCAATGGAAAGCTGAAAAAATTAACGAATTGCAGTTACCTAATGAAGATGCCTTGCCTGATCATCTTAAGACTTGGCACGTCAACTCTTCACATCAATTATCAGTTGATGCTCGAAATAATCTCGAACGACTTTTCTATCAAGAGTCATATAATCTTGTTCGACCCGAATTGAATGAGGATGTCAAGCGTGTCCTCCCTTTATTAGATACCCGATTCCCTAAATCAATCGTGTATGACTCATCTCTAACCAACATATCCTTTACAGGTCTCTCTAATGCCGATTGGATTAAATATTGCGAAACTTATGCCGGGTTCCTGTACACGTTCTTCAATCTAGAATCTCAAGAACGCCCTGCCCTCGCCATGTGGCCACAATTAAAGAAGATTTATGCTTTTACTACACACCCTAATAAACTACGTGCAGTAATGCTTTTAGCTTACCATTATTATGAGACAGTGTCATGTACAGATGTCACTGAACTTAAATCTCAGTTTAATCGAATGTCCTTAAATGTTAATTGGTATGCTCATGTATTTGTCGAACAACTCCTTGCTTTCCAAACTCAGGCAAAGCAATTAAACCATGACGAAGCATCAATTCAATTTAATGATTCCATAATCGCACTTAAAGCTCACGAGGAGATCTATCGTCTATATGCTAATCCCTCTGATCACGAGCGCTATTCTCAGTCTTTATTGGAGTGGTGCAAACTCTACGAGACACGCTCAGGGAATCACTCGACTCGAGATCCTAAGTTTCAAAGCTAGTTGATCCTAACGATGTTCGTCCGTTATTGGAGTTCTTGTTATAGATATATAATGAGACAAAGTTCTCATCTAACCGACGCTTGGATAAACCCGCATCATGGATTCCATATATCCCTGGTACTACCGCTACCAAGCCACCTATGGTATTATTTATGGATACTATTCATCAATCCCACGACTCTCTAAACAATGCTTACTCATTGTTAGCTACTGTTGCTGGACAGTCTGGTTTTAACGCTCGTAAGCTTCGTTTTGCGAAAGATAAAGCATCGACAATAAATTTCACCTCGTGACACGTCCTACTATCGTTCACCCACAAACTATAATGTCAAAGGCACCAGTTTCGACCGTCCTGTCTATTCACTGTCCTCTAACCGCATCTCACGCTCCAATATGCCACTTATGGACAGGGCTACTTATCAAGTTGACCGACTTCGCCACCTGTTTGGTAAATTACAGGAAGCGAATCCCAATCCTTCTACCGACTCTAAAATGGTACAGGAGGAAATGAAGAGCTTACTGAGTACCCTTTGGACAACCGCTTCCCAAGCTTCGACACAGTCTCTAGATCCTGACGAAGCTACTCAAGTTCATCTATACTTATCACGAGTGGATACAATGTCCAACACCATATCGAACTTCTTAGAAGCCGATAAAGAATCTCGTGTTATAGAAGAAAAGTATCAAGCTGAAACTTCTGCTCCTGCAGCGTCCCCCAGTGATGCGGAGCAGAGGGGGACTGCTGAAACAGAAAAGATGTTTCATACTTTTCTATCTATCAAAGATGATGAAATCGATAATATTCCTCAACCGCTACTGCAGCACATAAATGCTAAAGCCCAGAATGCCATCGTTCGTCGTCAAGCTCGGGAAACTTCTTCGCACTCCGAGCTCCCCAACAACCAACCTAACGAAGAAAATGAGGATGGTACAGATCCCCCTGTGTTGCTACCGAAATTAAACAATGGTTTTACACTTGTCGTAGTACCTTCCGAACAAACGCAAAGTTTCATGACACAGTACGTGTTTGATCAAAGCTCTACACATGCCTGTTATGCATCAATGCTTAAATTGTACAGTGAGTATAATTTACCGCTAATGACTACGCCAGGATATGCTGATGCGTGTGCCTCTCAAAATGTGATTAATTTCAAACGTTACGCTGATCCAATACACATCGTTAAACTACCCGAGTCCTTGTCACCCGCTATTCAGACAGCTACCGACACTCAAAGTACCACTCATGCCATGATAATAAGAACCGTCATCCCCGCTCTCCCAAAGCATCCTAACGTGGGATATATAAAGTTAGATGTTGCGCTTTTCCTACCCAAGCAAAACGACCATAACGATCCCGATCTGCACATCATCAGCATGACTCAATGGGGAGAAGATAAACTTGGTATACATCTTTATGGGGTTGAATTTAAAGGACAATCATCTATCCAGAGTAAAATTGACGACAATGTCAAGATGACTTTGTTTAGATTAAACAACTTGTCGCCTACTCTCCCTATTTATTCGCTACAACAAGCGAAAGCTCAGAAAATGGAACTTCGCTCACTACAGTTCAAACTAAGTGCTTTTAACGAACAACGCGAAATGCTTAAACTATACGCAAACCTTCTGGAACGTGAAATTTACGTCCCATGGCTCAAAACCATCTTGGAATCAATGCATTCGCAGTTGCCTTACATACCCAAGCATTTCTCACCTCCTGTATGACGCAAGGTTACTACACGCTTACTCCATACGGTAAATACGTCTCCAAGTTCACGAACACCTAGTGTAACTCTACTTTGTTCCGGGATGTCCACTCCTGCCTTCTTGGCTTGCGCTTCCAATGACTTGCAAATCAACATCAACGTTAAAGTTCTTGTTGAAAGCGACGAAAATCTTGCGCATATGCTACAAAGACACTTTGGAAATTCCATCGAAGTTTTCCCGTCACTACCCAAGTTCCTTACCTATCTTCATCGAGCATCGGACACTGAACGTGCAAGATATTATACTGATATAGAGGAACTGACATCTCCATGCACTAATCGCAACATAATCAACGGGAGATCCATTTAAACTTTCGAACGCGACATGGACGACTACTTGTTTCCAAGTGCTCTAAGTGTACTTGAGCTTTTAATGCCCCTTGTTCTTTTTATGGAGATGACACCACCACATTCTGCATCGTATGAAGATCATATAAGAGTTGCTAATCTCATCTTCTCGACGATGAACTATACGGTCGATATATGTGATCGCTTTCCATGTTATTTGTGTGGAGATTATCAAGCCAGAGAAAGATGGATCCTCGTTGCTCGCAAATATAATACCGGCCATCTAGATTTGCTTTCCTGGCCTAACAAACGAGCCACTTCCTTCCTGGACATTGCAGATCATGCTAACTCCATCAGTCGCAAGTTAATTGTCGACGAACCTTGGACGAAGGTCTTCTCTGACATGCCATTCGTGTCCACACCCAAAACTTGCAACAACTTCAGTCGCACAGGATCCGTTCGCTTAACAGTTACTGAGCTTGAAACTTTAACTATGTTGTTTCTTCGTCTGCACTCAAACAAAACAGTCGAACATCCAAGTCAAGATGAAATGGAGGTCATTTCCAACTTTCGTTTAGGATTCTTAACGAATTCAAGAAAGACCCTCTCTTGTATGAGCTCTCCTATTGAACTCAAGGCTTTCGTGCTCCTCTATAATATTATGGGACGCCTGTTCCCAAAATCTACCACATTACCTGTGTCCTTTTGTATCACAACTATCGAATCTAACCAACTATCTCACAGGTTATACTTAAATAAATCTTCTACTTCCTCTATCATTTACATCACTTGTGGAAGACACACAGGTGGAGACATCATAGTCTCTAACTCTTCTTCTAAATACCAGGCACACATAAATGCATTTGGCGAAACCTACATCTTCCAAATACATGATACAGGAATCGATAAGACTACTTCTCTTACTTCTGTTACTGGCTTTCTTTGGTTATGTCAAGCCTACCACCATGATAATGAAAATCGCGACACGCGTCGTCTAGTACAAACATTGGTTTCTTACACTTCACATGTGCTTCACGATTCTTTCATTTTTTACCCTTAGGAAAATCGTCTCGAGTTCATCGATAAAAAAAATCTTTGCTTTAAGTGACATGCATCTGTCTCAAAGCAGATACCTTGGCTTCATCACATCCAGTGATAGAAAGATGGGCGCCAAAGTTCATTCTATATACACCCCCACTCCTACTATTCGCGGGTTTGCTAACATGATCCTGCAGAGAAATCTGCTGCCTCTTACCCTTATCCGTCCGTTGAGAACGTGGTCTCTTCCTTACCCTTCTTCTTCCATTCTACGCAATCAAATAGTCCTCTGATTTGTGCTTACGCTCATCATCATGGTCTAGCGCGTCCCGAGGTATGTAGCACTATACACTTTACCTTTCTCGTGTAGTTCTAGATGCCGCCTGTCGTGTTCTGAAGATATAGGGAACATATCATTTCATTCCCCGAATTAAATACTGCCAGACGTTCATGATGAGACGGGATGGTTTCCCAGGTGACTTACCACTGCTTGCTAAATGCTCTGCAGGTTATGGGCCCAGGCGGGTCCCTGAGAAACCATGTGTTAAAACGTGCACGTAACCTATGGGTATTGGGCTGTTACCGCGCTGGCCCAGCCTCGCCACGTAAACACGCTTGTGAATACAACGGCATTACCATTGGGCTGTATATAACACATTTTGCACACGTGATCGTGTAACCTTGTGTGCACCTGTTCATAATATCGTATTGTCATGTCAATGTTGATGTGTGTGTAATTGGCTAGCCTGTACTCTTGCACACATGTTATGGAATATTTTGGGTACGTCCAGTCGTACATTCCATGGCAATGCACTTAACAAGCTCCTTGAGAGCACCAAAAACTAACCAGCGGCCTGAGTGACTACGCTTAGCGACACTACTCTGGACTCACAGCTTGCACAGTCGTCATATAGACACATTTTCCATCGAAAAATCGTTGAGTGTACATAGACACCGATAGACAGACCCCCTTAGAATGTCTAGACAGTGTCAACTGCGTGACTGAACCCGCAGGTTCCCCGTCAACTGCTATGGCAGAACACGCAGCACGAACCGCACCCAAGGCGATCACAGGTGCGGATGTATTGAAGCTCGAAGCTACTGTAGTTGAGTTTCTTAACAATGGAAATCGATTTCAGCTTCAGACTCGCAAGGTATCCTTGCAAATCAAGCATATTAAGCAATTGTTACGGTCCAGTCATGCCGATGCCTTCCTCGAGTACGACTCGTACGAAGCATATACTCGGTCATGCAAGGACTACGAGATCCTAACTAACTAACTAACTTCAGACCTCTCCCGAGCATGGGAGCCAGGCCGGACAGGCAGGAGCCGATCCGGAATCACAGAGGAAAATCACGCAGTTGGGGCTGAGGCGAGGGACGAGAACTCGCTGATGACGGACCGCGCCACTGCGCGCGGTCTTGTGCGAAGTCGTGCAAAAGCGTCGCAGGCCGCAAACGTGTTGGTCCACGAACAATCGACCTGTCCGTCGCGTTCTGCCCAACCGAGCGAACCCCATCCCAGCGCGGACTTTCCGGGTGCTAACCGGCCAGCCCGGGAGGCGAGCAGGCACCGTCTCACTCCGGGACGGCCGGGGCCGCCGCAGGGAGCAAGTGTGTTAGGCGCCATCCTCCATCGCAACCAACGGTTAGCGATCGCAGGGATCCTCCGGAATCAAATTCTCGATCGCTTTTTCCTGGAATGGAAGACCGATAGGGCTGCTGATCTCCGTTTAGCTGTTGATGATTGCCCCCTGAGTATCAGGAATGGCATTTCACCAACGAAGCTTTCCCCAACTTACCTGATGCAGAAGTAGCTCAGCTAGCTACTGTCTGTTACGACTATGAAGTCAAGGCACTACGTCCTGAAATCAATGCTCGTTTCTTAGAAGAGGAACGAATCTTAAATCGCGCGCACCCGAAAGCATTAGCTTTCGACACCCGTGTTCGTGCCCCTGTTACTATGTTTTCGTTAACTGCTGCTTACTGGCACACTTATCAGAACACGTATGCTACATTCTTGTATACTTACTTCAATCTTGAAAGTGTTGGAAAACCAGCATACATCGGCATTATGCCGATAATACCAGCAACAATCGTTACGATCGTGGTTGGGTAGATTGGTGTTATATGTATGAAACCCGATCTTCATCTCGGCCTGTGCCAGAAGCTGAACGATTGTGTCACCCTACCAACCTTAGCTACGTTTTAGAGTACGCATTAGACTTATACAATGTAGTATCAAATAGGTCGAACAAAAGACGCTTAGAACGCCCCGTTTCTTGGCAACCCTATGTCGAAGGTTTTTCATCTCAATCAAAGCCAAAGTTACTACTTACAAATACGCTGGATTAAGCAGACAAAAGTCTGACTCAAACTGCTAACACACTCGCCTTCATCACTGCGTCTCAACCTGGTACATCTTCCACGTTTAATGCTAGACGCTTGCGTAACTCTAATGATGCTCGCCAGCCTTTCTCTCGCAGCGACTTATCGTATTATCGTTCTGGTGATTCTTACGTCACCAAGAAAACTGCTGGACTGTCCCATGACCGTCCAATTTACCCCCGCACTTTTGACAGGTCCTCTCGGTCTAACATGAAATTATTAGATCGAACAAATCACACGTTAAACACCCTGCGAGAACAGTGTAGTGAACTTACGAAGCATGTGACAGATAATGATACCACGGCCCACCTACAACAGAATATCAACAAGTTATTTGAGACTCTATTACAATCAGCTGACATTCTGTCAACGACATCTACTGAGGACAACAGTAACTTACTTCGTCTAAACGAACAACTCATGTTTGCAGAAGACATCATTTATGATGTAGACGTTCATCTATCCTCGACCGAAAAGTCGTTAAACTACGTGGAGCCACAACACCATACTGTTGTTACTGCTCCCACCCCAAAGGCAACTCCTCCTACTACAGACACGAAGAATCCCCCCAACACACAGGGTAATCCCTCCAATATTGTGCCTAACCTCTTTACTGCTTCCGCCATCTCGGCGTTACCACCAGCGTTACTGTCCTCGCTATCTTCACAGGTCCAATCAGTCATTAACCAACCACCACAAGCCGAAACCACAAGGGATGTCGATCATACCTCTCTACCATCATTTGATGAGAAGCACGGCATGGTTGATGAGGCTGACGAACCATCACCACCTGTTCAACCGATTATCATTCCAAATCACTTATTATTTCTGGAGAACTTCTTCACTGCCAGCCTCTCCACTACTTGCCCGCATTCGGAAAATGCACTCCTAACCAAATATATGAAGGTAAACAGTGTCCCTCAACATTGTTCCTTTTTATATTTTGACTCTTGTGCTACCATATCCTTGATGTCCACGTACGATTTTGCAATACCCAACCACATTATTCCACTGGACTCGAAATACGCGCCGATTGTTATTCAAACAGCCACTGGACAACAACGTGCCTCACACATGATGTTAACACGTAACATTGTTGTTCCCCTACCAGATCATCCACAAGTTGGCTATGTTAAGATCGACTTCGCTTTATGTCTTCAGCCAGTGCACGACCGACATCTCGCTATCCTGAGCATGCTCGAGTGGAACCAGACGAACCTGACCACTGTGTTCAATGATCGAGCTGAGCCAAAGCCCAGCGCCGTCACGAGCCGCATAGACAAAGATGTACGTATCCCCATACACTACATAGGAGCTAATTTACCTGCTCTCCCTTGTCTCACTTACAACATCGCTCGCGACAAGCAACTCGAACTTCGCTCCCTCGTATTTCCCCTCAAGCGATACCATGAAAACAGGGATCTACTGGCATACTACAACTACCTACTCCTAAGAGTTTTACCAGATCGCCCGTGGATTCGCCCTTTGGTTCTCAATCTTCGGAAACAGAAGAAGTTTGTTCAACAAAACACGCAGCCATTAACTTGACTATCCTCCATCCACGCCCCTTCCTAAAGCTAACTAACTAACTAACTTCAGACCTCTCCCGAGCATGGGAGCCAGGCCGGACCGACAGGAGCCAGCCCGGAATCACGGGCCTGTAGACGAGGAGCGCCGAAAGGTCGGTCGGCGGAGAGTGACCATCAAGCTTGTCGCCATGCGACGAGGAGACCGCGATGTGACTGACAACCAACTCGTCGATAACCTTCCGTATTCGCCCCCCGGCCATACCCCGTCCCACTGCGAACGTTCCGGCTGCCAACCGGCCCGCCCGGGAGGCGAATAGGTGCCAACCTACGCCGGGAGAGCGGATGCCCTCGCAAGGCTCAGGATTCATGAGGCACCGTCCTCCATCGCAACCGCAGTCGGCGATCAGGGTCCCCTTCCTAAAGATCGTGGATGATCTACAAGCTATTCCCAAGCGCCTTTGGCTACCTAAGCACGTATCCAAAGACTGGATCCGGGTGTTCCCCGATCCTCCATATATCCCCGTTCCTAAAACGTTTGCACCTTACTCTTGCACAGGTTCTGTTCAGCTTACTATGGCTGACCTTGAATCCCTAAATATGTTACTGCTTCGCCTTCACTCACAACAGGCTCACGAGCAACGTACTCACTCTGTTCAATCCGAGTGTATTTATCATCAGCTGTGCTTTAAACGCTCCTCTATGGAGCCGCTACCCAATGCAACCTACCCTATACACGTCAAGGTTTTTACAATCCTCTATAACTTGTTTGCCAGCTTACACACTAACTCACCCACTCCAGTGTCTTATTACATAACCGTTTTCGAAACTAACCAACCGTCACACAGGTTACTACTTACAACCTCATCAACATCACACAACTCCCACTTAACTGGTGGCCACCATTCTGACGGCAACCTCACCATAGAGAACGCCACCACCAAATATCATGCTTCCATTGACGCTTTTGGAAGCACGTATACGTTCACTGCTTCCGACATCCCCCGCGACCGGGACAGGTCCATATATTTGGAGCCGTTTATGGGTTACTTGTGGATAGTCCAAGCCCTCCCTCAAGTTGGCTCCGCTGCCACCTATGGCACCGCCATACAAAAGCTCTTGTCCAGATGCTCTCTTGCGATGCCTGGCTGCCTTACCTACAAGGCCACCGACAACTCTTTCGACTACAAGGATTCTCATTTTGCTCTGGAAGATCACCACTTATCTCATAGTCGCTATATAGGGTACCTTCGTGGAAGTGACCGCAAACTCGGCTCTAAAATCCACTCCATGCATGCTCCATTGCCCACCGTCCGAGGGTACGCCAATATTATTTTACTTGACCCCCGCAACGGGAAATTACGCTACCCCACTCGACCGGAGTTGATTCGTGCTAACAACCACACCAAACAACAGGAATCTTTCCTCTTGTCTCTACGCCATGACCTTTGCTGCGACATGCTCAGCAATGCTCTGCCTGCCGGTACGTACAGCACTCTGTACAAGCACCTTTCGCTCCTCGTTGCCGATATTAAATCCCTTATGTTGGACCCTACCTTCCAACATACTGCTGCCGTGACGAAGAAATCCTATGTATCCAATTTCATGACCGTTGATCAAGCTTCCACCACGTGCAGCACAGATACCTTGTCTTTGGCACAATCTTTTATGATGTCTATTTCCAGCAACTGCTTGACCGAAATGTCGTTAAACTATATATCTTCGTCCTACGAAGATACTCTCGCTCGTGATGATGAGGATGCACCTCCAAGTGACCCTGCTGCGCACCAGGATGACGACGCACCGCCTCCCCTGCCTTAGACACCGAACTCAAGTTCGATGTTCGGTGCAAACGGCATATTCCCGCTCATCCCATTCCTCGTAAGTCCTCGCACACGGATCCACCGAATATCTCAATGCCAAAGAACGTGCCAATCGCTTCCACCGGTGCATCACTGCCCCGACAACGTCGCTGCCAAGGCCCCCAACGTACTTGCTCGCCCTGGATTCTCTGCTTCTGACATACCATATCGCGACTTATGCACCGACTGCATCGCACACAACAAGCGCCACCCGCACAAGCATTTCAATGCGACCAAGCCTTCTTTTGAGCAAACTCACAAAGCCGGCGAAGTCTGGGCGTGCGACGGCGGCTATGTGACCATCCCATCCGAATGGGGAGGCTTCACACATATCATCGTCTTCAAGGAACTCATTTCGAAATTTCTCTTGGTGTACTTTACACGCACCACCAACGCCACGGAGTTCACTCAAGCTCTGGATTTTGTGTATGACTTCCGTCGTACACAACTCAACGTGCACATGCGCACCCTCTACTCCGATGCCTTAAGCCCTACTTTAGCCAGCACATTACCTCCCCGTACCGCGTCGATAAGGGCATTCAACTCATCGCCTTCCCGCCGTACATGCACCACTTTAACTTTGAAGTTGAGGCCGCCATCGGTTTCATCGCCTCCGCCTCCTCAACTCGCCTTCGTTCTCTCCTTAATGCTCACTATCGTGGCGCCAAGATCGTGGAACCAGCCATCATGTTTCCGTGGGCGGTGATACACACCGCTCAAAGCTACAACCTTATCCCGAACGCCACGCTCGAGCGCATTCATTATGCTATCCTGAGTCCGCAACAGCTACTCTACAACCAACTCAACACTCCCCAACACGACATGCTCAAGCTTTTTGGCGCTGAATGCTACCTTTTATTGGATCCCCATGAACACCACAAGTGGGAACCGTGCCACCGCAAATATTTATATCTCTGTTGCGCCAACGCGCACAACCCGCTCGTCTCCCCACGCGTCGACCATCTCGCTGATGTCGTCCTTAACCCTGAAAACGGACAAATTCGTGTTTCGTCCAAGCTGCAATTCCTCTACATGCTTCAGCATCCTACTCCTGATCCTGAACTTGCTCCTCCGCATCACGCTCCTCCCGCGCCTTTCTCGCTCACACCCCACGCCGCTATCCAAGACCATGTCATTCAGAGGGGGACACGGACTCCTCACCCTCAGAGGGGGCACTCCCCACCTCCTTCAGCTCCTTCTTCGTCCCCTGCTCCTGCCTCTTCTCCCTCTTCTAACACGCTCGCCGACGATTCTAGCTCTATGTCACCGCCGCCCTTGCTTCCTTCTTACAAAGACCTTTTTGCACAAGATGACCTCATTCTTGTCCCAGGTTCCAAACAGCCCAACACCCGCAAGGCCACTTCTATGAAAACTATTCAAGCCCGGCTGCAAGCGTCTACTATTGGTGCTTACAAAGCCGCTGGTGGCAAACTCGCCGATTTCCGCTGGGATCTTCGCCACCACTTTCTTACGTTCAAGTCTCCCGCCCTCTCCGCCCTTCATCTCAGTGGTGGTATCCTCTGGTCTGCTATCTGCTCAGAGGGGGAACATGCGTTGTTAGCTCGTCTTCTTCTCCCGTTGCGCACTGACTTACTTGCCCGCTACCCGCACGTCGATGGTTACTTCGCCCACGCCAAGTGCGCATCCAGCATCCCAGCTGCAACCTTTTTAACTGCTGATGGTTCACCTGCGTGCCCCTTTCCTCAGCCCCTTTTATCTGCGTTCACTGAACACGCTGCTGCTATTGGCACTTCTTCCTTACAATATGCACTTACGTACCTGGCGCCGACCAGCTTTATTGATCACAACTCCTCCGAGTTTGGCGCTACTTCTGCATCTCTGGCTGACTTGGAGGAATACCTTCTGGTCTCTACAGAGTTTATCACCCAGGTCTTACACACCGACCCTACTATCCATATTCAACTGGAATCTGCCCCTACTACTCCTACTGACGCTGTTTCCGCTTATCCCGAAGTTGCGCACACTGCCTCGACCGCAACGTCGCTAAACTATAATTCACCAGCCATTGTTGGTCCTGACGAATATAAGGTCCAAGAAGCGGACGTTTCCATTGACGAATATAAACTTAAGTGCCTCCACGGTTTGTCGCCTGAAAACAGGCACGCCTACCTCAAGGCCATCGCCAAGGAACTCCACGACATTATCCGCTTTGGCTGCTTCAAACTTTCCTTACCCGACGGTGTCTCTCGTCCTATTGACAGCAAGATGGTGCTGAAGATTAAAACAGACTCTGCAGGCAAATACGTCAAGCACAAGGCTCGCCTCGTGCAACGTAGCTTCCTAGCATCTCTTGGCGCCGGTTTCTTTGGCACCTTCAGGCCCATGGCCACCATGACCGCAATCCGGGTACTACTAGCTATTGCAGGATACAAGCAATTGCCTGTCTACCATGCAGACGTCCCGAACGCCTTCGTTCAGTCTGACACATGCCAGCGTCTATGTTCAGTTACCAGACGGCATCAAGCTTATCGACCCCGATGACGCTAAGTACAACGGCAGACGTCTACCGAAACTGCTGAAGTCACTTTATGGACTTCGGCAATCACCATCTCTTTGGAACAAAGAGATAGACGGCTTCTTCCGTAGCCTTGGCTACAAACGCCTGCATTCGGACTCTTGCCTATATGCTCGAGTATCCGCACATGCTAAGTTCGTCGTATGCAGTCTGTCTGTAGACGACATTGTTATTGTGTCCAATGATGACACTCTTCGTACTGAGTTACAGGATGCCCTCCACAAACGGTATGCTGTAGAGCAGTTTGAACCTGTCCATACCCTCCTAGGCATGCGTGTGTGTCGCACATCCGACGGTTCCATTTCTCTGGATGTGCAAGCCAAGCTGGATGAACTCTTCGCTGATCACCCAGTCTTGCAGCAACTGACCCCGCTTAAATATCCTATGTCATCGTCCTTCAAGTATAAAGATGGCACTCCCAGCTCTGAAACAGAGTTGTACATCAATTCGCACTTTGCCACCCTCCTTGGCAAGCTGGTGTTCATGCAAGTTGCCTGCAGACCTGACTTCTCGCAAGCCTTGGGCAGATGTTCGCGTGGTATGCATGCACCCACGTATGTTCACGTCCAAATGCTAGAGCATTTGCTTCGCTACCTCAAGAAGCCGGAAAACCGCTCACTTCGCCTCTGGTTCCATCCTAAAGGTAATGCCATTGAAGCTCACCTTCGCACTGTCTCCGCTAATCGAATTGATCTATCCACTGTGGTCGACTACCAACCGCAGGATGTATATACTGGACAGTTTGACCCTTAGTTGCCATGGTTGACGCTGACAATGCCCCTTCCTTAGCACAGGAAGATAGGAAATCTACCACCGGGTTTGTCTTCTATCTTTTCAACTGCCTTATTGGTTGGAAAAGCAAACTTCAACCGATTGTCTCCTGCTCAACTCACGAAGCTGAGTTGATTGCCCTCAGTATTTGTGCTGATGAAGCTGTTTGGCTACGCAAGCTGCTGTTGGAACTCTCCTTTGTCGTCAACCCCACCTTCTACGTCAACAATGCTAATGGTGAGAACACCGCTGACCCTGTTGACTTCGATGACAATGACAACCCAATTGCTGAAGATATGCGCTTCATCAGAAGCCTACCTCTCTTGTCTGACAATGCTGCCGCTGTTCACACCTCTAATAACCCAGATGGGTCCTCTCGATCCAAGGCACTGTCGACCAGATGGTTTAAAATCCGTGAGTACATCTCGCTACAGAAAATACGAGTCCATCATGTTCCCGGCAAGCTGAACGTGGCGGATGGTTTTACAAAGCCACTTGCTGCTGAGTTCTCCACTTTTCGTTCTCTACTCGGTATGCATCATGCTTCTGACGACAAGCCTTTACAGGATTGAAGATGCCTAACTCTAGTGACCGCAACGTCGTTAAACTAGCCCTGGCCTTACCTTCTTTTGCCACAAATTTTTGTACGCGGCGGCATCTCACTAGTCGGTTGAAGGACAGTCCTTTCTCGCTCTCCACGGCCGAACCTTCCCCCAGGTTGTCGCAAAAGCAACGAACCATGACTGCTACAACTGCTACCACACTGTCTGCTGCGTTTGCACCGACACTAGCCGTGCATATCTCACCTCAGTCGCTGACGACGTTCCAGGACGGCCTCAGTATTGACTATGCTGCTTACGAGCGAGGAATCTCTCTCCTTGAGAACTTCCGTGTCCCTGTCACCCCATTTCTCTCTTCTTTTATGCGAGTGGAACTCACACTGGCCTATGAGTCTACTGACTTTTCATTGTTTGTAGACCTGACCACATTCATATCCATGCGCTTACCCATTACTATACTCTGGGAAGCTGCTCCTGCTATTGCTTCTATTGGCTGCTACAGATGCCCCAAACGCGAACGTTTCATTTTGTCGCTTTCCTTTTTTTTTGCGCAGTGCCTAAATGATCGTGGACAACCGACTTTCCTAGTCTCGACCACGTACAGTTCCAAGGCACAAACACCTCGTGAACTCCCCACTGAAGTGCTGAGTCACCTCAACACGGACGACCATAAGAAGAATGGTCACATCCCCATTATCACAACACCGATCAGTTTACTTGTGACTCGTGTTCGAACACAGAGTCGCACAGCTCAGGCTATACAAGCCATCCATTCAGCATTTGATTACTACTGTTGCTCGATCGCGTGTACAACATCTTGACGACTACGCATCATCCTCTGATGATACAGAACCGCTATCACTCCGGGATGTAATGTTCGGCCACACTTATGCTCAGGCAGAACATTAAGGCTTCCTGCACCCCTTTTTTTTAACGTTGACCGAAACGTCGTTAAACTACTCACACTCCACGCTAGACGCTACTCTGGAGATATCTTCGCCATCGTTACCTACGCCTTCTGCTTCGCTTGCTGATTTCGACGTCTTGTGCCAACAAGTCGACCAACTCCAGGAAACTCTTCGAATCTATATTACCGAGGCTGCCATTGCTTCAATCACCTCCCTGGAGAACCGGCTCTTCCCTCCTACAGCCAACACCCACGTGTTACTTATACACTGTACAAGATCACAGAGCTGTTGTCTCGCTTAACACTCACCGCTCATGACCAACATGCTACCAACCACTCCTCCCCGGACGATCACCTCCTTCATCTACGTGACAAGTTGCTCTCATGCTTCAGAGCATTCCGTCCGCTCTCATGTGAATCTGAAGACTCTTCTATCTTCGTTCGCCAAGTCCAATCTTTTTTTTTTTTTAACCAACTGGACACCTTTCAACTAGATTCTCTGTCGCCATCCATACTGAATGCTCTACTTGCACTCACCCTTCTCTTGGCACCACATCATTCAGCTATTGGTGTTCACCACCTTACAGCAGAAGCTGACGATGATTGATAATCCTAACACACTGTCTGTTGTATCTGTGTTTCTTAATGTTCTGTTCAAAAAAAAGGGTCAAATCGACTCTCAGCTCCACCAAGTCCAAGTCCGAAGACCCTTCTATACTCTTGATGCTTCGTATGTGACCTCTGTGACCATCAAGACTGTATTCCCTCCTTTTTCTTCATCATCATCTTTCTCAAGAGATGCTCTACAGTCGCACCTTGCGCTTAAGACATCTCGAGGGGGTGCAGAGAAATCTGCTGCCTCTTACCCTTATCCGTCCGTTGAGAACGTGATCTCTTCCTTACCCTTCTTCTTCCTTTCTACACAATCAAATAATCCTCTGATTTGTGCTTACGCTCATCATCATGGTCTAGCGCGTCCCGAGGTATCTAGCACTATACACTTTACCTTTCTCGTGTAGTTCTAGATGCCGCCTGTCGTGTTCTGAGGATATAGGGAACATACCTTTTCATTCCCCGAATTAAATACTTCCAGACGTTCATGATGAGACGGGATGGTTTCCCAGGTGACTTACCACTGCTTGCTAATGCTCTGCACGGAATGGGGATCTTTTCGCCATATCATTGTCTTTAAGTGTCTCATTTCTAAATTTTTGTTAGTGTACTTTTGTCGTAGCACCAACTCTAGCGAATTTTTGTAATGCCCTCGAGTTTGTTCGCAACTTTTGCTCTACTTATGTTCATGTACAATTAAAACAAATTTATTGTGATTCTTTTAAACCCTACTTATCTCAACATGTTACAACTCCCTTTCGTGTTGAACACGGTATTAATATGTCCGCGTTCCTTACTTACATGTTTTTAATCATGAAGTAGAAGCCGCTGTTGGTCACATAGCCACTGCCGCGTCTACACGACTCCGGCATATGCTTAATGTATCCTATAAAGGACACCCCCTAACAGATCCGGCACCACACTACCCGTGGGCTGTTATACATGCTGTCCAATCGTATAATCTCCTTCCTAACGTTTCCCTCGAACGTATTTATAATAAAGTCCTAAGCCCCCAACAAGTTTTGTTGGATCAATGTAACGTTCCCCAACAAGATTACCTCAAACCCTTTGGCTCTGTTTGTTACTTGCATTTGGAACCTAACGAATTTCATAAATATGAGCCTCGCTGTCGTCCTTACATCTACTTATGTGGTGCTAATATTATGAACCCATTAATAACACCCCATGTTAATCATTTAGCCGATGTTGTCCTTAATCCTGAAAACGGCCAAGTCCGTGTTTCTTCTAAACTTACCTTTCCTCATCTTATTTCTAAATCACTTCCCGATTATGAACAACATCCACCACCCGCACCCTCACCCGATATCCCCTTCTCTGTTCACAGCACCCCCAATGATGCGGCGCAGAGGGGGAATGCTATGTCCACCGACACTGAACACGAGAGGGGGACTCCTTCTTCTCCTGCCCATGCTCCTTCTCCCGTTCCCGCATGTGCTCCAGCTGCTTCTGCACCCGCTGTTTCTGTCACCACACCTCCTACATCTGAAGTGTCCTCCCACACTTTACCCCTTTTACCGTCTTATCGGCCTCTCTATTCCCAGGATGTCCTTCGTCTCACCCGTGGACCTCATCACCCTCAACCTCGTCGCAAGACTAATCTCAAGGATGTTCTTACTCGTATTGCCTCGCAAACTGTTGCCGCTTATAAACAAGCTGGTGGTACGCTCGCCGACTTCAAGTATGACCACTCCAAGCAGTATATCACTTTCTGCGACCCCACCCTCCACTCCCTTCATATTGCTCATGGCATCCACTGGACGGCTATACCTCCAGAGGGGGAATTTACACCATCCCTTCATCACCATGCTCACCAAGCGCTTTCCCAATCTTCTTCCGTTATGTGTCATAGGAGCCTTAGCCATCCATCGCCTGATGCCACTCATGTTCATCTCTGCGACGACTTCAGCCTTGCAGACTTTCACTTTCCTCGTGCTCTCGTTCATCTCATTTCCGAATACGCTCAAGCTTTTCGAGTTCCTCCCGCTCAATACGCTTATGCTTTGCTCACACCCCATTCCATTTTGGATCATAATGACGCTTCTTATGGTGCCTCCGAGCCTCACCTCTCCGCCATCGAAGAGTACATCACCGTGCAATCGCATTACATTGAGGCCCACTTTGGAGATGCTCCTCTACTAGTTGTTCAACTTGTCGAAGACCCCGATTACGCTCACACTAACGATACGGTCACCTCTTACGCAATCATTCATCTCACTACGGCTCAAGACCCCAGCACTGTTGGTCCGGACGAATATAAAATTCAAGCCAAAGATATCAAGATTGATGAATATGAGTTGAACTGCCTCAAAGGTCTCTCAGACGCTGATCGTAAAGCTTATATCTCCGCTATTTCCAAAGAGATTTTCGATATTGTTAAGTTTGGCTGCTTTAAACTCGCGTTGGCAATGGTCAAATCAAAGCCTATTGATACCCGCCTCGTCTTACGTATAAAAACCAATGCTGCCGGTGAATATCTGAATATCTTAAGCACAAAGCGCGCCTGGTTCTACGAGGATTCTTAGCTTCTCTGGGCACAGACTTTGTCAACACACTCAGTCCTATGGCACACAGCTTACTGGCATCCGTTGTGTTCTGGCGCTCGCAGCTCATCTACGACTTCCAGTCTACCACGTTGATGTACCTAACGCTTTCGTTCAAGCTCCCATAGATTCTCATGTCTATGTTAAATTGCCACAAGGCATTTACCTACTCGATCCTGAAGATACAAAATATCAAGGACGTCGTCTCCCAAAACTACTTAAATCCCTTTATGGATTACGACAGAGTCCTGCCCTTTGGAATCAAACCATAAGTGGCTTCTTTGATTCATTAGGCTCTACACGCTTTCGAACAGATACCTGCATCTTAACTACTAATCGACAGATGTTTGTTTGTTTGTTTGTCTGTTTGTCTGTTTGTCTTTAAATGTCGACTGCTAAGAGGGGGGGGTGTGTGTTTGTCTGTTTGTCTTTAAATGTCGACTGCTAAGAGGGGGGGGTGCGTGTGGGGAGCATGAAGGATGTGGGTGGGTTTGTGGGGTATGAGGGATGTGCCTGACGGGCGGAGATAAGTACGCGGGACCTAGTCGGGGTCATCGCCGAGGCGTGGGGCAGGCGAAGAAAGGACGGGCCCCGCCCGTAGGTCGTACGCATGCTGCCGCCGGACGTATGTGCGACGAAGGGTGACGTCCTGCTGGGATCGGGCGGCCTGGGCGGGGTTCCCCGAGGCGGCGACATGGGTGAGGGCGGTGAGGGCACAGCGAGCCCGGCCTAATGCGTTGGCGATCCCCCACTCACGGTAGATGCGGCGAGTTTGGGCCGCCTTTGCCTCTGTGAAGTTGGCGCAGCCGCTTGTCACCCAGGTTCGCGCAGCGATGCGCTCTGCGCATGTTTGGGCGAGAGCGTGGCACGCCGCGCTGGCCTCACCGAAGGCACCAAAGACGAGGCCGGCGACGGTGCCGTAGCTACGTAGCCGCTGTTCGACAGGGCCCAAGAAGCCAGGCGGTGGTGCTGTACCCGGCTGGGGGATGATGGCGTCGATGCCGCGGGCGTGAGCGAGGTATTCGGAGTGGACTTGCGCTGCGCGCCGATCGACAGGCGACGGGTGGGAGGGATGGAGGGCGTGGGCGGTGTACAACGAACCCCAAGCGAGGGTTTTGATGTCGTAGAGTTGCCTGTTTGTCCCTCGATTTAGGGTAAGGATCAGGTAGGCGCGAGAGTAAGGATCAGGTAGGCGCGAGAGCCAGACAGTGATCCTCCAAGCCGTCTACGGCGACCTCGCAGACTATTTCCACGACCCGCGGCGGCTCTTTCAGCGCGCCATTCTCACGCCCCGTCGAAACGATGTTGTCGATGCTGACAACGCGCGCATGACCGCGGCCTTTTTTTCCCGGAGACGAGGCGTCGGAGTTCTTTTCGGCCGACTAGGCTGGGTCGGAAGACGACGCCTCGCTCTTTACAGTAGAGTTTTCAACTCCCTGACAACCAACGGGATACTGACTTTGAGCGCGAGCTTAAGGTCTTCGCAACCTCGACCCGTCGCACGGCCACTGCAACGGTACCAGATACACGATCGATCGTGTTGTGTCACCGAGGCTCCTCCAACCTGTATCCCTTGAGGCCCGCCGACGCCACACGATCAACAAGAGCCAGGGCCAGACGCCCCGCGAGGTCGGCGTCCTCTCGCCCAAGCCCGTCTTCTGTCACGTCCAGCTCTACGTGGCTCTCTGTCGATCGGCAACCCCGAGGATATGCTCTTCTGAGTCGACGACTCCACCCTACCCCACACGTGCTGCGCAATACCGATAAGCCCCCTCCCGGCGTCTACACGCGCACTGTAGGTGAACTTACTGGGACCAGGTGAACTTACTGGGTCTAGACATTGGGACTAGGTGAAGTGAGTGACCAGGTGAACTTACTTAGACCAGGTGAGCTTACTGGAGTTTTTTGACAACTCAAACTCAAAGGCTGGCGGCGCGTGCGGATCAAAGCAGCTTAGATTACCGGAGGTGAGAGCGACGAGCTCAAAGGAGAGTGGGGTGAGTGGGCGTGAGCACGAGTGGGTTTACGCCGGGATAGAGATTGGGACTAAGTGAACTAACTGACCAGGTGAACTTAGTGGGACCAGACCTGAACTTACTGGGGTTAGAGATTGGGACTAGGTGAACTTACTGGCCTGCACTTGTTTACGCTAAAGTCCAAGCTGATGCTACGTTTTTAATTTGCACACTCTCAGTGGATGATGTTGTTATCACTTGCACCTCGGAAACTCTATGTCGTGAATTCCAGCGAGTTGAAAAAGGAATACTCAGTCGACACCTTTGAAGAAGTTCATACTCTCATAGGCATGTGCATAACGCGTACTACTGACGGTTCCATTTCACTTGACTGTCAAGCTAAACTTGATGCATTGTTTTAAGAGTATCCCAGTCTAATGCAGTTACGTCCTACCTCTACACCAATGTCACCATCAACCACTTATAAAACTGGAGAGCCATCTTCTGATATGCACAATTTTATTCTTCATACCTTCTCGACCTTACTTGGCAAGCTCACTTTTGTACAGTTGGCCTGTCGCCGTGGTCTATCCCAAAGCCTGAGTCGTTGTTCCCGAGGAATGCATAATCCAGCATTTCTGCATGTTCAAGTACTAACAGGAACTCTCCGCTATTTGCGCAAGCCCGAAAATCGCAATCTTCGCCTATGGTACTACTCTGGCTCTTCCGCTCCAATGGACCATCTTAGACTTCTCATCGGCAATCGTACTGATATGGCAACCATGTTGGATTACACTAAAGAACAAGTCAATTCAGGTAACTTTGATCCATTGGTCGCGTTCGTTGATGCCGACAACGCACCCTCTTATGAACAAGACCGCAAGCCTACAACTGGCTACGCCATCTTTTTGTTCGGTTCTCTCATCACTTGGAAGTCTAAACTACAGCCTATCACGGCTACTTCTACGCATGAGAGTGAACTCATCGCCCTTAATATGTGTGCCGATGATGTGGTCTGGTTACGCAAATTGTTAACGGAAATGGCATTCGCTATAAACCCATACTACTATCTTCGCCAACCTCCAGGGAAAGATTGGTTATTAGATTATGATGCTCATGACAACCCTCTCCCATCAGACACGTCGTTCATACGTAACAGCCCTATACTCGGGGATTCAGCTTCTGCTTTCCATCTTTCAAATAATCCTGACAGCGCGACTAAGGCCAAAGCTATCAGCACACGCTGGTTTCGTATTCGCGATTACGTACATTTAAAACGTATACGTTTACATCATGTTTCCGGTACTCAGAACATCGCTGACGGATTCACTAAACCCTTCGGAGCTCCGCTCTTCACCAGATTCCGCACGTTACTTGGCTTACAACAACCCATAGCTCAGCACGACATCTAACCTTTAACCTTCACTATGTCCGAAATGACGTTAAAATAACCCTCATATACAACGGCATTGTGGCTCGCCAAAATGTGAGACGCGCGATGTGAGGATCCTTATAAAAAAAAAATAATAATGAACCCTGCCAAGAACAAGGATGCTGCGAGCCGACGTTATTCTGTACTGAACCGTGGACGGGGTGGCATGTCATCATTATCCTCTCCTTTTAATGCATTAAATCCAGGCGTTGCTCCAACCAGTTCTCCTAATCGGAAACATCAAACACATCTTTCGGTTGCGCTAGGGAATCAGTCTTCGCCAGTGACGCCTAAGTCGCAAACAGCACAAACTCATACTAAATCGCACACAGCAAATTCAGAGTACTTCTTGCTCAAGCATTGTAAATTCGATACTATGGCGATGATGTCAGGTAATGTTCTTTCGCTTGGCACCCAGCCACCGAATTTCTTGCTACCACCACCTAAAGATCCTCAATGTTGGCGTCAATCCATCCAAGAGCTGCTTACGGAGGCACAACAAACAACTTGTGTTGACAACTTCCAATTTTTGAGCTCACTTTTATGTTTAAAGACGAAGCGCATCCGGAACGCGCCTAACATACCGACAAACGAGGGTATTCGATTTCATCGCTACCCACCCATTAAAGGCGTTGTCAAAGTACACGTGGCGTGTACTAAATGCTATAATAAAACCAATACGGGGTACACCCCTTCTACTCGCCACTTGCATTGAAGATGAGCTTAAAACGGACAAAATCATTAAAATCATCGAGGACCATCTTGCGTCAGAACAGCACGCTTCGCATTGTTTTGATGTACCGCGCCCTTTCTCTCTGTTGATTTGTGTCATGCGTAATCTGTCGTTGCACGGGACAGCGTTAATTCGTAATAATCGACAATCTTTTCATCTCTCATGCTATAATGATCCAGCTGCACACATGAGAGCTATCATTCTCCGCCTTGGAAAGTCCATTGCAAGCAACAAGTTACTGAAAGAGACGCTCATGAAATGTATGGCTATCCACAATGTGGATGCTTCTAAGATCATCGTCAACCCTGACGCCAACGCCCCCCTCTTGCTACAACTGCCTTATATCTCGAGCGTAAATCTTGAGATTCTTGTAGCGGATTGGTCATTACTACAGTCGGTTGAAGATAATAAAAGCTGTGTCGTGACCAATCCTGATGAGCTACTTAATGTGCTCCTTGAAAGCCTCGTGAATGATGTCTTTCACCAACTTAATGCTACTTCTTCCGAGACGGTACCGCCAATGTTAAATTACTTTCGTCAACTTGCACCTGAGCATCAGTCTGCTTTCATAAACGTGGTAGTCCAGGTTGGCTATCCTTCTGCTATAATTGACGCCTTTTCAGATAATACATTATCTGAAGGTGAAACACCAGCACCAGTCGAAACTCCATCTGCTGAGTCCACGCCAGACAAATCTAACGACAATGTGGTTGAATCTTTACGCCAGTTAAAAGGAGAGATTCAATCTTTATCCTCACGTCTCACTAACAGTGAGCAGCAATTGATGGCACGAGATCAACAGCTATCGGTTGCGCTAAAGAACTTAACCCAGGTACAAGAAGCTTACGACACCTTAAACGCTCAAGTAACCGAGAATATTAAACACGTCGCGCTCTTGGATAATATACTATCAAGCCACCAAATGCACCAAGATAATTTAATACCGACCCTAGCTGTCTTTGTCCACATAATCTCACGATCGCTCATTTCGTCTATTGGACAGTTTCCTCCAAATACATATGATGAGGCACAGCAAACTCTAATCGACGATGCAGCTCATAACTTACATGCCGCTATGTCTGATGCACAGGATCAAGTTACCCCAGCAACAGACCTGCATACCTTGACACCGGACGCAGCTATGTCCTTCCTCTCATCTGTTATGGCACCCCTGGTTAGCCTCAGTGATGCTATTACTACAAACAATACTGCTAACGACCAATCCGAAGATCATAATTCTTCCTCTCCAGAGTTAAAGGAACTGGAAGATAATAGCGATGATGAGTTGGACCACACATCTGATGTTGTGGATGCCGCTTCTTTACGCAATGTCACGACTCGCCCAACCTCATCCTCCTAAATTGGTCTGTCACGTTACCTTTCCCTGTTTTATTGTTTTTGTTTAATTTGTTTGCTGCTCTCATGTACATTACACAAGCTCCGCCCTCAAGAACGTCTGAAATGCATAAACAGTTCTTTCACACGTTGAGGGGGTCCAGAGAGCTACACTATTATGTGTACGACACTGGAACATCGCACTCCTTTCACACCTATCTCCAAAAGAGGGTTTTCTCTCCGCAATACGGCTTTCCCTCTTTCCTTCCTTACCCTTCCGCAATTACTTTTTCTTCATGACTATGAAGAATACAGTCTGAAGCTCTCTTCCAACATGGAGTAGGTCTCCCGGTGCGCACCGTCAGGTACGGTGTTTTCTGTTTAATTAACAGAGGCTTCGTTCCTTGTTGTCAGTGTAATCGCTTCTATGGGACTTAATGTCCTTAAGGAGTTAGGGCCTAAATCCCTACCTTGTGTAGTAGCATGTGACAAGCGGAATGGTCTGTACACGCCCAAGACTGCACGCAGTCTCTACCATGTACCCGGAGAGGGTCAAATCTCTCCAGATATAGAGTGACTCTACGACCCCGAGACAATCGCTCGCTCTTCTCTTCTGGGATGCGCTCTATACCGCCTACGCCCTTCATTCTCCCCACATCGGAGCGCGAGTCCACACCGACGAGCACCTCAACCACGCTCGCGACATCCATCATCGCCCAGCCTGGGCCGGCCTCCCGGAGGACCCTGTCGAACAGTGGCACCGTCGCTGGCCCTGTCTTTGGTGTGTTGTCTTCGGTGAGGCCAGTGTGGCATGGGCTCGCCAAAATCTACGCGCAGAGCGAGATCACCAACGCCTTGGCCCAGGCGCCGTGCCGTGTCCCCGCCGCGCTCAGCAATGTCGCCGCCTCGGGCAGCCCCACCCAGGCCGCCCGCGCCCAGCAGGATGTGTTGAGACTTCGTCACAGCATGCGTATGATGACCTACGGGCGGGGCCCGCCCCCTCTTCGCCTGCCTGCCCCGCGGCTCGGTGATGACCCCAGGTAAAATGTAGCCCCGCCTTTCAAGCACCCCCCCCCCGTTGCTATTGCTATTAATACACCGACCTTGAAAAAGCCAACCGGCGGGCGGTGATTGGGCAGGTTACGACGATCTTGCGAAGAAAAGAATGATGATGCTGCGGTGCGGGGGCCGGAGCCTCGGCGAGATCGCGGCGGGGTGCGTGGACCTGCCGGTGACCGCGGTGTTCGTGGTCGTGCTGGCCAGCACCTGGTGTCATCGGCGGCGCCGGGACGAGGCGTTGTGGCGGGGGTGCGTGGTGGCCGTGCTGGTCGCCGCCGTGGCGAGCCTCGGGGAGGCGGTGTGGGGCGTGTTGAAGGGCGCGGAGGTGGCCGGTGCGGCCGCCGCGCGGTGGTGCGCGTGGATCATCGCGAGCCGCGTGTGCGTACGGCGGTGTCTCGGGACTCTGACGACGGTCGCGACGGGCGAGGTGGCGCTCGCGGCGTGCGCGCTGGGGTTGCCGCGGACGGTCGCCGGCAAGTGCGTCGCCGGCGCGCGGTTCGTGAGCGGTGTCGCGGCGCTCGCGTGCTTCCTGGCCGAGGCCCTCGACATCGTCCCCGCAAAAGATCTCCCCGTGTTCGAGCCCCCCGACGCCGTAGGTTCGCCCTCGACGGTCCGGTCGCCGTCGCGCGCGTACGCGCCGCCGCCGGTCATCACGCGCCACGGGTTTTTGTCTGAGGACAAGCGGGACGAGGATCCCGACGGCCTCGACGAGGGCGGCGGCGGCGACTTGGAGGATGCTTGTCGCAACCCGCTGGGGGATTCCGGCGGAATAGCCGAGGAAGAATCGAAGAAGAAGAAACGGACGCCGCCGCCGCTCGCGCATGCTTCGCCCGAACCGATCGCGGTCGAGAGACCCCCGATAGTCGTGAGCTGGGACCGGGACGACGACGGGGGCATCGTGTACCGCATATCCCTCGGCGACGGCATGGAGGTGACGCGGCGGCACGAGGAAGTGTCGAACGGCGACGAGGATCCCGACGCGGTGTCCGCCCGGCTCGCGTCGTCTTCGCCCGAGGTTGTTTTCGCGCCGCCGCGACCGGAACCTCCTCAGCATCACTCTGCCCCGACGCTCCTGGACTTTGACGCGGAGGTCTCGGTGACCGGGGTCGCGGTGGTCGGGGCATCCGGGAACCTAGACTCGATTCGCGCGTCGTACGGGACGCTCGCGAGCGGCCGGATCGTGTACCGCGTGGACGTCGCGAGAAGATGGAGATGCGTCAAGACGTTCGCACAGCTGCGGGCGCTCGTGGGGCTCAAGCGCCTCACTCCTCTTTCTCGCCCCCACATCGAGAAGAGCGCCGCCGAGTGGCAAGAAAAGGTAGAGGCGGTTTCTCAGGCCGACGCGGCGATTCGCGCCGTCCTTCGCTCGAGACTCGAGGCTTCGCTCTTGTTCCTGGAAACGGACGTCGTGGAGTTCTTCGACGAGGGCCCCTGGGATCTGCGAGACGAGGATCTTACGTGGGTGCCGTGCTGTGCGCTTTCCGACGAAGCCCGCCGCGTCGCGAGCCGGCGGTTGCTGGAAGCCGACGCGCGCGCGGTCGCGCTCAACGCGACGGGCGGCGCCCGATCGACGGACGTCGGAACGGCCGCCTTCCGCGCCGCGCGCCTCGCCGTCGGCCTCCTGCGCGCCGTCGCCGCGACCCCCGGGTTCGAGCGCCTCGACACCGAAACCGAAGCGCGCCTCGTGTGCGGCGGCGACGGCAAGGCCGCCTTGGTTTCCAGAACGACGCCCCAGCATCATCATCATCATCATAAATTCGACGACGGGTCGACGGGCGGCGCCTGGGTGCGCCTCGCGCGGTACCGGAACGCGCTTCTCCACACCTCGGCCTGGCGCGAGTTCCGGGACGCGGCGGCGGCGCTCCGTGTGTCGCTCCCGCTCGACGACGGCGGAAAAGCCGCGCGCGCGGCCACGCTCGTCAACCTTCACGCGGCTCTGGCGACGCACGCGCTCCTCGCCTTTGGCGCCGGCTCGGGCCGCCCGCGCTCGACGCAGCGCTGCAATCTCGCCGCGCGGTACCTCATCTGCGGCGACGAGCCCGTGTCTCTGGGCGCTATCGAAGCGGCGGTCGTCCGCCAGCGCGCGACCGACTCGGAGTGGGCAGTCTTGGCCCGAGCTCGGCTCGCCGACGCCTCGGACGCGAGGGCCGTTGACCTGCGCGCGGCGCTGGTCGTGGCTTCGGGCCGGGCATCGGGGCCCCCGTTGGCCGCCTTCGCGCCCCGACCCCCCTCCCTCGCCCGCGACCAGATCCGCTGGGCCGCCCGCCTGCGCGTCGACCGCAGCCTCGAACGCCGCGACGACGCCCTTTTCCTTCCGTCCGACCTCGAGCCGCACGCGGCCCTCGCCTCTCGCCGGTCCTGGGCCTCGCATGCCGAGGCCCGCGGCAAGCGCCGCCGAGCGCGCCGCGCGGCGCGCCTCGAAAACCGGCCTCTGCCCGACCTCCCCGCCGAATGGCGCGACGCGTCTGAACACGTCCGGAGGCGCGAAAGGCGCCTCGCCCGCCGGGCCAAGCGCCGCCGCTCCGTCTTTGGCGGCGCCCAGCCGTCAGAAGAACCAGACCTCGACGACCTCGCCTCCTCCGACTCGGACTACCCGACTTCCGACTCCACCGCCTCCACCGCGACCGAGCCCGAGACCGAGCCGGACGTTAAGAACGTCCTCGACTTCCTCGCCGCGACCGGCGGCACCCTCGCCGAAGCCAAGCTCAAAACCTCCTCGGTCCGCATCCTCTTCACGCCCCCCGATCTCCGCCCGGCCCTCCGCGTCCTCCCCGACCCCCCCCTCGACCACGACGACGACGACGACGACGACTTTTGCGCCAACGACCCCGTCTACGACCCCGTCCAACCCCCCTCTTCTGGAGCCGCGACCGACCGATCCAACTCCTTCTAGTACTTTTTTACTACATATTCGGGATGTACCTTCTTTCATTTCAGCGACCATCTCGACGACGACGATGCTGTCGACGATGCGAATCCGAATCGCCGGTGCAGTCAGTCACTCAGGCAGGCAGTCAGTCTACTCGGGGCGGGGCGGGGCGGGGCGGGGCGGGGCGCGCCTCGACGAATTGTTGACACTTTTTTACTACAAAAACGAGAGGTCAACACGTACATCTTTAATATTATTAATTACCCTAGGTATTTTGAGAGGATCGCGACCTTTTGTAGTTCAAAGATGAAGGTGAGCATTGCCGCGTGCGCGGTCGCCTCGGTCGCCGCCTTCGTCCAGCAGCCCGCGGGGAGCTCGAGCGCCCTCTTCTCGGCAAAAGACGAGCTCGTTGAACTTGCTGAATCCAACCCAGACTTCTTGGGCAAAAAAATAGGCTTCTACGATCCGTTAGGTCTCGCCGACGCCGACTTTTATGGCCTCGGAAACGACGGCTGGATTGGGTTCCTCCGTCACTCCGAGATCAAGCACGGCCGCGTCGCGATGGCCGGCTTTCTCGGGTTCTGCGCGCAGTGCACGCCCCTCGTCTCCGGACCCCACAAAATACTCCCCTACTCGGGCTACGTCCCCGGCTGCACTCCTCAGGAGCAATGGGACAACATTCCCCTCTACGGCAAGCTCCAGATCTTCGTGCTCATCGGCATGCTCGAGTCCTATGGAGAGGGCGCTGGCTCGCCCGAGGGCTACGTCCATTATACCAAGGGGGGCAAGCCCGGCTACTACCCGCCTATCAAGGGAAACGCCTTTGGCCAGATTCAATTCGACCTCTTCGATCCCCTTGGCTGGTTCCCCAAGAACAAAACCCCCGAACAACTCGCGAGGGGCACCAAGGCCGAGATCAACAACGGCCGCCTCGCCATGATCGGCCTTCTCGGTCTCCTCTCCGAATCCGCCACGCCAGGCTCCGTCCCCTTATTGTCGGGCTTCGCGAGCTTTCCCAAGTACACCGGCAACGTCATGATTCCCTTCGAAACCGATTTCACCCTCTTCTAAGTAGAGTCACCGCTGATCGACTGCTGACTGACTGTTCGAATCGAGTCGAATCGAGTCGAGTCAGTGGCGGCCGACGACGACGTGCCATCGTTCTGCTCCTCTTTCCGTGCGTGTGTAGATAGACAGACGCGGCTTTATTTCCTTCCGAGGTCGAGGAGCTCAGGACGATAGCGCGTATTATGATTCCCCGCTTCGTTCGATTGAGTCTGAAGCGCTTCAATAAAGCTACTATACTATGCGACTCTCTGGACTTCTTCGCACCACTCTTTCTCTTATGAGGGTTTTCTATCCGAGCTAATACGGATTTCCCTCATCCTTGCCCTTTCTTCCAACACGCTTGGAGTTCAGTGGTTAGGAGTAAAAATTAGAATGAAAGGGAGAAAAAAATGGTGGTAAGGGAGAAAGTAAAGGTTGCAAGGGAAAAAATTGAAGGGCTAGGGAGGAAAATCTACGGGTAAGGATTTGCGGTGTTTCTTGATTTTCGTGTGGCGCTTGGTTGCGCGTTGCCGACTTGCCGAAGAGCGCGATAACCGGTCGGCTGCGCAAGTACTGGAAGTGGTTCTGGACACTCCTGCAACTGTTGATGGCCTCCACAAACGAAACGCGTGTGGCCCCACGGGTTTTACGACTCAGGTGACAAGCATGACAAGCTTCGCCAAGTAGCGACCAACGTGCCAGATCCCGAGTTTACGACGAAGACGACGACGACAACGATGTCAGCCTCACGATCGATCCGATAATCAAGCGCCCTTTGAAAAGTGCTTCCTATCTGAGCGCGGCGGCGTCAATGGTTCCAGTCACTGGCTCTCCAGACGCTCAAGATTGGCAAGCAGCACCAAGGCTTCTGGGACTCGGACAATTTTCTTCTTCAGGTCGAGGACGTCAGAAAGTGAAATGGCGCGCCGACAACGTGCGCGCGTCTTCGACAGCATTGGCCCTTCCGCCTCTCCGGCTCGTGCGGTTCTCTCGCGTCGCCCGCGAGTACAAACTCGTCTACCGCGCCGAGGACGTGGGCACCGCCGAGTTCGAACACGCCAAAAGCGAGCGACAAAGAGAGGCTGCGCGTCTCAAGTGCAAACACTCCTTCCATCGCGCGATCGGCGCGTCAATTCTATCCGCACTGACTCTGGAGGATAGCGTCGCGGACTAGCTATATGCATGACTCTGGTGATGACTTCGGCCCACGAAAAGCGTGGCGAGAGGACAAGGATCAGTCCCCTCGCGTATCGGGGCCGCTCTGCGGTCCGGCTTGAGTCGCTTCCGACCACTAAGCGGGACGTAGGGCACCGAAATTGGACTCGTCATACGGTCGCCAACTTCAGGCATAGTGTATATACGTCATACGGGCTCGCCCGGAGTCACTCGTACCTTCACGGACAGCCCAAGAGGACGTCCTTGGAGCGGAGGCCCGAACGAAACTCCTGTCCAAATCGACCGATTTCCCACTCAAAAAAACCGCAGACTCAGGTTGGGTTTATGGTCGGATATACTTGTATGAGCACGTGACATGCGGCATGGTCCAATCGCACCACCTAATAAGACCGCACGCGGTCTCCATCGTGTACCCGGAGAGGGTCAAATCTCTCCAATCTTAAAAGCCGATCACGAATATCAGCTTTTTTCTTCTCGTTTGAATACCGCAGGACTGGCTGTGACGCTTCTCCAACCTTTGGCGGTTTCTTCTCCTCTTCCTCTTCCCCTTCCGACCCACCCTGACTTACTACATGTAATCGCCACCGCAATCTCCATCGTAGTACTCGCCTCCCCCGTCATCGAAGTAATCGCCGCCGCTGTCACCATAGTCCCCGTCATCCCCGTAGTCACCACCGTCGTCTTCGTACTCGTCTTCGAACTCGTCTTCGCACTCGTCTTCGTCCACCTCGTCGTCCTCGTCTTCGTCCTCGTCGTCGTCGGAAGCACCCTCGTCGTCCGTCTCCTCCTCGCCGTCGTCATTGTCGTCCTCATCCTTGTCTGTCTCCCGAAAGTCCTCGTCTCCGTCATCCGTTG
>JAQMWT010000346.1:0-131318 GCA_029834535.1 Chrysophaeum taylorii
CGCCGAGGTGGCGGTGATGCCGCCGCCGACCTGGAGTCCCTGCGGGTAGGCGGCGAGGGCCTCGGCAGCGGCCGCCTCGTTTCCCGGGCCCAGCATAATCACGTGGCCTCCGCGCAGGCCGTCGCGGGCGTAGAGCCGCGCGTAGTGCCCCGCCGATTCGTCGCTCACAAAGTTTTCGTGTGCCTCGCCACCCTCGCGGAGCGTCCCGCCCACGATCTGCTTGACGCGCCCCGCGTGGAGGTCGATGCAAGGCCTGAACCCGGTCATATCATCAACGAGGGCGGCGGGTTCCTCCTTTTACAAAAAAAGGAAGGTCGACTGCATCATCATAGAGGAACGAACGCGGGTTTTTTTTTTTTAAAGGTCGACCGACGACTGCAGGCACTTCCAGGAGACGCGGGTCATCGCCGAGCCGCGGTGGTCGAGGAGGATTTCTTCTTGTATTCAAGGCGGGGCTGGAGGACGTTCATGGGGGCCGGGACGACGCGGGCGTCGGAGAGTCGGAGAAAGTCGTGGTCCCAGAGGACGAGCGTGAGGAGGTCCTTGATGTGGGCCCTCGTGAGGCCGGGAGTAAAAAGGTCCCTGAGAGCGCGGTCGAGCCTCGCGAGCCTCGCGGGCGAGAATCGGGCGCGCTCGCGGTAAGCGCGGTCGCGGAGCGTGTGGACGTGGAGGGCGAGGGCCCCGACGGAGAGGGGGTCGAGGGGCTCGTCGGGCGGCGAAGGGGCGACGTGGACGACGCGGGCGGCCTCGGCGAGGACGGCGGCCATCTCGCCGCGGACGGTCTCGGTCGACTTTACGCTCTCCGAGACGAGGGCGATGAAGATGTTTTTGAGGAGGCGGAAAACGGCGGCGACGAGGAAGATCCCGGGAAAGAGAGCGAGGACCTGGATGATGGCCTGGTTCTGCGCGAGGATGTCGTCGATGGCAGCCATCGCCTGGTAGACCTCCTTCGTCACGAACTGGAGCTGAATGAGGAGGGCGCGTGCGATGCGGCCCGAGAGGAGGTTGCGGACTGCGCTCCGGACCTCCCGGACGAAGACGTCGTTGACGGTCGACATGTCGTGGTCCTTGGCGCGCTGCCTTCGCTCGGCTTCGCCGACGCCTCGCGGCGCGACGTCGTCGAGCCAATCGTCGAGCATCGCCTCGAGCGTCGCTCTGGCGTCGGCGAGGGCGCGCGGATCGGAGATGCCCTTTCCGCGCTTGTTGAGCAGGAGGTCGTCCTTAATGGCCGTCGCCGGCACGACTAGCCGCCGCGAGACGATGTCGCCCGTCGCCGACCGCGCGTCTCTCGCGATAGCAGAAATCCCGCCGTACTCGTCGACGACGCGCCGCACCCAGGCCACGCAGCGCCACGCGGCGACCAGCACCACGAGGCGCCGCGCGATCTTGCGGCGCGCGCGTCGCCGCAACGCGCGCGCGTCCTCGTCGAACGCCTTCTGCGTCCGAAGCGCCTCGGCGCGGCCCGCGATCGCTCGCGCGAACGCCGCCCGGTCGGCGTGCTGCGACGGCGGCGCGCACCCGACGGCCTCGGCCGCCGCCGCGAGCACGCGCCCGACCCACTCGCGGTCCTCGGCGCCGCCGCCGCGCGCGGTCAGAAGGAGCGACTCGAGCGCGCCCGCGCTCGCGAGTAGCGGTCGCAGCTCGGCGTCGAGTCGCGCGTCGAGCCGCGCGAGTCGTCGCCCCGTCGGTCGCTGTCGCCGCGCCTTGCGCGCCCTCGCGCACCGCGCCGACGCCGCGACGAGGCACGCGTCGCGGGCGCAGCGTCCGCACGCGTCGGCGAATCGCGCCTCGAGCGCGAGCCTCGCCCCCGACCAGTGCCGCCGCTTCTTTGGCTGCCGCGAGTCCACCATCTCGGCGAGGCCCCCGAGCCGCGCCGCGAGCTCGGCGCGCGTCGCGCACTCCAGCCGCAAACCCTCGCCGACCAACGGGTCTTCGTCGGCGCTCACTGGCACCTCCGCGTACAGCCCCGACGCCACGTCGGCGTGATCGAGGCTCACGTCGGGAACCCGCGGCGCCCTCGCGACCCACCGCGAGAACCTGCTTACCACCGCGGACATCGCCAGCATCCGTGCGACCAACCGCCGTACGGCCTCCATCGCGCACCACGAAAAAAACGCTCAACTTGAACCGATGTGTGATTTATCAAACTTTTAATTTTTTCGGCATAGTGGCGAAGAAGCGCCTCCACCAACGGGACCAGGCAAGACGCGGCCGCGCACCCACTGCACATTGTCGACGCCGCTGAGTCAGGCACTAAATGCGGTTCGACAGTGCTGGAGATTGCGTCTTTTGGACTTGCGACACGGCGGTCTGTCTGTCTTCTGGGGGGGGCTCGCGAGCCTTGTTGTTGAGACCGCTACGCCACCAACCACGCGGCCCTCGTAACTCACGTTTCAAGCAAGCAGTCAACACACTAGAAAACTGGTACTACTATCGTCGTCGTCGCACCGCGAGTGCTACAAAAGTGATCTATCTATCTCGTCGATGTCACGCGAAACGAAAAAAGCAGTTTCACCCCGACGCGACGTCATCACGGAAATCACGCGCTACCTGCCGCAATCGCCCTTGGCCGCCGCCCGGAGTGCTGTTGCTGTGTCGCGGCCCGTAGAATCGACGAGCGCGGCGAAGAGGCCGGCCCGATTGTCGGCGAGAGCCGCGGGCGCGCCAAACTCGGCGCACCGTCCCTGATGCATGACGCAGACGAGGTCAAAGTCGATGATGGTGGCCAAGCGGTGGGCGATGCATAGGACCGTCGTGTCGCGGAGCTGCGGCAGGGTGCGCAGGGTGTGCTGGATCCGCGCGTCGGTGGCGTCGTCGAGCGAGGACGTGGCCTCGTCGAGGACGAGGATCTTGGGCTGCTGGAGGAGGGCGCGCGCGAGCGCGAGGAGCTGGCGTTCGCCAACGCTAAAGTTTGCGCCGGCGTCCTCGACGCGGGTGTCGAGGTTCCAGGTCTTCGGGGCGTCGTCGCGCGGCGGAGCGACCAACGCGAGCGCTCTCGCGACGTCGTCGTCCGACCGCGAGCCAAAGGGATCGACGCAGTTGCGGAGCGAACCCGAAAACAAGACGGGGTCCTGCGGCACGATCTGGGCGACGCGGCGACGCAGCACGCGCAGGTCGAGCTGCGAGAGCGGGGCGCCGTCGACGCGGACGTCGCCCGAGCCGAGCGGCGTCAAGCGGAAGAGCGCGTGCAATATGCTACTCTTGCCGGCGCCCGACCTCCCGACGACGCCGCAGCGCGCGCCGGACGGGACCCGGAAGGAGAGGTGGTCGAGCGCGAGCGGCAAGCCCGGCCGGTAGCGCATGCAGACGTTGTCAAAGACGAGGTCGCCTTTGGTCGGCCAGGCGGCGTCGACGAGCACGTTTTTTTTTCGGTCGAATACCGCGTCGAACTCGTTCGGCACGGGCTCGGTGACGCGCTCGACGGAAGTCACGGCGTTCTCGGCCTCGGAGGACGAGGTGATGAGATACATGAAGGTGGTGGTGAGCTGGAAGGCCCACACGAGAAGCATTCCGGCGAAGGCTTCGGAGAGGCCGACGCGTCGTCGCAGGACGGCGACGACGAGCGCGGCAAAGGTCGCGACGGTCGCGGCGCAGGCGTCGAGCCTCAAGCCGATCCAGCGTTGCGCGGCAGTCCAGCACAAGAGCGCTTCGGTGTTGGCGTCGAGAGCTTCGAAGAAGCGTTTTTCGAAGTGGCGGCGCGCCCCAAAGGCGCGGATCGAGGCGTTGGCGTCGACGGCCTCGACGAGGAGCTGCTGGATCGGCGAGCGCGAGACGGCGTCGAGGCGCTGGAGGTCGACCGAGCTGCGGCGGTAGTACTGCTGGAGACGCCGAAACACCAGGGCGACGGGAACTAGAATGACCGCCATGGTGCCGCTCGAGAGCGTCAGCATGACGGCCGCTCCCGTGACCGCCCACCCGACCGAGATGAGCGCGATCGCTGCTTTTTGCGTGAGGACGATGTCGACCTGCTCGGTGTCGTAGGAAAAGCGCGACACGATGCGGCCCGTGGGGGTTTCGTCGAAGTAACGCACCGGGGCCGACAGCACGCGGTGGCACGCGTCGTCGTACAGCCGCTTGGCGGCCGTCACGCCGCAGAAGAAGCCCCACTGCGTGCGAAACATGCAGAAGACGGTGCTCGCGGCGCCGAGGCACAAGTAGACGCGCGCCCAGCGCCACGCACCGTCGAGCCCGTCGCGCTGCGATGGGAATCGGTTTCCGAAGATGGAGGCACCGTCGACGCGCGCGTCGGCCCACCGCGCGAGCCACCATTCGGTCGAGACGTAGCACGCGCGGTCGAGCGCGAGCGCGACGAGCTGGATCGTCAGAAACTTGCTGCCGCCCGCGGCGCGGCACCACCGCAGCCACGTTGCCCACGACGCCATACCCTTCTCGCGCCGCTCGACCGACGTGAGCGACGCGCTCGCCGCCTCGCGCATGTCCGCTTCGGAGCGGCGCCGGCGATTCGAGGCCTCGTCGTTCTCGGCATTCGGCGGCGGCGCCGAGGAGAACGCCTCGTCGACGGCTTCGGGGCCTCGGCGCGACGCGGCGAACACGGGGGCGAGAAGAGCCCGCGTGGCAGGGTCCGCCGCCTCCGTTTGCGAAGCGTCGAGAGCCTGGCGCCACGTGCCGTTAAAGCCGACGTCGCCGGCGTCGTCGACGTACACGATTCTCGAAGCGCGGGGCGCCAGATGCGCGGCGTGCGTGACGAGCACGACGGCCGCGTCCCTGAGGGCTCCCGTCTTGGTGTCGAAGAGGGCATCGAAGGCCGCGCGCGCCGTCTTGGCGTCGAGCGCGCTCAGAGGGTCGTCGAGGATCGCGACGCGGGGTCGCGCGTAGACGACGCGCGCGAGTCCGAGGCGCGCTTTTTGCCCGCCGCTCAACGTGACGCCGCGCTCGCCAATCTCCGTAAACTCGCCCGCCGGAAATTCATCGAGGTCGTGGACGAGCTGGGACGCTTTTATCGCGAGCTCGAAGCGCGCCGCGTCGAACGGGCTGCCGAACGTCACGTTGTCGCGGATCGTGGCGTTCAAAACGCACGGCTCCTGCGGCGCGAGGCCGACGACCGCCCCCGAGATTGTTACTTCGACGCGGTCGTCGAGCGGCTCGACGTTGCCAAGCAGGCCGCCGAGGTACGTACTCTTGCCGCTGCCAACCTCGCCGAGGACCGCGACGAGGTCGCCGCGTCGCGCGTCCAAGTCGAGCCTCGACGCCCGGCCGGCGACGAAAGTCGGAGGAGTACTACTTTCGCCACGGACGAACGCCGCTCGCCGCACCCTCAAGACGACGTCGTCGTTTTCGTTTTCGTTTTCTTGTCGTGGAATCGCGCCGCGCCCGTCGTCGTCGTCCCGGCGGCGGCGGCCCGGGTCGCCGACGAAGTCGGCGATGCGATCCAGCGACCGCCACGCCTGCGCGACCTGACCGATGAGGGTGCCGAGCTTGTTGATCGGGAACCGCACGGCGCTAATCAACGAGATGATCGTGAAGGCGTCGGCAGGAGTCAACCGCGCGTCGCGGTCCGTCAACATCTTGACGCACACCGTCACGATCGTCGCGATAACGGGCGCCATGACCACCGCCAGCAGCGACAACCCGAGCCAAAACATTTCTCGCCGCGTGTAGTCGATCTCCGTTTGGCGCGCCTCGTGCCACCGCTTCTCCCAAAGGAGTTCCCACCCGGAGAACTTCGTCACGCGGATCCCCGACCCGATGACTTCGGACACCTCGGCGATGCGCGCGTCGCTGATCGGCGCGCGCTTCCTGCGCAGCGCGATGAGCTTGTGCGTGATACCCTTGGCCCACGGCAGCACGGCGATCAAGCAAGCGACGCCCGCCAGCGCCGCGACGAGCGAGCCGACGAACGCGACCAGCAATATACAAACGACGACCACTTGCAAAGGGCAGCTCCAGATCAAGTGGGCGTCCAACGACACTTCGAACAGCTTGGTCGCGTCGACGGCCGCGAGCGTCGATATCGACGCCGACGGCTCGCGTCGCCGCAACGCCCGGGCGTACGCCGTCGCGATCGCGCACGCCCGGACGCGCTGGCCCGCGCGGGTCGCCAAGTGGAGCTGGCGCTGCTGCGCCGCGGACTTGGCGAACGCGTTCAGAGCAATGAGCGCCGTCACCGCGAGCCCGCCGAGCGTATTCCCGCGTCCCGCGCTGCTCAACACGAGCGCGCGCAACAGGAGCGGCTCGGCCACCTGGCCGACCGACGACCACGCTTGCCAAAACGCGGCGGCCATCATCGGGCTCCTCCCGACCTCGAGCAGCGCGCCCCGCGCGCCCTTGGTCGATTCTTCGAAGCAACGCAGAAGCCTCCGCGACGACTCGACCTCGACGATGCGAGGCAAATCGCCAGCCGTGAGCGTCCCCGACGCAGCGCCGAGATCGAGGAGGTCGTCGATGTACGAGTAGGTAAGCTGCGACCAAAACGATGCGCGGAACTCGGGCCACTCGCCGCGCGCCACGCCATGACCATCATCAACCTTGTGGTGCGAAATGACTTCCACCTGGACCTCTTTCGAGTCCGGGACTCGCATGAACTCCCGCGCGTCCTCGGCGACCATCCACGACGTACGGAAACAACCGCGGTCTTCTTACTTCAATTATTATAAAAGGCGAACAGCGTCGTCCGCGGAGGAGAACGAAAACACACGCCTTGGTGAATCGTTGCGACCTGACGCAGCGACCAGGGCACTGGGGTCGCGAGTTGATTAAATTACGGAATATATGAAAACATACAAACAAGAATGTGATGAGAACATTCTGATGAGGACTTCAAACGGACGCAAAGCGGACGCGAATGTGTTACAATGTCATATCGTTCGCTCGCGTCACTCGTTCCTCCCGTGGTGACCCGTTGAATTTTCCCGAAGTCAGTACGACGACGACAGCTAGCTAATAAGAGGAGGGGGGGGGCAAGTTGAGGGGCTTTGGTGGTGTGGATTGTGTGGAGACGTCTGGAAGGCGGAGATATCCCGTCCCGTCCGTTCAAGGGTCCCGAAACAACCGCCCTGAGTTTATCTATCTGAGTACTCTCGGCGAAGAAGGAGCGAAGATCGCGCGTTGCGGACGATGGTTGCGAGGTTTTTTTTCCGGCCAGAAACAACGCAGCCCTAGAATTGTAACACGAGACTCGAAGCATGATGCGCAACGTAGCGCCAACGCGACTGATAGCACTCACCCCCACGACGACGCTAGCAGCAGAAGCACACGCGCCATATAATATTAAAAAAGGGAATATGCGTTTTCGGACGTCGACGACCGTCATATTCATATAACCAAGAACCACACCATTAGTTTTCTCGTCGAGGGAGCGGGTAGGAGGGAGCTTCGTGTATTCGTTCATCCCTCAGAGGCGCGCGAGTTGGGCGTCGATGTCGGCGAGGTCGGCTTCGAGGGTGGGTTTCTTTTGAAGCTTGTCGCGCTGGTCGGGGGAGGGGTCGAGGCCGGAATCGACCTTGGCCTGGAGTTCGGCGACTTGCTTGAGCTTTTTTTTGAGGCCCTTTTGCTTCTTAAGGAGGTCGTCTTTGGAGAGCGGAGCGGGGTCGTCCGGCGGGGGTTGTTGTTGCTGTTGTGATGGATTCCGGTGTTCTTCGAGCTCGGCGGCGGCCTCGGCGGCCTCCTTGCGCTTGCGCTGGTTGTCGCGGCGCTTTTTGTTGCGGGAGGCCGTACCCGGCGCCATGCCCGGGACGAGGTTCGATCCGACGAACGAAGCCGCGTTGGCCTTGTTGGCGACCTGACCCTCGCGCTCTTTGCGTATTTGGTCGGCGAGGGCCGAGCCGCGACCGCGGGCCCCCGGCGGGACGTAGGCCTTGGGAGGGGGCTCGTCCTTGATGCGCTTGGCGCGGTCCTTGGAGGCGGGCGAAGCGGGTCGGTCGGGATACGAGGAAGAAGAAGCGGGGATCCAGGCGCAGTCGAAGAGGGGCTGGCGGTCAGAGCGGAGCGCGACGGGGCCGGAACCGTCGTAGCGGTAGACGCGCACGGCGTTGTCGACGTTCATGCGCGGCGCGAGGGTCGCGGCCATAAAGGAACGCGAGTCCGGCGCCCAGCCGTAGGCGACCGCCGTCGGGACGTTAGTCGAGCCGATTTTCTTCTTTTTGTGGCGGTCCCAGAAATCGACGTCCCCCGCCATGTTTCCAAAGCCGCACAACGCGAGGAAGCGGCCGTGGGGGGCCCAGGAGACGACGTTCCGGTGCGCGGCGCCGAACGTGAAGAGGGGCTGCGCGTCGAGGTTGTAGAGGGCCGCGACGGGGGGTATCGCCCCGGCAATCACGACGAACTCGCGGCCCTTGGAGGGTTCCCACTGGGCGTCGGCGATGGGTCCCTCCTTGGGGAGGGGAACGAGACATTCGAACGCGGGTTCGCCGGGCTTGGTTTGTCGCGCGTGGAGAAGGTAGAGGCCCGTCCCGCCGTAGTACGAGCCACCCGTCGCGTCGACGTCCGTGTGGGTCTGGACGAGGACACCGTGGCCCTGGGGGGACCACTTGAGCGTCACGTCCTGGGCTCGGTAAAAGGCCTTGTGGCACACTACTTCCCCGGGATACGCGGCAATCTTGACGGCCGCGGGCCTCCCCTTGATTTCGGGCACGAAGAGCGCGAGGCCGTACGGGGGATCGGGGGCGGGCGAGACCGACACCTGGGCGACATCAAGGCACTGAATCGCATGCTGTTGCGAAGAAAAGTCCCCCGCGTAAACGTGGACCGTGTTCGCGACGACGTGAGCGGCGATATCCTCGTCGCCAGACCACACGAGGGTCGCGTTTATCCCACCCTTCTTCAGCTGTTTCGCGTGGAAGCACTTGACGCAGCTTCCCGACTCGAGCGACCACACGCGCAGCGACCCCTCGGGAAACAGCGAAGCGTCCGCTCGCTGCCACGTCGTCGCGTAACTTCCGAGTGGCGAGAACGCGAATCGTTCGACGTCGCTCGTGTCGGCGCCGAGCGCCACCCGCCTCGAGGGATCCCGCGTCCCGACGACCTCGAACGCCTTGCCTCCTCCATTCACGCCAATCCACTTGTCGCACACGCCGACCAGCGTTCGGTCGCCCATATCGCCAAACTGCGCGTCAACCTCCAGCGTTCCTGGGATTTCCCCGTTTCCCGACCACCCCTTCAACACCTCCACGCCTGCGCCGCGGGACCGGATCATCAACTGCAACGCCGGCGCCTCCTCTTCCGCCATTTGTTGATTATCTTCTTCTTCTTCCCATCATCGCTGTTTCTTCTTTCTTTCTTTCTTTGTCTACTCTTTCCCACAACAACAATCAATCCTTTGAACAGAGATTCAGTTTTATTTTTTTGCACTGCGACTCTAGTAGAGAGTCCATTCCACCACCACCAGGCTGTAGAAGCAGCCGTTGCCAAGATTATGATCGACCTGGTGCACCGCAAGAGCTCCGGCATGCGGTCGCTGTTCCAGTCCCACTTCTCATCGGAGGCAACGGTGCAAGTCCGCGTCGCCTACCTCGTCATCTGCTGCGTCGTCGGGGCCTACACGTAGGTGTTTTTGTGGACAGACACACCTCATTTATGTTCAGGGCCGTCGTGCTCCTCGAGGGTCTCATCGACACGTGCGCGTACCCTCGGAATCGCTCGGGGGAGGACGACGGCATCGCCTACACGAATCCAGAGTACTCGACGCTCGGCCGCTGCCTCCAGTCGCGGTACGCGTTCCTCATGGGTCTCACGCCTCAGGAGTGCTCCTTGTGCCGACGAATCCTGATGAGCGTCATATTGGGGATGATGATTGGCTTCGAGCGCCGCAGACCCGATCGCCCGGCGGGCGTCCGGACCATGTCCCTCGTCTCTCTCGGATCGTGCATTTTTACGATCGACAGCATGTTCGCCTTCTCCAGCAGCCCCGACAACTGGGATTCGAGCCGCGTCGCCGCCGCCATCCCCAGCGGCGTCGGCTTTTTGGGCGCAGGACTCATCTACAAGCAGGCCCCGCGCCGAGATCAAGATAGACACGAAGTACACGGACTCACGACGGCCAGTTCCGTGTGGTAAGCGAGTTTTTGTCGTCGTTACCTCTAGAAAACGAAATCGCCAGGCTTTCGGCGGCCGCGGGCATCGCCGCCGGCGGGGGTCTCATGGTCATATCCATGTTTTCCACCATGGTCATGATCGTCGTGCTTCGTTTCGGACCGAGGCTCCCGCTCGACGACGCCGAGAGCAACTCCCAGCGCTCCTCGGACGCCGACGACGAGGAGCTCCAGAAGTTTGTCTACGAAGATACGCCCAAGCAACGCCGCGCGACCATTTCGGACGAAAAGTCCAAGCTCGTCGACAGTGCGAACGAAAAGGCTGCCAGTGCCGCTGCCTACAACGCGCTCTCCTGCGCGACCTCGCCCACCAACATCTCTCGCAAGCCCTCGCTGCGCGAATAGCAGCGGACTGTCTTAGACGACGACGACGACGACGAGGGCCTGCGCGAACAGCAGCGGACATTCTTCGACGACGAGGAGGAGGAGGAGGGCCCGATGCAAATAGCAGCGGACTGTCTTCGACGACGACGACGACGACGACGACGTTGGGTTTTTGCCCTCCGACTCCGCCCCATTTTTTTTACAAAGAACCGAACGAACAAAGATGCCAGTCGCCTCTCTCTGACTTGTTGTTATTTGACGCGCTCCCCATGAACAAAACTATAACGAAAGACAAAGCGCGCACTCATCCTCGTTATTATTATATTAGTCCCCACATACTCGTCTCCTCCTAGTATAATTATCACGCGCCCAGGTGCGGCGGCCTCTCCGTTGCGCGCCCACTTTTTTTTGTTAAGCCGCGCGCACTGATGAGGAGATACCGCCGAGATTACCACAGACGACGTCACCGCCGCCACGTGCCGTACGTACGTACAAGTGGGGGTCGGTCAACAAAAAGCCGAACGCGACGACGACGACGACGACGACATATAACGCGCGCTACGAGCCGGTCGCGACTTGGAAGGTAGAGGAGGTGGCGTTGAAGGCCTCGCGTTTGACGTGCGTGCCGATGCGGCGTGTGCGCGCGTCGCCGTAGTAGACGAGGCGGTAGGTGCCCGCGGGCGCGGTCGCGGGGATATCGAAGCGGACGCGAACCTCGCGGTAGTCGCCCTTTTTGGCGGCGTCGATTCGGGTCTCGGGATCCGCGTCGACGTAAAGAACGGTCCAACCGGAGACATTGAGGTAGTGGACCTCGAGGTAGGTGGCCCCGGTCTTGAGGTCGTTGTTGAGGTCGGCGCCGACGAAGGTCGCTGCGACCACGTCGCCGGGAACGAGGGCGGAGGCGTCGTTCCACGACTCGAAGAGAACGTCGCCAAAGTCGTAGCCCGAGGGGGGGGACTCGATCGAGAGCATCTCGAGACGCTTCCAGAAGCGTTCGTCGAGGTCGGCGGAGAAGTCTTCGGGTGTAGGCCCGGCGGGTGTTTCCTCTCCGGACAATATCGCGTCGGCGAGCTTGGCATACTCCTGGAGGTAGGCGTCGAGCTGGTAGGGACCGTAGATCGTCGAGCCGCCCTCGTAACGCTGGGCTTGGTACTCTTCGTAGGTAGTGGTGTAGTCGGCGTACTCGTTCGATAAACCCGCGATGACGACGGTGACGTTGGCGAATTTGGCGGCAAGCATGGCCTTGAGGCGGCGGCCGGCCATGGTCGTCATTTCCGTCGGGACGGCGGCGATAACGAGGCTGCCGATCTTGAGGAGCTGCATCGGCAGAATCGAGGGCGACCAGGGGTTCGGCACAGAAATATTTCCCGTCGGCAACAGGATCGTCTTGGGGTGCTGGCATTCGACGGCCTCGGGGGTCGTCTCGTGGAGAAAATTCGTGACGATCGGCCAGAGGGGGTTGGACGACGTCGAGTTTTGAGCAAAGTCAAAGGCGCCCGGGCCGTCGACCGTGCCCGCGGCGAAGGCATCACCGAGGGCCGCGTCGCAGAGCGTTCCCTTGTACGCCCCCGTGTCCCAGGCGTACACCTCGAGCCGCGGCATTTTCACGAACGAGTGCCGATATTCGACGCGAGCGGCCGAAAGATCGACCCACGACGCGTCTTCCAATTCAAGAAACTGCTGCTCGGCCAGCTTTGCGGCGAGCGCGGCCTGGCGCTCGCCGATGATCGCCGTCGACGCAAACATGTCCTTTCCCGGACCCACCGAGCTGCAGGGCTCGTTGCGCTGGATTTCGCCGCGAATCGGAGCGTCGACGGGACACGTCGACGTCGCAAAGTCGCACGGCTCGCCCGTGTTCTGGCAAAAGGCGCCAAGGATGTTGGGGGAGACGTCCCCCAGGTTCGCCGACCCAAAGGCCGCGACGCTCCCGGGCCACTTCCGTTCCATCAGCACCGACGCGTAGCCCTTGTTGTCGGACGAGACGAACGTGTTCGTGTTATTCATCGACGTCCCGTGCACGGCGAACCACGTCGCGATGCCGCGCAGCGTCTCGTTGTTGCTGATTCCCAAGAACGTAAAATCGTTGTCGGTGTCGCCGTCGTACGCCGCGCGCTCCTCCTCGGGATTGTTCAGGTACGCCGAGGGACTCCGGCTGATGGACGCGTTTTCGAGCGTCGTTTGCGTCGCCATCACCCTTAGCCCCGCGCCCGCCGCGATCTGCGCCTCGACGTCCTCGTGCGCCAGCGCGAGGGCGGCCGCGATCCCACCAGCCATCGCATCGATCGTCTGGGGCACCCACCCGGACCCCGCGAGCTGGAAAATCTCGTGTTGCAAAAACCCGGAAGGACCGCTGTGCGAGTGCGTTCCGCTGATGGCCACGTTCGTCTCGTTGTAAACCTCGCTCATGTTCAGCGCCTCTAAAGCACGCTTCTTCAGCACGTACCCCACCATCCCCGAGTCCAAACTCACGTACGCTGCACGACCCCCGCTATCGTCGACGAACACGAAAGCGCGCGCGTACATTCGCATTTGCAATCCTGTACCGATCTGCGACGACTTGGCCATGCCCATGAAAATGTAGTCGCTCGGAGGACCCGTCGCGTCCGCCTTCCCGACCCCCACGTACAACGCCGACCCCGTCCCCACCACGCTCGCCACCCACAGCCAATAATGCTGCTGCATCCTTTCTTCTTGCTTGACACCCAGCCAATCGAATGAAATCAACGACGAAATTAGGGACAACAGGTGGTATCTACTGCTACTTGGAAGGAAGGAGACTAGCGCTCGCGCGAGCGGGACCGGTCGCGCGGGGGGGCGGCTGCCTGCGTCTTGAGCCGCTCGAGCGCTGCCTTGCGCCGAGCCGCCTTGTCGACCTTGGACGATTTCTTGCGGCCGAATTCGTCGAAGCTGCAGGGAGTTGGGATTGTGTCGTTTCGTTTCGTTTCGTTTCGTTGTGGGGGATAAGCAAGAAAAGAAAACGCACCCATCGTCCTCCTCGTTCACCTATGCCAATGGGTCTCCGCAACAACATCAACACGACGCACCGGTCGCTTGACGTAGTCGTCCTGCGACTGGCGCTCGTTGAAGCCGCCGCCGCGGCCCTCGCGGCACCTGGCGCTCGCCAAGACATCATCATCATCATCATCATCATCATCATCATTATCGGGAACTACGCACTGGCCTGAGGCCTCGGGCTTCTTGATGCCGCATTGGTTGCAATGGGTCCTCTTGGACCAGTTCACGTTGCCGCAGCTCGGACAGTCCCAGTCGCCCTCCGAGCGTAGCCGGTTCGAGACCTACCACAACTGCTCGTCGAGCGACGCTACACTTCTTCGCTTTTATTACCTTTCTCGGGCGCTCGTCGGGGCGTCGCGGCTGGACCCCTGCCACAGCGTCGGCAACATCCGCGTTAAAATCATGGATGGAGCGTCGGTCTACCCATCCGGGCGGGCCGTAGCGTCCCGCATCGATTGCCTGCGAAAACAAATAATTATCGCTTTTTGCAGCAACCCACGCACACTCGTCGCGCCGAGCAAAATTGACATTCGGGCAATTCGGGCACTGCCAGTCGCTGACATGGCGCGACGCCGGGCGCCCGCGGCCCTGCTGCTCGGACCACTCTCTTCGGTGGTGGACCCTCGCCGGCGGGGCGCTCGCGTCGCCTCCTGACATACCAAACTCTCCTTCCTCGTCGAGGTCCTCCTCGTACCTATATAAATCGCATTGTTGCTCAGGTCGGGCGTCTCGCGCGACCGGGCGATCCAATCGGATGTCGGATCGCGCAGGTTTTTGCTGCCGGACGACGACATCGTTCCCTGCTCAACGGACTCGCCAACGGGTCGATGCTTTTGTTTTGGGTCGTCGCGGCTTGGGCTCAGCGGCCGGGATACCGCCACGGGAAGTTCGTCTCGGGGTCCGAGGCGCCCGACGAGGTCCGCGCGCAATGGGCGGAGCGGCCGCCCATGTTCGGCGGTGCCCCCGCGGCGAACAAACGACCGGTATTGCCCTTGACCAACACGACGGCGCCGTATCGCACCCCGGCGCCCCTCGGCCCCCCGTTGTGGGAGTCGCCGACTCACGACCCCAGGGCGAACGTGATCATGGGTCTCGCGCTCAACTACCGAGAGGATGCGCATCGGCACTTTGTGGGGTCGGCGCGACGGGCGGGATATCGCGGAGATATCGTCGTCGTCTCGGAGCCCCTCCGCAAAATGCAGCCCTCGAGCGCTGCCTACCTCCGGCGCATGGGCGTCGTCGCCTACGCCGTCGAGCCCGACTGCAGCGCGTCGCGCGGCGGCTCGATCAAGCACAAGACGTGCGCGTGGCGCGACGGCCAGCCCTCGCTCCCGTTGGCCATCATCCGCCACGCTCTCTACCTCTCGATCGCGTCGCTCTACTCGCCGACCTCTAACTTCTACGTCGCCGACTACCGCGACACATTCTTCCAGCGCGACCCTTTTGTCGCGCTCGGCAGGCACCTCCGAGGCCTCGACCTTCTCCTCGTCGCCGAGCACTGGCCCTTTAAGCAAGTCGGCAACTGCCCGTTCAACGGCGGATGGGTCAGAAACTGCTGGGGTAAAAAGGCCTGGGACACCCTCCGCTCCCAGGTCGTCTTGTGTTCTGGCTCGTACATGGGCGCCCAGCCCGCGATCCTCAACTTGGAGAGACAGCTGCTCGCCGAGGTCGACGAGAATCGTTGCCACGAGCGAGGGGTCCCGTCGGACCAGGGCTACCTCAACTACCTCTACTACGCCGGCCGCTTGCCGCCCGAGACCTTTGTCGAGGACCGCGGCTCGGGCGTCGTCAACACCATCGGCAGCTTGGACGGCAGCAGGCCCCGCGCGGCCGGCTACCTCCCGCCGACCCACGTTAACATAGCGCAGTATTGGAGGATCCGCTCCCGAGATGGCTACGTTCTCCAGGACGACATGCTCACGCCCTCGGCTGCTGTCCACCAATACGACCGCTTTCACCTCGAGTTCCGCGACTTTGTCAAGCGCCTCGGCCTGTGCGACGCCCCGGACTGTTACGATTACTCTCCTCCTCCCCATCCTTCTTCCTAATCCTCCTCCTCCTCGCGACGACAACGCCCCTTTATTCTCGTCGACCTATCTAAATCAAGAGGCGCGAGACTATGAATGAAGGGGGTCGACAAACGAAACTCTCCTCTTCCTCGGTGCGTACAGTAGGGCATGTCCATCATTACGTGCCCGTGCCTGTCGTCCTGGCCAACCGACTGACTGACTGACTGACTGACTACCTACCTACCTACTCACGTGTTCCGATTCAAAAAAAAGTACTTACTTACTGCCTTCGGGCTTGCTCGTCGTCGTCATGTTGAACTCCTCAAGACGCCGCGGCGGCACGGCGCTTTTTGTACTTGTCGAGGCGCTTCTTCGCCGCCTCCTTTCTAGCATGCTTGACTTTCTGTTTCCGCATCTTTGCTTCCTCTTCCTCGGTCAGAGGCCGGTCCGCGAAGCCATTGGAATCTGGCACGGGAGGGTCGCGCGCTCGACGCCGCCCCTCCTTTCGAACCAAAATGAGTCGATGCCGCTTCGCCGCCGGATCCTCGTCTTGTTGCGCGGCTTTCTTTGCGGTACGGCGCCTCATTTCGTCCATGTGCCTCTCGTACTCCTCTCGGTCGTTCTCCGCGAGAATATTCATCTTCGTTTGGAAGTCCTGCTCGTCGTCGACGACGTCGCGCTCCGATTCGTCCTCCTCCGACGTCGTGAGCGTTGGCGGAAACGCGCGAGCCACCTTTTCTCGTTTGGCGGCGTGCGTAAGCACGGCCAGCCGCAGTGCGGCGGCGAGCGAAAAGCAGCGCGACACGAAGTCGTGCCAAATCTCAAAGGTCATCGGCGGTTCTTTCTCCGCACTAGCACGCGCCACGACTGCACGACCAACAAAGACGTCGTCGAGACGCGCTAGCGTCGCCCGATGCGCAAACGGTAGGCTGCGGTAGAGCTCCACAAGAACAATTCGCAGCTTGTGTGTGAAGACTGGTCCCGCGATTTCCGTGAGGTGTTCCCGCAGCTCGGGCGCCTTACGAAACTCGTTCATGGTCGACGATTTGTACGCGTGCTTCACGACCGACGCGAATCTGGCATCTCCGGGTCCGTGTCCGCCGCCGCCCACGTAAAGACGCATGGCCTCGATTGCAGGGTCCTGGTTGAGTGCATACCAGACGCTCTCGTGAACAAAGCCGGGGTCGACGGCGACGTCGAGGTTCGCGATCTCTTGCCACTCAGCAGGCAATCGCCAGGTGTTCGGCCTCGCCGTTTCCCTGCCGCGAGCTACGGTCAACGGCGGGTTAATCGCCACAATCGGCGGCGACGCTTCGCACGAACCCATAATTGTGTGCTTCCCGGCGTCATCGACGAGCCGTTCGGCCGTGAGCTCGAGGACAGCAACGTGCCTCATGGACCGCGGCTCGTGTGTGAACGCCACCTTTCCAACCTTTCCAGATAGCTCGCTTGCTCTCGTTTCGCGCGGCCGATCGGTGATGGGCCCGATCACCAACTGCTCCAGGGGCGGTTTTCGCAAGTCGATCGAAAGATTCGTGCGTAGGCCTGCCCCCCAGCCGAGCTGGCCACCGCCGACTCCACAAATGACCTTCACATCGCGCCCGCTTCGAGCCGAACGCCATTTCAGGAGCTTCTCCGCAATCCACGTCTGATCGTTCTCCCGGAACTCCCATCGCACTTGGTTGGCTACAGCATCCTCGAGAGGCTTGAACAAGGCGCACTCGATCACAAGGATCATAACGGCGATCGCATGTTGCGATAGTGCGGCGCTTAAGCTCTCGCGCTGCACCTCGGACATAAGGCGAACTTCACATCGTTGCCCACTCATTTGCGCGCAAGCAGGATCATCGGCGCCATCGCCGAGATCGAGCACAAAGACGCCGATCGAGCCTCCGTGCAGCATCACCAGTCCGCCTTCCGAAGCGCGTCCCTTCCCACGCGTCGACCAGCCCTTGTGATCCCACAGCTGCCTTTCGTACTCGAATGATACCTTCTGGCTGAGCCGAATCACTCGAAGCACGGTATTGTGCCACTTTGCATCGTCTTGCTTGGCCAACGTCGCCGGCCTCGAGCCGGCACCAGCCAGAAGCGTCCTCGTACAGCCGGTCATGAGGTTGGGTGCCCCGGCGAGACACGCACGCATCGAAGGCACAGACCAAGCTGATCGATATTCGTCGCGGAACCGCTCAAGCACGCGCTCTTCTGCGGCGTTGGAAAGAGCTGCACTGTCGTCGTCTGATTCCTGCTGCTGTGTCTGACGATCAAGGTAGAGGGAAAATGCGGCTTCGTGAACAGCGGTCACGAACGAGCTACGTGCACCGACGTGCAAATTGAGGTCGATTCCATGCCAGGGTTCCGAGAGCCGGCTCGCGGTGTCCTCGAGAACGTCAGATCCAGAGAGCGTCCGCTCGGTCGGCTTGTGCCCGCTGATGACACACACGTTAAAATCGACGTCCTCTGGTGTGTGGAAAAAGAAGGCTAACTGTCGATAGTGCTCCACCTCGGACGTGAACAACTCACGGTCGTTTGGGTCGTCGTCAGTAATAGTCAACGTGGAATCATTCGTGGCGACGTCCGACAATTTCTCGCTGACCAAGTCTCTTCCATTGACAACGATACGAATGAGGTAACGACGTCCGAGCCGTAGGAAAGGCACTTGAATCGTCCGAGGTCGATGCGCGGGGACCATACCAGCACCAGAGAACGTTTCAGCAGTCAAAACATCCTGGCAGACACAGGTCACAAGAGTGGCGTCGTCGATTTCGAGCAGGAATGTGGCGGTCGCTCTCGTCACCCCATCCACATGAGTCATCACGAAGGGCCCCAATACAGGGCCAACCACAAGGGCCGCCTCACGACCTCCGACGCCGGGGGGAGCAAGCGGGCTCAAATTCGTCGTGATTCGCGACCGTGTCACATCGGCGAGAACCGTAGCGATAGCGAACGTGCCCGCAAGGCTTCCTTCTCCCGGCGGATGTGGTCGCGACGCAAACTGGAGGCGCTTCGATCCGCTTGCGGAAGCGACGGACCCCGAGATCGAGTATTCGAAGTCATAGCGACCAATGAGCGTTCCGCGAAGCGGAGAGAATCTCACATCTTCTTCGGGGAGCGCGCCGATGCATATCTGCTCAAAGTGACATTTTTGCCGCCTATCGTAGATGACTGCCTTGAAACTGTAGCGACTCCCGCCGCACAGTAACGTGGCTGCTTTTGATTGACTCTCGCAAGAGGGGTATCCAAGCCACTCGCAAATCGAATCGATGAAGCGGAGAGCGTCCGGGTCTTCGTAGAAGTTCACCATCGTCTCCTCGCCCTTTGACTCTGCGACTCCGTCGTCCTCTGTTGACTCTGCGATTCCGACATCCACAGTGGACCCAGACCGCGGCCACATCGAAGGTTCAGGGAGGATGGGACGGTCGCAGCAAATTACAAGAATGTTTATGTCTGGGACGCGCTGCGCGTGCTCCAGGAGGGCCCACTGTGCTGTCCGAAACGGTCGCTGCGACGAGGGGTCCAAAGTTTCGGGCAAGACACCCGGTGGCGGCGGAGAATCGAAAACGAGGACGCCAATACTCCCGTAACAACGAAATGTCGACCTTGTCGGCCTTGTTGCGGCACGGGTTGGCGAAAATATTTGCGTGTCTTCCGTCGCTTCTTTCTCCAAGGATGTGAGCTTAGACGTATCGGCCGAGACCGCTGCGAGCACGGAGGCTTCATCCGCATACGCGTATTTTCCAAGGTCATGTTGTGATTTGGATGATCCCAGGAGCAAAGCTCCTTGATACTGCGCTGCAGCGACGGACGCATTCGCGTTAAAGGATAGGGACTTCTCATCTTTTTTGAACTGGCGACGCGAGGTCGCTGCTTTGATAGCCGCAAAGGTGACCATAGCAGGCGACGCAGCACAGAGCTGGGGAATGCAGCGGGCGATCTCCCTCACGTAAGGCGCACCCCACGCTACACGAAACTCGTCACGGAAATGGTCCGCCGCTTCCTCATCGAGGGCGCGGGAGACCACGACGTCTGATTGTTTGTGCGGCAGAACTTCTTCTGAGGTGTCTAGGTATGCCTCTCGCCAGGGACCGGCGAAATGGACAACGAGCGACAACGGCAAGTTGGGCATGCGGCCATGTGCAACCACGGCAGGCCAAGGGTACGCAGCGCAAAGCTCGGACTTTGCTACATCGAGAGCGGCAGCGCACGTCGATGGTGTCCGCCGCATTGCGGCGTCGCAGGCAACTTGGGCAAAGAAGTTCGAGGAAGCTCCGACTTCGTTCAGCCATCCTGGATCAAGCAGCGCGCCGCGCACTGCCGCTATGCGAAAAATTGCCGGTCGCAGAGCGAGGGTCCTGAAGTGGCCTTCTTGCCGTCCCTCATGCGTCGTTCCCCAGAGCCCACTCAGATCCACGGCGTCCTTGATAATCTCGTCCCGCTGATTCCCCGTGATGAGCGACTCGGGAATGTCGTTTGCGTCGCGCGGCTCGTCGACCGTAACGGCGTATTCGTACAGGGCATCCGGCAACAGTTCGTCGACGTATAAGGTGACCGGCGTATTCGCCGGTGCGCAACGAATGAGCTGACGGTCGTCTTCAGTACGACCGAAAGCTACCCGGCGTACGTCCAGAACCACTATCGAAGGAGCCGACACCTCGACAAGAATGATGGCGGAATGGGGCGTCACCTCACCCACGACAGGACCAAGAGACAGACGCCCATAACTATTTTTTCGCGCTTTGCTCGACGGCACGAGCTCGCTGCGCACCACGGGGTATCTTGGATGTGCTATGCACCTGAGGACTGCGTATTCGTGGTCGTGTTCCTTTTTCTGTGCGCCTCCATCAGGTTGCGCGTCCATATCGCGACAAAATATGGCCGCAGAAGGTAGTTTGCGGTGGGGGATGACGGTTTCTGGGAAGTTGTCCTCTTCGTCGTGGTTTGCGTGCGTAGTCGCGACGTGCAGCCCGTTGAGCCGTGCTTCGTCTGGGTTGACGGCCGACTCACTACTCACAACACGAAACACGCGCGTGACACCTTTCGGCGCTTGAGAACACCAGGCGTTCAAGATCCGAATCAGAGCCTGCTCGGCGGAAGCCTCGCGCCGGTAGATTGGGCAAAATAATTCGCTGACACAAGTTGATGCCGGCAATAACTTCGGCTGGAACAATGGAAGATCGGTGACCACAAGCAACGTGGTCAAACGGCTTTTGGCCGAATCGAGTTCGAGCACCTTCGACAACCACGCTTCTGTCTCGGAGGGCAGGATTTCAGTCCGCGCCGCCATTGTCGCAAGTTTTACGAACAAAAGACCAATTGAGCCCCAGCGCTGGATATGCAGACCGTCGCTATCGCGTCTCGTGAAGTCCAAAATGCCTCTCTCGTCCATTGTCCTCCTCTCGGCACGAATGAAAGCGTCAAGATACTGCTCATCGTCTTGAGCAACGTGTTGGTCTTTTCCCAAAATGGCAGTCACGTATTCATTCAACACGTCAGCGCAAATGGCCGCAGCTTCATAGGTCTTGTTAGCGTCGACGCTAAACTGCAAGTCCATCACCACAGCATCCCCCAGTGAGCCGAGTAGTAAGTGCGAGCCATTGGCAAGAGCTGTTCTCGCAGTCGCCCGTCCCCAAGTCTCGCGAATCGCGCCGCGGACTAAATTGTACGCGGCTCGACGCGCGGTCAGTTTCTCATCGCCAGTTTGCCCTTCGTCGACAACCGCGAGGGCACGTCTAACATCGCCGATCACTTCCGGGCTGAAAGGCGCGCCAATGTGCACCACAACCTCGACATCAGGTCTGGACGAGTGCAAGTTACGGCTGGTCGCGGCCGTCGCACCGGACTCGGTCAGCGCTGGGTACATCCAGCAAGGAAGCTCGTGCTTTTCGTCTTTGCTAGATGTCTCGGTCGCCGCCTGTCCCGCAAACTCCCAGAAGGCATCGATCCTCTTATTATAGAGTCGAGCCGAGAAAGAGAGTTCTTTCTCGAGAGACGATGCCGATTTGCGGAGCTGGGGTAGTTGATCCAGGAATGACTGCAATTTTGCGCTTTGGGCCGCAAGTTCGGCCTCAATCGCATCGATTAGCTCTTTTGGGTGTGTTTCATTCTGCTGCATGATCAAGCTTTTGGGCGCTACGTCGTCCTCGTCGTGCTCGGACTCAACATCGAAGAGAGCGTTCACGTGGCTCTGCGAGTCACCTGTGAGTGCCTCTATCTGGGGTGCATGCGCGATATTAGAATTGAGCGCAGCTTTGCGCTTACGAAGCAAATTGATGCATTTATCCGTTTGAGTCACCAGCCGTTCCACGCGAGCGACGCGCGCACGAGCTCGCCGTTCCTGTCCGCCAGCATCTACCCATTCTCCAACGCGGGGACTTTGCAATGCGAGAATCGAAATTGCATGAGGCCAAGGTGCCGCCGTTCGAAACCGTCCATAAGGTGGGTTGCCACTGGTGATCCCGTGAACGACGTAGTGGTATCGCGTGCACGGATGCAGACCAGTTGCCCGCACTGCTGTCGGACGTTCGGCTTTGAGGCTTGCGACCACTTCTTTGACACGCGGGGATTCAAAACGCCATGGAGTGCTCTGTTCTTCTTGCTGTGAAGGGACGCACGCGTGCGAAGCATCGCGAGGCTTGGTATGTTCGTCAGCCTGTTGTGACAAGGGCGTGAGCTCGATTCGCACCTTGATCGGCAAATCGACCTCGAGTAGGATGATAGTCGTCGTCGCCGACACTGCACCAATAATTGGCCCGACGACGAGCCGTGGCGCGCGAGGCGGGGGAGAAGGAAGTACTATTGCCAGACCTCGCCTTTCTTGTGTACCCGATTTCGATTCTTCCAAGAACACGGCGTCGGCCGACTCTTTGTCGCTGGCAACGATCACTGGAGCACTCCCATAAACTAGGTAGACATCGGTGACTCTTTGCCATGCAAGAGACCGTGCGTCAAAGGTGCTATCCAATCTACCCGTTACATCGCCGCTTGGTCGCAGATCCTCCGGCCCAGCATCCGCTCCCGCGACCAGCAATTCACGAATCACGGGGCATTTTACATCGAGCGCACGTCCTTCTGCGTCCGTAAATCCGATTTCACACACCGAAAGGCGATGTTTGCTGTTTACGCCCACAAGCACAACATCACGGCCATCCCTCTTGTGGCACCACTCAAGGAGTGCCAAGAGGATACGTTGCCGCTCGAGTGCACTCGGCCGAACTGAGCAAGGATCATGAGGCGTTTCGTCCAAAGTTCCAGTGTCGTCGTTGTCGTCGTCGTCATCCAAACCGTACAGCCGGTATAGTAACGACGCACTTGCTCGCTTTTGGCTTTCTATAGTTGAAAATTTCACGGCCGCTCGCAGCGAGGCGCGAACTTTGTAAAGAGAGCCGATGTCGCTGCTCGCACGCGATCGGCTGACGTTCGATAATGTCTCGGCTTGCACACGTGCGGTGAGCTCACATGAGCGATGCACAGTCAGCTGACTCTCATCATCGCGGCTAAGTGTCTCATCTGGCGGAGCCGCCGCACCCGGAATGAATGGTGACGAGATCAACAGCATTAAACGTCCGGGTTTGCCCTCTTCTTGTGCCGCGACATTTTCAAGCAACGTAGCCAGCCTTGCTTCGACATGCGTCAAGCTGGTCGCTCCATCCCATATTTCCCAAAGGCGCGCGATGCTCATCGCGCCAAGAGTATGTAAGTGCGGTTTGGTGTTGCTTCTCAAATCAAGCCGGGACACCTGCATCTCGACGCGCCGAATCATGCGTAGAACGAGACTGAGCGCGTGTGCTGCCAAATGGCGCAACAAAGTCCCATCGTCGCCGTCGTCGTCCAATTCGCCGATCAAAGATTCTACAACGTCGGAGATCAGCCGGACGTTGTTGTGATCCACAAGACCCTCGAAAACGTGTGCGGGCCTACGAAGCCGTGAGTCTGACAAGAAGGTCGCGAGACTCAACACGCACTTTGCGTCATAACCGTCGCCTCCACTGAGGTCCTTGCGCGGGCAAGGGAGGCTGACGGCCCCTTGCGCTATAAAACGATTGCGATGACCTGCTTGAATCATCTTCGCAACTCGATCCCGCACTCGGGCGAAAGTAAGACGCGCGCACGTCTCGGCATCTCCATGCTGGTTTTTAACGCGCTCGGTTTCAGCTGCGAACAATGCGCGTGTCAGCTGGTCGACATATGGCGCGACATTCGCAGTCAAAGACTCCGCGCCGCCGAGGTGAAGTACCACATCTGCAGCGGACGCAGCAAGCGACATTTGCTTCTGCTGTCGACGGACATCTGGCTCGGGGACAACAACGGCCACGGCGACTATGCCGTGCTCGCGCCTGCCGACGATGTCCTTTGAGGGCGGCTACGTGTCGCTGGGTTCTATATCTCACCGTCGTGCCTGAGCTCCGATATAGTCCGGCGGGCACGGCTTCGAGCAAGGAGCCGCGAACTCGGCGCTCCAGACGCGAGTCGCGTCTGCGAAGTGAGATGACGTCGCGGCCATGGAAATAACATGCCGGCGACCGGCTTTGAGCGGAGGCAGCGGCACAACGCAAAGCTCGTGTTGGGCGCAGTCTTGAGTGAAGACGCTCGCCGCTCGTGCTGCCTTCATTTGCGCGTCGCGTTCGATGTCCGTCCCCCCCAATGCCACCGCGTCTGGGGTTTTCGGCCACACGGGCCTCACGAGCCCGAGACGGTGCTGCCGGTTCTCGTCGCCGTCTGGGTTGATCTCCTCGACGTGAACTAAAAGAGACGCTTGCTGCCGCGCTTCGAGCACGATCGCGTAGCTGTTGCTCCCGATCGACGCGAAAAATGGTGCGACTTCGAACAACCACTCCGCCAATTTAAAAGTGGTCTGTTGTGCGTCGGCCGGTCCGCGCGTCCCTTTGAGTCCCAGGTGCCCGATTGCCCACGGCGGGCGTGCGTCACGAAGCGCTTGTAAGTACCCGAGCGAGTCGAGGCGCAAATCGTAGAGTCTAAACAACCGCCTCGTCCGGGGCCCCAGCTCGAGAACGTTATAAAATGCCTTCGCAACGCGGTCGTGCTCCCCAAACAGCACGAACTCGCTTCTCGAGAGTTGCCGCGCGTGTCCAGAAAACTCGTCGTCCTCCTCCTCCTCCTCCTCCTCCTCCTCCTCGATTGCGGCGGCAGCCTTGCGTCCGCGGTATCGGAGCGCGGCGGCCGCAGCGACATCGGTCTCGACAGAACTCGCGAGGGGCGGCGCTAACTGGAGCCTCGCTGCCGCACGAGCAACGCACGACAGCAATCCGCGCACGCCATCTCTTTCGAGGACGCCGTCGGCGTCGAGGTCGAAAAGGTCGAACACAAATCCGAGGCGCTCTCCAAGGTCGCCGGCGCAGGTGAGCGCTAGGGCCACCAAGATTTCGACCAGGTCGGCTCGCTCCTCGACGGCGAGGCCCGACGACGACGACCCTGGAAGTGCGCTGGTCGCGAAGACTGTGCGGAGCATGTCCGCCGACGGCGGAAAGAGCTCGCAGAGCGTCGGAAATGTCACGGCGGTCGCGTCGACCAGCGGAAATTCTCGTCGCTGCCATCGTGCCCTGACGTCGCGCAAGTCCGCGATGCTCCATGTCGACGAGCAGTCCCATGACATTCGGTCGCGCGCGAAAGCCAAGGACCGAACAACAACAACAACAACGACAACGCCTTTGTTGTTGTTGTTATTCTTTCTTCTTTCTTGCCCGCGCTGCCCTTAAATAATAATAATAATAATAATAACCTTTGAGTTTACACTCCTAAACCCGTAGTCTAATGTTAGAAAAAGTCGGTCTAGTAACTGCGTATCTCGTGACGTCAGATCAAATGCGGGAAGGAAGAATGAGCCTCGGTGAGCCAAACTACACATGGGTTGTGGGGTTCCACGAATGGAAGCGCGGGTTCAAGGTGAAGACGTCGAGCGAGAGGTTCAATGTGGGGAAGGCGGGCTTCGTTATCGACGTGTACTTGGACGGCAACGCCGAGGCCCATCGTGGGAAGATCGCGGCTTACGCGTGCGTCGGAATGTGGTGTCGTGGTTGAGTGCGGCGCAGGCGGTACGCGGGATCGGAGAAGGCTCTGGAGGTCGAGGTGTTTCTTGAGATCGTGGGCGTGGCTCGCTGGCAGAGCGAGACGAGGTGTCGTCTCGGATCTACGGCGTCGTCGACGACGCGGACGCGCGTCGGGACCGAAGACCTCGCGCCGACGTCGGCGATCGCTGAGGGCTCGGTGTCGACGATTCGTTGCTCGATCGTGACCTCGGCCGCCGCCGGAAAATCCAAGGCAGGACCCCGGCGGGTAGTCCCGAAGCACGTGTCTTCGCTCCCGTCGATGACGCAAATCGCGCGCAACGCCCGGTTCTCGTTTGGCGTCGCGCCGATCGTGTACCGGTACGCGATGCATCGGCGGCGCGCTCGGCGCGTCCGGCTTTCGTTGAAACCGACGGACCGCGAGGCGTATTACGACGAACGGTCGTTGCTGTGGGACGTCGCGCACGAGAAATCGGCGGGCGAGGTCCGAGCGCTTTTCGAGCGCATGGGCGGCCTCTACAACAAGCTCGCCCAGGATTGGGCGACGCGAGACGGCCTCATCCCGCAGCCGTGGGTCGACGAGCTCAAGGGATCCTTCGAGTCCTTGCAGCCTCGGAAGTGGTCGCGGATGCGCGCGTGCATCTACGACGGCCTCGCCGGCGAGGCCGTGCCGTTCGCCCGCCCGGGCAAATCTGGCCTCGCGAGATACTTCGCCGCCGTCGAGGAGACGCCCCTGGCCGCGGCCTCTATCGGCCAGGTCCACGTCGCGCGGCGCTACGGTTCGCGCGAGGCCGGCGACGCCTCGAAGGCGATCGTCAAGGTGATCTATCCCGAGATCCGCAAGCACCTTCTCGCCGACCTCTCGAACGCGCGCCGGGTCGCGCACGTGGTCACGTGGGTCCTCAAGCTCCCGATGAAGGGCGCGATCGACGCGATCATGGACGAGCAGTGCGAGTCCTTCCCCCGCGAACTCGATCTGCGGCTCGAGGCCGACAACATCCGCCGCGCGAGAGACCTATTCGACCGCCACGCCCTGGACGTCGACGTCCCCGTCGTCTTCGACGACCTCTCGAGCTCGAGCGTCCTGTCGCAATCGTTCCTTCGCGGCAGGACCTTTTCGTCCCTCGACGTCGCGAGCCTCTCGCCGGCCGACCGAGCGCGCGGCGTCGAGATCGTGACGGCGATCGCGCGAGCGATCGGAACGACGCTCTTTCGCGATCGCTGGTTCCACAGCGACCCGCGCGAGACCAGCGTTTGTTTGTCTGTCTGTTTGTTTGTTTGTTACCTGGCCTGGAAAAAACAAGTGGTGTGATTTTTGTCGCCGCAGGCATCCGGGGAACCTCATGTGGATGGACTCGGGAAAGCCCGGCCTGATCGACTGGGGCCAGTGCACGTCGCTGACGCCCGAACAGCTCAGGACGCTGTGCCACGTGGTCCTCCTCCTCCACACCAAATCGCCTTCCGTCATCGAGCGCGCGCTCTCGGCGACCGAGATCAACTTCAACACCCAGCATCTCGACCTCAAACTGGCATTGTTATTTTATTTTTTCGACTCGAAGCGCGACATCGCCAGCTTCGTCGACCCGAAAGCGACAGACTTTCTCATGGACGCGATACAGCACAACCCCCGCATCATGCCGGTCATGACGGACATCCCGAGGGAAGTTGTTTTTTATGGGAGGGTCTGTTCGAGTCTTCGCAAGTCCTTCGAGCTCCTGGGGGCCGACGTCTCCGTGATCGACCTCTGGCGCGACGAGGCGCGCGCCGCGCTCAAGGAGCTCAACGCGACAAAACCCGACCGGACCTCGACGGCGCTCCTCCTCCTCCCGGAGAACCCCGTGGGTCTCCTCTACATCCTCGATAAGGCCCCAGACTGGGTCTCGGCCGCGCTCGGCTACGTCTCGGCCTTCGGGGAAGCCCTCGCCGAGTCCGAAGATACCTCCACCGAGGAGGATGGTACGAGCTGCATTCGCGACCAACAACAACATAATAACTCCCTCGTCGTCGTCGTCCCCAAGCGACGACGACGAGGACGACGACGATCATCCACGGCCCTCAACACCGTTGGTATTGTAACCGTTTCCTCGATTCTCGTCGCGTGCGTCGTTTGTTTTTTTGCGCTGCCTCAGCTCGATGCCCGCAGGTTCTTGGGACCCGCCATTCTCCGCGGACTGGTGGCTTTCTGCATCCTCGTCTTGGTCGAATCCGTCGCCTGCAAGACACTTCTCGGCGAGTCCAGCCTCTTACGCCGTGCTCTCTCTTTCGCGCCCTCGGCGGCGGCGGCGGTGATGGCTTCGAAAAAAGAAACACCAAGATTGTCGCGCTGATGCCGCCGCCTAAATGGGCACCTTCCGCGGGCGCTCTTCTCTATCGGGACCTTGGATCACAAGATCGTTGTTCTTCGACATGAAGCTATGTTACGTCTCGCGCGCGCGCGAGCCAAGGCGGAGTCGTGCGTTCCCGCAGCAGCAACACCAACAACAACAACACCTGGGTCTGCGATTCAAACTGGTTGCACGCACGCACGCACGCACGCACGCACGCACGCACGCACGCACTCCTAAGAGAGCTAGCTTTCGGTTGCCGCGCGGCCTCGAGGGTCGTAGTGCGCGCTTTAATTTAAGAAGTGGGTGGGTGCCGCTCTCTCTCGAGAGCTCCACTGGTGTGGTACGTATGGGCGCAGCACGGCGGTCGGCCTTGCGACGACGACGGCTCGTTGCACGCAAAGCCCTGCTTCGCCTGGCCATCAGGTCGTGGTCATGCGACCCGAAGTTTCAATGATCGACGAATCGACCGCTTCGGCGATGGTATCTCTTCAGTTCTGCGAAAAGATCCTCCTGCAACATAATAAATCTTGCCGCGTCAGGATCCCGAATGTATCTATTTCCCGTAATGGAGTGCAAATATGAAAATTCAAGGCACTCAAACAAAGGGTGGCACGTGCGGTACACGTGAGGCCCGGCCAGTTGGGCACGCGCACGCCTTTGAAACCCAGAACGAAGGAATAGAAGAAAGAGAAGGATGATGTGGTCGTTGCTACTCGCGGCGGGCGCCAACGCCGTCACCTGGACATCGCAGTCAGCACTCCTGCCGGAGTTCGATTGGGTGGTGCTGGACCACGCTGATGGAAATTCCATGGGATATGGCGTCACGGTTGCTGCGGGGAGCGTCTTTGTCTCGGGAAGCATGTCGCAGATTGTTCAGCTCCGAAACCCGGCGACGGATGCGGTGGTCGAGACACAAGACCAGGGTGGAGACGGGGACGTTTACCTCGCCAAGCTGAGTACCGAGGGCGAGCCAACAGCGATCTGGACGTACGGTGGCAGCCAGAACGAGTTCCCTTCGCACCTGGCGACTTCGCCCGACGAGGCTTTCATCTCGATGACAGTCTACTTCTCTGGTAACATCACGTTCGGCGATTACACCTTCAATAACGAAAAAGAGTATCGGGATGGCGTCGTCGTCAAGGTCGGAGTCGCCGACGGTACGGTTATGTGGGCGCAACACTTCGACTCGACGGCTGATACTCAATTGTTTGGTACAACGTTTACGGAAACGGGCGACGTGGTCGTGGTGGGAACCACGTGCGAGATTGTCGACGCTGGAGAGGAATGCCAAGGTCTCGCGGCCTTGCTCTCGGGGGACGATGGCGCGACAACGTGGGAAGTCACGTTCGGGACCGCGGTCCAGAGCTTGGGTGATGTTGTTTACAACAGCTCTACTTTGTATACTGTGGGTTCACTCATGGGCGACATTGAAGTGGCCGGCGAGACGGTGAGCTCGGCATCTGCCATCGTCGCGGATGCTCTGTTGCTTGCCATCGACTCGGAGACCGGCACGCCGACGTGGGCTGGTCTCGTGACGGGCGATAGCACGTCGAGCAGCTCCCTTGTCGAGGTTAGCGATGGTGCCGTATTCATGGCGTGTGGCGGCGGTTGCACGAGTGCCTCATCGACGGAGTCGACGACTGCTGTGACCGCCGAAGGCTTGTACGGTGGCGCCGTCGTTAAGTACGATATCGTGGGTGTTCCCGCGTGGGCAGCCGACGTCCCGTCGGCCCTAGGCTTTGCCGTCTCCGGCTCGGACGTCTATCTCAACTTCCATCGGAGTGGGTCCACGACATACGGCGACACCACGTTCACATCTTGGGGAAGCTTTGACCAATTCATTCTCAAGCTGGACGCTTCGGATGGCTCGGGAGATTGGGTTCTGCAGACCGGGGGGCACGGTCTCGAGTACGTGCGGCGCATGACAGTAGACAGTGACGGCGATCTCTACTCGATCGGCCTAACGCAGTCCAACCCGTCATACTTCGATCCGACCATTCTCACCACGCACAATACCACCGACGGCTACGACGTCTTTATCGCGAAGTTGCTGACGTCGGCCCCGACGCTCCCGTCCTGCAAAACCGACGAGACGACTGTCGTCGCCGATTACTGCTTTGTATCAAACGTGTGCTACGCTGACGGCGATCTTTCGCGCTCCCTGGACGGGCTGTGCAAGTCATGCGACGCGTCATCTTCGCAAACCGAACTCGCCGAGCTCGATATTGTCAACTACTGTTTCATCGACGGCGTTTGCTACGCAGACGGGGCCTCGCGCGAGCTGTCGGCGGGCTTATTCGGCACGACTCCTTCGGAGTGCGAATACTGCGACGTGGCGACCTCGACGGATTCCTGGACGCTGAAGGACAATCACGAGGTGTCCGATGATGGCGCGTGCACTCAATTGTGCACGGAGTGCGGCGCTGGATACAATTGCTACGGGAACCACGAGATCACGTGCCATTCGGAATACAATTTTGAGTGCACGAGCTGGTACGCCTCGTATGAATGCGCCACGGGCGCCACGTGTGCCGCGACCTTCTCTGACCTCGGTCAAGAGTGCATCGGCGAATTACAAAACTGTTGTGTCGTCGAAGACGACCCCACGGCAAGCACCGACGAATCCGATGACACCGATGAATCCGGTGACACCGACGAATCCGGTGACGAGAGCGAGGAAGAGACCACAGATGGAAGCGACGACATCTCGGGAGGCATCATCGCGGGCTACGTTACGACCACGGACGTTTCGACGCACGCCATGGTTGACCTCGACGCCTACGAGCTTGGAGAGTTCGTTGATGACGCTGATTTTGAGAGCGCGCTCTTCGTCTACGAAAATGGTGGCGGCGGCCTCTGCTCGGAATCCGACATCACCACGACCGACAACTCGAGTTCGTGCTACGGCAAGACCACGTCGGACGCCAAGGGGAATTCGATTAAGGGATCGGGCGAGATTCGCACGATCTACGGGTTTGCCACGTCGGGCCGCGAAAAGATGTCCAGCGAACCGTGGTGGAATGTTTACCGCGACTATTGGGATGACGATAACTATGCCGACACTTTTGTTCAGAACGCGCTAATCCCGGCGGGCGCCTGGGCATCGCGTTCCGACGCACTGCGTGCGGAGCTCGCGTCGAAAGGTGCCGTGTACCAAGCAGTCTGGATGTACATTATCCACGAGATGGAGGACGCTGTTGTCGACTGCAACGCGGGAGACATCTATGCGAACGCTGCCTCGAATGCGGCGGGCGACGCGCCTCACGCGTGGGACGAAGCCTGGGCCTTCTATGTTGGCTCGCTCGAAGGGAGCGGAGGTTCGGGGTCGGGTGTCATGATTTATGCTCTAGCCGAGAAGCGTTGTCCTCAGTTTGGTACGTGCACGTCCACCGGGAGATCGCTCGTCAACGCGAACGCTCTCGCCATCGCCGATGCCGGCCGCGATAAGATCCTCGCCGGCGATTGCGACGGCGTTGCCGAGGAGCTCGCAGTCTTCGTTGACGTGATGACCATTCCTCTTGTTCAGGGCATGCTCAAGTATGCGTACGATGCTGATCCAGCGGTAAACGGAGGGTCGTGCTCGGCTGGAACGTGTACGTACGACGAGGAATGGGCCGAGGGATGGGCGTTTGCGGCTGCGGTGCTACCGCGCATCAATGCGTGTAGTTCTACTGTCGCGCAACTCGTCCGCGATAACCTTGACGTTGACAACGACGCGGGTGTTCCCATGAAAGATGGGTACGCAACGGTCAAAGCCCAGATCGAGACGACATACTCGTGCATGGGCATCACGTGTGTCGAAGTCGGTGCGTATCAGAGCGGCGGAGCTGTGTACATGGAAGCGTGTGTGGACGCGGCAGAAGAGGATGATGAGCCTGGGATTGCCAGCACTTCCAGCAGCTCCAAAAAGAAAAGTAGCTCTTCTGCGAATACGACTATCATTATCGTGGTCGTTGTTGTCGTGCTGTTTGCCTGCTTACTTGTTGTTTGCGCCTTATTCTTCAAACGGAAGCAAGGGATGTGGAAGATGGTGAACAAACAGGAGGGAAAAGAAGGCATCGAACTGGATAAGAAGGAAGTCGAAACAAAGAACTCGATGCTGTGATTATGGACCTACCCACGTGTCTCACCCGTGTTTTTTTCGTTGTGAGATTTGGGTTTCCACAGAGAAAGAGCCTTTAAAAGTAAAATGATGCAGTTCCACGCCGAATAGCACTACTTCTGGATTTACATCTGCCTTGAAAATTGGACGCGCTGCATGCAACCAACCTCGAATCTGGTTTCTTGCGCGAGGAAGTTGTGTGACGAGTTGCGGGCCTGAACTGTGTTGTCGTATGAACCACCACCGGACGAGGAAATCAAATTTTTTTTTTAATCGTGGAAAGACACGTCACATGCTCCTCGTAGCTCCCTTGTCTCAAGTTGTACTCGGACAGGGAGATTAGATAGTATACTGCACGCTTATTTGCCTTTCAGTCCATTATTGGCCAGTAGGACGTATAAACACCCATTCTTGGTGTCTCGAGTCACTACAATATGTAGCACGAAGTCTTTAAAGGTCGACTGCTAAGAGGGGGGGTGGTGGTGCATGAAAGATGTGTGTGGTTTCAAGTGGGGTAGGAGGGATGTGCCTGACGGGCGTAGATAAGTATGCGGGACCTAGTCGGGGTCATCGCCAAGTCGTGGGGCAGGCGAAGAGAGGACGGGCCCCGCCCGTAGGTCGTACGCATGCTGCCGCCGTACGCATGTGCGACGAAGGGTGACGTCCTGCTGGGATCGGGCGGCCTGGGTGGGGTTCCCCGAGGCGGCGACATATGGGTGAGGGCGGTGAGGGCGCAGCGCGTCCGGCCCAATGCGTTGGCGATCCCCCACTCACGGTAGATGCGGCGAGTTTGGGCCGCCTTTGCCTCTGCGAAGTTGGCGCAGCCGCTTTCCATCCAGGTTCGCGCAGCGATGCGCTCTGCGCATGTTCGGGCGAGGGCGTGGGACGCCGCGCTGGGCTCACCGAAGGCACCAAGTCTTAGTTTTTAACAAACGAGCTTGTTTTGAAGTACGAGGCGATTAGAGCACCAACGTGGTCGTCGACGGGAACTTTTAAAATGAAATGTTTATTTAGGCGGCCGCGGGACCCAGCTCCCTGGAATCGCAAGACGAAAAAAGCGCAAATGGGAGAGCGAAGCGCAAGACATGACTTGCATACGAGGAGGACGAGGTGGACCTTGCAAGTGGACCTGGTACCAATACGGGGCGCGTCGCGCTATATCCCTAATGATAACGAGGTTTTTGGGGAAGCGCAAGTTGAGCTCCTGGACACCCCCACGCGCCTGCTCCCTTTGCAGTTGGCTCCTCGCACTTAACTTCCCAGGGGCTTCTGCGAGAGTACAATAGAGGACCACGCTTAAGTGGATATTCATTAGTAGCCAAACACGCGAAGGGCCAAGGACTCCGCCCTGGCCTTGCCGTTGGTGATGGAGCCAGTAATAAGTGTGTATTTCCCTTTGCCGCAAATACTTCCCATTTGCCAGACCCCGGCGTAAGTATTGCCGTTGAGGTAGGTCAAGACGCCCGGGCCGTGGCGCGAATTCCTCCAGTAGCGACCTCGATAGATGGTGCCCGACGCCGACAGCTCGGTCCCTTCGCCGTGCTTCATGCCGTCGAGCCATTGACCCTCGAACTGACCCCCGTCCGGAGTGACTAGTAGGCCTCGGCCGTTCTGGCGTTCCTTTAGGAAATCACCAGCGTAGGTGGTGCCGTCGCGGAAGCGGACGCGGCCCTTACCATGGCGGAGTCCCTGCTGCCAGTCGCCGTCGTAGTCTATGAGGGCGTCCTGCGCCTTATAGGTGTACTTGCCACGACCGTGGCGCGCGCCGTTCGCCCACTCTCCCTCGTAGGTCTCCTGGAGGATCGTGCCAGGGTTGTAAACGAGCTTGCCGAAGCCATGCATGACGTCGTCGCGGAAGTGACCGTCGTAGACATTGCCATCAGCAAATTCGAAATGCCCCTGACCATTTTTTTTGTTGTCTCTCCAGCGGCCGTCGTAGACGTGGCCCGAAGCATACGTCATCGTACCCTTTCCACATATCCTGTCTTCGACAAATGTCCCGGTATAGCGGTTGCCAGTTACCCATGAAAACTCCCCAGTACCATGCTTCTGATTGTTCTCGAAGTCGCCGCGGTACTTGGCGCCGGTCGCATACAAGAGCACGCCTTTGCCGTGCGCTTTGTTTGCTCGCCACCATCCGTCGTATTTTGAACCGGTAGCGAACAGGTAGACGCCGCGACCGTGTCGCACGTCTCGTCGCCAGTTTCCGCTGAAGACGTGACCCTGGTGATCAAAATAAAGGCCTTGCCCGTGGGCCTGGCCATCTAGGAAATGTCCATCATAAAAATCATTGTTCGCGAAGACGTATCTGCCAACCCCATGTTTCTTGGACCGAGCCCACTCGCCACAGTATCGGTCGCCATTCGCCGCAAGATAGACGCCATAGCCCTCGTGGTGTTGTTCGGCCCAGCGACCCGCGTACTTGCTGCCGTCGGGATAAACGCACACGCCGCGGCCGCTTCGCTCGTTCTTGGCAAAATTGCCGCGATAAATCTCGCCGTTCGATAGGGAGTGAACGCCACGACCGTCAGCGAGTCCTTTGTCGATTTCCCCGAGGTAGCTGTCGCCGTTGGCACACCGAAATCGACCGAGACCGTGCGGAATATTGTTTTGAAACTCTCCCTCGTACGCGTCGCCGTTGATGCTTTCGAGGCGCCCGGTGCCGTTCATGAGTCCGTTTTTGAATTCGCCCTCGTATCGCTCGCCGTTCGGGCGCACCAAGATACCCCAGCCGTCGCGCACGCCCTCGACGAAATTCCCTTGAAACTCGCCTCGAAGCGTGCCGGGGCCGCGTCGAACGCCGCGGTCGAAGTTCCCGACAAACGTCCGGCCATCAGGATAGGTCAACGCCGCGATCCCCGAGAGTTCGCCGTTGGCGACATTCCCAAACGCGGCCGCGCCGCCTGTGAAGAGTCGCGCAGAGATTCCCTCGCGTTTTTCGTACATCATCGCCGCAGCCAAGTTGTTGCCCGCAGAAAACGGCCGCGTCGTCGTCGCTGCGGCGAGCGAAAAGTCCTTCTCCTGGTCTTCCGCCGGGGCATTGCTGCTGCTGCTGCTGCTGTGTCGTCTCGAGTTGCGCGCCGCGATGCGAGCTAGAGCTTCATTTGGCAAAGAACCACTCGCGGAAGAGGAGGACGACGACGTTGTCGCGAGGTCGTCAAAAAAGGGCGGCGTCGACGTCTCGTCTGCGACGCGGAAGGCCGCGTGCCAGAGCTCTTCGCGGGTGCTGTCGGCGAGATGATGTTCTTGCGCGAACTTGGCCTTGGCTTCGAACAACGCTTCCCTCCGCGACAGCATCCAGTCCATTTCGGGGGGGCGCACCCAGGTCGAGTGCCAAGTTCCCGCCTCGAGGTACCAGAGCGCGTTGGTCTCGCCGTCGACGAGCTCGGACCAGGCACCGATGGTCGCAGTAACCGTCGACCGCTTGCGCATTTCCTTGAGGGCCGCCATCGACTCGACCACCGACTTTTGCTGCCACAGCTTCTGGAGCGCAATCTGCCGACCCCACATCCCGCGCACGCGTCGCTGGACCAAAATTGCGGCAACATACTGACGGCGCCACCGTGCTGCGAGCCGCCGACCCAACGCGCCGCGCGTGCCTGCCTCGAGTAGCGTCGCTGCGCACGTCATCCTTGAGTGCTGCTCCGCTTTCTGGCGGTCGGTTTCCGCCTGTGCCATCGCCACTTGGTCGTCGATCCAGTTCTGGACCTCGCCGAGCCGCCGCTTTGCGAGCCGGTCCGAGAGCATCCGCTCGATGGCGCAGCGCATCTTGTTGCTGCTTGAGAGTCTGTAGTTGCAGCGATCAACTCATAATACACCATGTCCTCCCTCTCCGGAAGCTTGGCACCACCACGCCATCATCATTGCGTCAGTACGTATCCAAAGATTGCTACGATAGGGTCTTCTTTCTTGGACGCAGCAACGCAAGTTGAAGAAACCCCCCAATAGACTGGAATGATCTACTCTTGACCTTGCTCGGTTTCGGCTTGAATGGCGTCCGAGGTGAAGGTCGTCAAGCCGCCGCCCGAGGAGAAGGCGCGCGGTCTGGCCGGTGCGTCGGCCGGGGAGACGGAGGAGGTCGACGATGAAGAAGCGGAGATCATGCTCGTCGCGCGGTCGTCGGCGGCCGTGGCATCACCCGACGAGCGCTCGCACCTCCTGCGCGGTGGGCCGCAGGCCGAGCGCAAAACGACGACGACGACGACGTCCACCGGCGCCGCGACGGGAGTCGATGCTGCCAAGTCTCCCGCGCAAAGTGTGGCGCCGGCGAGCTCGGAGGTGAAAACCCTCGTGTCGGGCGAGGGCGACGCGAAGCCCGCGTCTAGCGACGCGGCCGCCACCGCGGCCAAGACGGAGGTCGGGGCGCAGGACGCGGGTCTGCTCGTGGCGTTTGGGTTGTTCGTGCTGACGTCGCTCGGGAACCGGCTGTTCCAAAAGCTGATGACGTTGCCCATGTACAACTACCCGGTCGCGATCAACCTGCTGACGACGGCGGCGTACGTGCCGACGTCGTTCACGTACATCGCGATTTGCGTGCACTGCGTGCAGCCGTCCCCGATCACGGCGGACCAGATCGCCATTCCGAAATCGCGGTTCGCCGTGATGGGGGCGCTCGATTGCGTCTCGAGTCTGATGCAGATCTTGTCGGTGAACTTCATCCCGAACGCGTCGACGCTCGTGCTCCTCCAGCAGTCGGCGATCCCCATTTCGATGATCATCAGTCGCCTGAGCTTCAAGCACGTCCGGTACGACTGGTGGCAGGTGAGCGGTGCCGCCGTCGTGCTGTGCGGCATTGGGGTTGTCCTCGCGCCCCAAGCGTCGACGGGAAGCGCGCGAGACGCGTCGGACGGCCCGCTGCCGCAGTGGGTCTGGCAACTCACGATCATCCTCTCGTGCGTGCCGATGACGCTGTCGTCGGTCTACAAGGAAAAGGCCCTCGGCGAGCACGACGTAGACGTCGTGTACCTCAACGGCTGGGTCGCCGTCTTCCAGACGTTTTTGTGCCTCCCGCTCGCGATACCGACGGCGATGGCGATCGAGCTGCCGCTCGACCGAGTTCCCAAGAACGTCATCGACGGGTGCCTGTGCTTCGTCGGCCGCAACACCATCACGATCCACGACGCGCTCTCGCGTCCGCCCGACGAGTGCGCGACGGCGCCTTACTTCGTGACCGCGTTCGTCGCGTTCAACATCGTCTACAACATCCTGATCGTCGTCATCCTCAAGCGGGGCTCGTCGAGTCTCTTGTACTTGGGGTCGACGCTGCTCGTGCCCATCTCCAACGTCATGTTCTCCCTGAAAATATTCCCGGGCCACAAGCCGCTCCACGTCGCCGACGTCGCGGGCATGCCGATAATCATGTTCGGCCTCGTCCTGTACCGGTGCGGTTCGGCGCTCGCGACGTTTCTCCGAGCGCCCGAGCGCCTCGCCATCCTCGCCAAGCTCCTGTTGGTCGACATCGACGACGACGAGGAGGACGAGGACGAGGCGCGGCCCCCGATGATGCGCCCTCGAGACTACCTCAAGATCCCGCCGGCCGAGCGCCGGACGCTTCTCGCGGCCGCGCGACGTCGCGGCGACGAGGATCCCCCGTCCCCCCTCTTCCGCGAGTCCCTTCGCGCCACCAGAACGCACCTCAAGACGGACAAGAAGGCGCACGTCGCGCGCTTCTTCGGCCTCAACCAGATCGAGATGCTCCAGCCCCTCGTCCAGGCCCAGAGTCTTCAAGCGAGGCACCGCCTCGCCCGTTCCAACGCCCAGATTCGCCAAGATTTCCTGCAACGCCTCGGCTTCTCCCCCGAGCCAACCTTTGCCTCCTTCACCTCGCCCCGTTCCCCGCGACCTGCGCTCGGCCAGTCCTCCCGTCCGCGCCATCTCACCTCATCCCCCGGCGACATCCGCCGCATGCGCGCCCGGCAAGGCGCCTCCTCGCCAGGACGTGGAGGTCTCGACGCGCACTACCAGCCCCCTGCTGGAGCAGCCCCGCGGCGATTGCCCGGCCGCCCGCCGACCTTCGTCCGGCTCGACCCCTCGCGCCGTGCCAACTCATTCGACACGCGCGGCCGCCAGCCCGGCACGCCGTGACGTGACGTATAGGGGTGAGAAAATGAGGAATCTGGGAGTAGGGTTACTATTCTTTTGTCATATATATCACCCCACGAGATGAGATGAGGACGACGATCACCTGTCTTCTGATCCTCGCGCCGACGACGATGATGATGATCGATGCGTTTGTTGTTGTTGGTACGACGAAATCGCGGTGTGCCCTCCCCCAACAAGAACAAAAAACAACAAGAACCAACAAGGCGCGCATGTCGAGCGAGGAGCAGCTGGAGTTCCTGCGCAAGCCCGAGGTGGACCTGCTTTCCGGGCGGTCCTGGCGGCGCGAGACGCTCGTGCGGTACTCGAGCGCGAACCAGTCGGAGCCGCTGCGGCTGCTGCTGTGGGCCGCGCTGGGGTTGGCGCTGCTGTTTTCGAGATCGATCGCCGAGGCCGTCGGAGCGCCGGCCCCCGAACCTCTCGCGGCGTACTACGGCGGCGCGGCGGCGGCGCTCGCGCTGTCGAACCGCGAGCGGCAGCGTCGCACGCGGCAGCTGTCGCGGCTCGAGCGGGAGCACCAGGTCGCCAACCTCGAGGTCGTTATGGCGCCGACCCCCGGGGCCCAGAAGCGGTCTAGGCTCCGCGCGCTCCGGAACAAGTTCCGGGTCGTCGCGGCCTACGCGCCGCCCGAGGACCTCGCGAGGCTCGAGCGCGCGAGGCGCGCGCTCGCGCGTCGGCTCGAGGCCTCCCGCGTCCTCGTGGTCGCGGTCCCGAGCACCGGCGAGCTCGATCGCTCGTATTCTCCGGCGCGTCCCGGAAACCTCGACGCGTGGCGCGACGCGTTTTCGGACCTGCTGACGACCGACGCCGCGTGGGCGAAGAACTTTGAGTTCGAGACCCGCCGGGCGGCCTGGTTCGGCTTGGGCTTTTCGGGGCGGAGTGCCGCCTCGGGTACGGGTCTCCCCGATCTCCTCGAGCTCCTCGGGTCCGCGTATCCGCCGCGACGCGACCCGACCGCGCGACCGGCCCTCGACGCGACGGAGGGACCCCTGCTGCGGCGGTTAGGGGACTTCTACGACGCGCTCTTGAGGGGCACGCCCGAGGACATGGAGCGCATCTTCAGCGCCGAGGAGGCGTCCCCGCGCCTCGTCGACGAGAAGGTCGACGACTGGGCCGTGCAATTGGGGACGAGCCGCCCCGTCGGCCTCGCGGTGGGCGACGCCGACAGCGTCGTCTTCGACGACGAGGCGTTTACCACCGTGATCGAGCAACTCCCCGACGAAGACCGCCGCCGTCGCCGCCAGACCCTCCTCGCGATCCAGCGCTGGGTTCGGCAGTCCGACGGGGACTGGAAGCTGGTCACCCACGAAACTGTCCCCTACGCCCCCGGCATCTCGGCCGCCGCGCTTCTCCGCTGCGATGCCCGCGGCTGCGTCGCTTTCCTCAGCACCCGCCGCAACTAGAGGTTCGTAGTTAATACAAAATTTCACTCTCGCGCGTCGTCGTCGTGCAAAAATAAAATAATTCACTCATCAGTCGTTTTGGGAGTTGTAGTAGTCGGGGCCGAAGAACTCGAGGAGCTGCTCGTAAAGTTCGGTGGCCTGGACTTCATAAAGATACGCGTCGCGCGAAAAGGAGCGGGCGCGGGCGGGGGGCGTCGCGAGCCGCAAGAGCTCGGCGAGGTAGGCGGCGTAGGCCTGCGGGTTGTCGTCGAGAATATTCGCGGCGACCAGGATCTGGGAGACGGCGGCAGTGGGACGCGCGATGTCGCGAACCTTGGGGTGGAGCTCGAGGAGGACGTCGTGGAGGCGGTCGAAGTCCCTCGGTTTTCTGGCGACCTGGAAAAGGACGGGCTCGCCGCCGTCAGACCGTCGGCAGGTCAAGGCGATCTCTAGCTCGCGGCATCCCTCCCTCGAGGCGACGCCGTCAACCCGGATGGAAACCTCGCGGCGCGCGTCGAGGATCGCGAGTTCGGCAGATTTGAGGGTCGTGGCGACGTAGCTCGCGTCGTCGGCGCCGTCAGGTTCGGGCAAGTCGAGGACGGCGTTGAAGACCGAGCAGCGCACGAGGACGTGGGTCGCGAACGAGAGGGCCGCGTCCGCGTCGAGAGCCTTGGAGAATTTGCCAAAAAAATCCGAAAAGAGTTCGCAGCAGCGTCGCCGGAACTTCTTCTTCTCCTTCTCCTTCTCGGGGGATTCGGCGAGGGCGTCGAGATTCGCTGAGAGCGAAAGGACGGCGTCGACCTCGGCTTCGGAGAGGACCGAGAGGCCGCAGGCGCGGCGGTCGCGGGCGGCGAGCTCCGCGAGGAGCGCGACGACCTCCTCGGGTTGCGTCTTGACGAGCAGCCATCGATCGCGCGCGCGCCACGTGAGACCCCCGAAGACGACCGCGAGGAGGACCGTGCTGAGGGGTCCGAGGGCCACCGCCACGGAAAGCCCGCACGTGATGACGACGGCCGTCGCCAGCGACGCCTCCATCGCCGCGTCGACGACGACCGTCGTCGCCAGAGCGCCCGCGACGGCGAGGCTCGTCGTCGCCAGTCCACTCACGGTTGTCAGGCCGCCCAAGACGTGGTCTGCCTTTTCCGTCTGCCCGCTGTATCTTTTGCCCGTCTTGCACCAAAACGCGACGCTCTCGCAGCTCTGGTCCAACAGGAGGTACCGTTTCGCGTCGAGCGTCCCGATTCGTCGCGCGCGTTCGACGACCCGCCGCGCGTCCTGGGACGCGTCGGGATACCCCCCGGCCACCACCGACTGCAGCCCCTTGAGGTCGTACCGCACGCGCCGCAGACACCGGCCTCCCGGCAAGAACGAGCACGACTCGTCGGCGACGCCGCTCTCTCGACCGTCGGTCAGAGCGCGCGTCGCGACTCGCGCGACCCGCACCCTTCTCCCGTCGAAATCCACGACCCGCGACGCGTCCACAACCACGCCGTCGTGCGTCGAGGCCCCCACGTAGTAAAACACGTGGTCCCCTGCCTCGAGGTCCGTTTCCTCCACGTAGTTCGTGCCGACCTCCCGCATGTACCGGACGAACCAGTTCGAATCTTTCGAATCGAGGAACCGGTCGTACTTGGCGCGTCGCTCCTCGTTGCAAAGCGTCGCGTACGCCTCGTTCAGCTTGGACTGGATCACGTCGGCACCCCCTTTATCGCTATGGAACTCGAGCGACAAAGTCGTGAACGCCGATTTTATCTGCGCCGCCGGAGCGCACTTCTCCACGCCAAGGACGTGGTAGAGGTCTTCGTCGGCCAGCAGCGCGTCAACAGCCGAGTTCCACGCATCGGTGAACGTGCGCTCCTGCCGCAGCTGCGCCCAGTAATGATTCGCATTATTATTATCATCCAAAGAAGAAGAAGAAGAAGATGCCATCTCTTCTCTACGTAGATAGATAGTGGCGTAGCTATCTGTTCGCGAGTCGACGACGACCAGAAAGAAAGAAGAACCCTCTGTTGCCTTGCGCCTAGATATGCCGCCGAAAACTACAGCAACGATCGGCATCGCCTTCTTCTCGGTGTTCGTCGACATGCTGGGCATAACGATCATCCTCCCGACATTGCCGTATCTCGCATTGCGTCAACGCGCGACGGGGGAACAGATGGGTTATCTCTTTGCCACATATCCCGGGTGCCAGATGGTCTCGATACCCTTGATTGGGCGCCTCAGCGACAAGGTGGGACGACGGCCCGTCTTGCTCGCCTCGCTCGCCGGCTCGGCGATCGGCTTTCTCGTCCAGGGCATGTCGCGGTCGTTTGACACTCTTCTCTTGGGCCGCGCGATCGCGGGCCTATTCGCCAGCTCGATTCCTGTCGCGCAGTCGACCGTCGCGGACCTCGTCCCGGTCCCCGAACGTCCCCGATACTTTGCGATCCAGGGCATGACCTTGTCGGTCGCCTTCATGTTTGGCCCGGGGATCGGCGCCGGTCTCGCCGAGTTCTCGCTGAGAACTCCGATGTTTTCCGCTGCTTTTCTCTCCGCTTTCGGTCTCCTCCTTTGCCTCCAATACTTCGAAGAGCCCTTGAATCGGCGGTACAATAGCGAGGCAATCGTGCCGATTGCCGTGCCCCCCGACGAGCAAGACGAAGGAGCATCATCTTTCCCGAACCAAGTTATCCTCCTGAGACTCGGGTGGCTTACCTCGTTCTTCTCGATGCTGGGGTTCGCGGCGTACTTGTTTTTCGGCGGGCTGTTCTTACGTAAGCGCTTTGACTGGGGCCCGCTCGAGTACGGCTTCACGTCGATGGCGACCAGCACGCTTAGCGTTTTGGTGCAGGCCATACCGTATCCTGCGGTGGTGCGCTTCTGCGGCGAGCACGGCGCGCTCGTCTTCGGATGCGGCTTGATGACTCTCGGCAACGGCATGCTCGCGGCGGTCGGCGGGAAAACCACCGACACCACCGGGCTCCCGCTCCTCGCAATGAGCCTCGCCGTCCTCGCCACGGGCGTCTCGCTGACTATTCCCTCGGTCACCGCGATTCTCTCGCGCAACGCGACGCCCGAAACGCAAGGCGCCGTCCTCGGCGCGTCCCAGGGCTTTCAGGCCCTCGGCCGCGTCGTCGGCCCGCTCGTCTACGGCGCCATCTTCGACATCAACGCCGCGCTCCCCTTCCTCGTGGCCGCTGCTTCGAGTCTCCTCACCGTCGTCCTCGCTAACCTCTCACTCCTCATATCACGACGGTGTCGAAAAAGCGAAATCGCCGCCGCCGCCGCCGCCGCCGAGGCGGCCGAGAACATCGCCGAGCCCGACGACGTCTTACCGCCCCACAAAATCGTCGAGGCCCTCCGCCGCGAAAACGCCGAGCTCCGCGCACTTCTCGCCAGCGCCAACCTCCCAGTCCCTCCACCACCGAAAACACCGACTCGATACCAGCCCGCGGGCGGCGAGAAGAAGAAGAAGAAGACGACGTCGTCGTCGTCGTCAGGAGATTCTTAATCTCTCCCCGAAGGAAGGTCGTCGTCGTCGCCGCCTCGAGTAACGCAGCCTACTCGACCTCGGCCTCGACGTCGATGACTTTGCCACCACCAGCCTTATTACCGCTGGGCTCCTTCTTGTTTGCGGGCGGTGGTGCAAAGAAGGGATCACTGACGACCCCGGGCGCCCCAACACCGACGACGTCGTCGTCGTCGTCGTCGTAGACGGACCTCGGGCGCCACTTCTTGCCGTCGGAGGTGGGGACGAGCGGGGTGCCGCAGTTGAAGCAGAGGGTCGACTGATCCTTGAAGGATGAGACGGGCGCCGCGCAGCGCGGGCACGGCGCCGTGATGGTGTTGGCGCGGCTCCACGCCGACAGGCCAAAGGCGATGAGCGGCGGGAGCACGAGACCCGCGAGAAAGAGGGTGTTGAGGACGCTGAGAAAGAATCCGGGGAACAACAAGACGACGGTGAAGACGGCGACGGGCGCGACGGGGAATCGGCCGCCGCCGCCGCCCGGACGATTGGCGGGTGGTCGCCCGAAGGGCGGTGGTCGCCCCCACAACCCGACGACGACCCCGTCGCGGCGACGCACGGGACTCTGGATTCTTTTTGTGGGCGGAGGCGCGAACGCGCACACCGTCGCGGCGGCGAGAGTTGTTGTCAAGGCTGCTACCGCCACCATGACATCAAGGGTAAGGAGTATCTAACGAAACACACGTCCGAAGGAGAGGGTAAGGATGACAGCGCGGCTACTGCTCCAGCAGGCAAGCGTTGTTGGCGCGACGACGCCCGCGTCGATCGACCTCGACGAGAATCGCGAGGAGCTGATCATCGGGCGATCGAAAACGCAGGCCGACATCGTGCTGGATGTGCCAGTCGAGAACGGCAAGGCGAGCTACCTGATCAGTCGGCGGCACGCCAAGTTGCGGCGCGTCGCCTCTCGCTGGGTCCTGTCCGACGTCGGCTCGGTGAACGGCCTCCAGGTGAACGCGGCGCGGCTGTGCGTCGGTGTCGAGCACGCCCTCTCCGACGGCGACGTCGTCTCGCTCGGGTCGTCGGTCCGCGCGCTCAACTACAAATACGAGGAGCCGAGAAAAAAACGACGGCGCGTCGTCGCGCCGAGCGGCCACGGCGTCCGCGCCACCTCGGCGCGCCTCGCCGCGGCCGAGGCGCGGGCGGCCGCCGCCGAGGCCGTCGCCGTCGCGTCGACGGCCGCCGCGTTCGCGCGCCGCCGGGCGGCAGCGGCGCGCGCGCTCGCGCACCTCCGGTGCCCGCCCTGCGGCGAGCCCTTCGCGTGCGCGTGCGTTTTACCCTGCGGCCACGCGCTCGACGAGGCGTGCTTCCTCGCGCACGCTTCCTCCGACTGTCCCATGTGCGGCGCGATTCTCCGGCGACCTCCTCACCGCTCGGCGCACATCGACGCGGCCGTCGAGGCCCTCGTCGCCGACGACGACGACCTCCGCGAGGCCCACGACCGCCGGCTCGCGGAGGCCGACTGCGCGCGGCGTGCCGCGCGCGACAATCCGCACGCGACCCCCCTCGTCCGACCCTACCTCGACGACCAGCAACCCCCCAAGAAGGTGGAGGAGGACCTGGTGGAACCCGGTCGCCGCGACGACGACAACGACGACGACGACCCGGTGTGCGACGGCTGCGGCGAAGTCGGCCACGATCACGCGCGGTGCCCGTACCGCAGCGACCTGTCGGACGACGACGACGACGACGAGTAGGGTAAGCGATGGTTTTAAAGCGATGGTTAGCCTCGAGCGGATCGAGGCGTTGCCCAAGGTCGAACTGCACGCCCACTTGTCGGGGTCGGTGTCGCAGGAATTCCTCGCCGCGCGGAGCCCCGAGTTCAGGCCGGTGGACGTCGTGGGGCCGCGGTCGCTGGGAAAGTGCTTCGAGTACTTCCGTGCAGTGTCGCGGGTCATCGTCGACCTCCCTGGGCTCGCCGCCTCGACGCGGCACGTGGTGTCGGCGTTTGCCGCCGAGGAGTGCGTGTACCTCGAGTTGCGGACGACACCCAAGAGGCTCGGGGCGGCCACCGAGGTCGAGTACGTCGAGACCGTTCGACGCGTCGCGGCGGAATTCGAGTTGGACGTCAAGCTTCTGCTGTCGCTGGACCGCGGGACCGTCGGGTCCCTCGAGGAAGCCTTGGCGCGCGTCAAGAGGCTCGCGGACCTCGCGACCGCGTTTCCCGACTTTGTCGTCGGGATCGACGTCTGCGGCGACCCCCGCGTCAAGACTCTCGTGCCCTACGTATTGCCCGCGCTGGAGCACCTAAGCCCGAGACTCCCCCTCACGATCCACACGGGCGAGATCCGCGATGACGAGGAGGTTCGGGCGATCCTCAACGCCGACATCGACCTCCGGCGCCTCGGCCACGCTTGCTTTTTGCCCGAGGATATTATGATCGACGAGCGTAGAAACTTCACCATCGAGCTCTGCCCGACCTCCAATCTGGTCGCCATGAACCTCGCGGATCTGACCGACCACCACTTCACCGACGTCCGCCACCTCCCCGTCCGCCTCTCGGTCAACACGGACGACCGCGGTTTGTTTAACTGCTCCCTCTCCTCCGAGCTCCACGACCTTGCTGTCGCTTTCGACCTCTCATGGGACGATCTCGTCGATCTCCAACGCCAGGCGATCCGCGCCGCCTTCCACCCCGACACGGACTCCCTTCTCGCCGCCTTTGAGTCGAAACTCGCAGCGCTCGACGACGACGAATGAAACTGCGCCTTCCGTCCGTCCGTCCGTCTTGGGGTTGTCGACTCCACTCCTAGGAAGAAGGACCACGCCGCCGGAGCAGCGTGAGTCTCGACTTGGCGATGATGATGGCCTCGTTATTTTCGTCGGCTCTTCTGAGCCGAGAAGTAGGATCGTAGGTAGTGACGAGCTCGAGGCCGTCGATCGTGTCGGCCCCGTCGTCCCAACGCCACCTCGTCTGCGTGCGCTGGGCGAGGATGTCCGGGACCCCGCCCAAAAAGCCACCCGGCGGGGAGAGGGCGAGGCGTACGTATTCAGAGGACCCAAAGGCTGTGGGCGAGGGGGCCTCGTAGGACCGTTTGGTCACTTTCGTCTCGAGGATGCCGCCGTTTCTTTCGATCGTCAAGACGTTGGGGTTCGAGGGATCCCAGGTCGCCGTGCCCCCAGAAAACGCGTTGCCCGACGCGGCCGCAGCCTTCTCGGCGGCGAAACCGCGGTCGAAGACGACGCTTTCGCCGTCGCCGTACTCGAGAAAGCGAACCGGGTACTCCAAACGACGGCCGGGAACCGCGGCCTCGAGGACGAAGCGCGCCGCCGCGCTCCCCATCTCCTCGCCCCGCGGCGTCCTGACGCTCGCCACTTCCCGGGCGAGGATCCATCGCCCCAAAAAGGCGACGCGGGGGTAGAGCACGTCGGGCGGCCCGAGTCCCGGAATCGAGCTGGCGGCTTTCCGGATGCTCTCCGCCGGCGTGTCGGCGGCCACCGCCGGCGCACCCAGCAACACCGCCCGTCGGGTCACCACCACCGCCGAATGCGCTGCCACAAACAGCAGCAGCACCAGCAGCATTCAACCAAGGGGTTAGTCCTAACTACTAATCGACAGATGTTTGTCTGTCTGTTTGTTTGTCTGTTTGTCTTTAAATGTCGACTGCTGCTAAGAGGGGGGTGTGTGTGGGGAGCATGAAGGATGTGGGTGGGTTTGTGGGGTATGAGGGATGTGACTGACGGGCGGAGATAAGTACGCGGGACCTAGTCGGGGTCATCGCCGAGGCGTGGGGCAGGCGAAGAGAGGACGGGCCCCGCCCGTACTCTGTCCCTCGATTTAGGGTAAGGATCAGGTTGGCCCGCGAGCCAGACAGTGATCCTCCAAGGCCGTCTACGGCGACCTCGCAGATTATTTCCACGACCCGCGGCGGCTCTTTCAGCGCGCCATTCTCACGCCCCGTCGAAACGATGTTGTCGATGCTGACAACGCCGCGCGCATGACCGCGGCCTTTTTTTTCCGGAGACGAGGCGTCGGAGTTCTTTTCGGCCGACTATGTTGGATCGGAAGACGACGCCTCGCTCTTTACAGTCGAGTTTTCAACTCCCTGACAACCAACGGCGTGCTGACTTTGATCGCGAGCTTAAAGTCTTCGCAACCTCGACCCGTCGCACGGCCACTGCCACGGTACAAGATACATGATCGATCGTGTCCTGTCACCGAGGCTCCTCCAACCTGGATCCCTTGAGGCCCGCCGACGCCAAACGATCACCAAGAGCCAGGGCCAGACACCCCGCGAGGTCGGCGTCCTCTTGCCCAAACCCGTCTTCTGCCACGTCCAGCTCTACGTGGCTCTCTGTCGATCGGCAACCCCGAGGATAAACTCATCTGGGTCGACGACTCCACCCTACCCCACACGTGCTGCGCAATACCGATAAGCCCCCTCCTGGCGTCTACACGCGCACTGTAGGTGGACTTACTGGGACCAGGTGAACTTACTGGGGTTTGAGATTGGGACTAGGTGAACTTAGTGACCAGGTGAACTTACTGGGACCAGGTGAGCATACTGGGGTTTTTAGAGTAAAGAGTTTTTAGAGTAAACTCAAAGGTTGGCGGCGCGTGCGGATCAAAGCAGCTTAGATTGGCGGAGGCGAGAGCGACGAGCTCAAAGGAGTGGGTGTGAGCTAGGTGAACTTCCTGACCAGGTGAACTTATATGAAACTTACTGGGACCAGGTGAACTTACTGGGGTTAGAGATTGGGACTAGGTGAACTTACTGGCCTGCACTTTCGGCGCCCCTCGTCTACAGGCCCGTGATTCCGGACTGGCTCCTGTCGGTCCGGCCTGGCTCCCATGGCATGCTCGGGAGAGGTCTGAAGTTAGTTAGTTAGTTAGTTAGTTAGTTAGTTGTTAGTTATTATTAATATCCCCTCGATTCGATTCGATTCGATTAAATTCAATTCAACCAAGGGGATATCAATAATTGATAACCCCTTGATTCAATTCAACTCAACCCTTGATTTAACGTTCCGAATCCTGTGCTCGGAAATTCACAAACACAGATGGCAGCAGCAGCAGCAAGAGGGGTGTTGCAGGCGGTGTTTCCGGGGGGGCGACCCGAGGAGGTCGCGACTCCGATGAAGGTCGAGGGGGCCGTGCCCAAGGGGTACAAGGCCCCGAACATGGCGATCGACGGGATACTGTTCCGCAAGACGAGCTTCAACAGCTGGGTCGAGCGGTACTTTCGAGTAACGCGAAACGAATTGGGGTACTGGTCGCACTACGTGGGCGAGATCAAGGCGAGCAAGGCCGTCGGGCGGACCCGGGGACCCTACAAGTACTCGCCCGTCGGAAAGGCCTCGCAGACCTACGACCTCCGGAGGCCGGGGATGCGGGTGATGGAACCGGGCTTGGATCCCAAAATAATCGAGCTCCGGTACGCCTCGGGCGAGGTCGTCGAGATGAAAGCCGAGTCGGAGAAGGTGGCGGAAGCCTGGCGGCTTGTGCTGTGCAACGTGGCGGCCTACGAGGCGGCCCTCGCCGATCGCGTCATCGGCTCGCTCGAGATGGACGTCGACGGCGTCTACGTCGTGGGCGAGCAACGGTCGCACGCGCCCGCCGACCTCGCATGCGTGGGGGTGGAGGTCCGGTTCGACGGTGGGGCCTGGAGTTCTCCCGAGGGGATGGCCCCGTCGGTGGCGCGCGACAAGGTCCTGTACGAGAACTTGGACGAGGTCGACGACGTCGTATCTTTCGCCCGGGTAAAGCTCTCCGTGGATTCGCTGGACGTGCACCGCGCCAACGCCTCGTTCGTCGTCTCGGTCTACAAGGAACCCGTGGCCGCCCACGCGCAGCGCTCCTCCTTTTCGCTGAAGGCGTCGTCCGACAAAAAGTTCGTCTTGGGGCAGCGTCGCATCTCGCTCTTCGAGCAGCGGTTCATCGAGAGCGCCGAGACCGAGGGTAACCGCGCGTTGGGTGGCCTCCGCATGCCGCACGGTGTGCGCGTCGACCAGCACCTCTCGGCCCTCGACGGCGACGCCTCGTGCCAGTGGCCCGGCACGGCCCCCGACGGCCACAAGCCCAAAGGCGGTGGTGGCTGGGGCTTCTTGCCGGTCTTCGACGAGAACGACGACGACGACGACGATTCCAAGTGGGTCGGCGGCGACGGTGGCGTCAGGCACCGCCGGATCGTCGCGCTCGTGCACGCCAGGATCAAGCTTCGCGAGAACCTGATCAACGTCGTCGATATCGACGGCCGCGAGCGCTTCGAGTACGATTACCTCGAGGACGAGGCGATCGACGCGGACGCGTCGTCGGCTCGGAATCGCCGTCGCAAGCAGTACAAGACGAGGGACGTGTCCTCCGAGGCGCTCATGTCGGTCGTGGCGCGCCTCGGGACCGTCGTCGAACAGCTCGCCGACTTGAAGCCCGACGTCTTCACGTGGCGCGACCCCCCGGTCTCGGCGGCGACCTGGTTTGCGATGCTCGTCGTCGCTTTCTCGATCCCTTCGTCGGCGTCGTTGTGCTTGTTCTTGTGCGTCGCTCTCGGATGGCTCGCGTTTTCGCTCGCCGACGCGGCGCATCAACGCGTCGCCGCCTTCACCGACGCCGAGCGCGTCAAGCACCTCGTCGAGAACGCGCCGCGCCAGGTCGCGACGCTCCGGGTCGCCGCGTTGCGCGCCGAGAGTCTCGCCGCGGCAGACTACGACATCCTCGCCGGCGAGGCCCGCGACTCGGACGCCTACGTCGCCGTCCTCAACTCCCCCGGGGACCCAACGGCCCGGGACATCGAAAAGATCGCCCCGACGCTCGTTGGCATCACAGAAGTTCGCCCGAACACCCTCGACCCCGTCTGGTGCGATTTGCCGACGCTCGGGCAGTCGGCGGAGATCCCGTCGATTTCCGTCGAGAATAATAATAATAATACGAAGAAGAAAAGGCAGAGGAGAATGCCCTCGATCCCGCGCCGCAGCGGCACCGGCGTCGACGCGACCAAGCTCCCGGCCAAACAGCGCCAAACCCTCTTCCATAATCCCGAGAGCGAGGTGGCGCGTGCGCCTGCCGACTTCCGCGCCCCGTGGCTCTGCGCCGGTACTACTCTCGTGGATTATACCCGCGTACTTATCTCTGTCGCGCAGGCACGATGCTTCGCGGCAACTGTTGGGCCGTGCCGATTTTGCAGGAGGCCGTGAACGTGATGCAGCACGCGCCGCCGCGTATCGTGCCCTGGGCCGAGACGAAAGGCCGCGTCGTCTTTCGGGTCTACGACGCCAACATCCTCCAGACCGAGACGTTCCTCGGCCAGTGCGAGCTCCCCGTCTCCCACCTCGTCAAGCACATCGGCGAGCCGAGGGTCTACGTCATGGCGCTTCAGCCCTCGCGCATCCCCTCCCTCGACAAGCAGGTCGTCGAGAAGGAACTCAACGCGAATCGCGACCTCGGAACCCTCAGAGTCGTCGCGAGCCTCGACCGCGGCGTCGACGACTCGGATTCGCGCGTCGGCGTCTTCAAGAAGGCCCTCGCCGTCGACGCCTTCGAGCGCAAGGCTTTTATGCGCGGCAAGCGCGGCAAGAAGGCCAGGGTATCGACCTACGAGCAGCTCAAGGACATTCGACGGTCCTTCGCGAGCGCGCTCGACATGCTCGAGACCGGCACCTCGATGCTCGAGCGGCTCTACGCCCTCCTCACGTGGGAACACCCCGCCAAGACGGCCCTCGTCGTCTTGGGCCTCGTTTCGGGCGTCGTCGCCTGCTGCCTCATCCCCAACAACTTTCTCTGCGCGGCCCTCATGAGCAAGTTCTTCCTCCAGGGCCTCGTCGAGCGCGCCCGCGGCGAGGATTTCACCAGAATCCGTAAGGTCGACCCGACCGAAATCCAGCTCAAAAACCTCCTCAACGCGCTCCCAAACGCGCCGCAGCGCGACCGAGCGATCGTGCGCCGCCGCGCCGTCTTCAAGGCCCAGACCTCGCGCAACGAAATGCGAGCGCGTATCTCGCTCAACTTTGGCTTGCGCGTCCGCCTCCAGGCCTACGTCTACGTCTACAAGCCGACTCACCTCGCCGCCTCGTGGGAGCGCGAGTACGTCATCGTCGTCGACGGCGCTCTTCTGTGCTACGCGTCGATCGAGGACGCTCTCAAGGCTCCCACAAAGGGATTGAAGCGCAAGCAGCTCCTCGTCCCGCCGCCCCTCGGGGGCGCCTGGCTCGACGACGCCCGCGAACACGCCGACGATTCCGACCTCCCGGCCAGAGACATGCCCGTCTTCTTCGTCGCTGTCTACGTCCACGAAGCCGGCCCGACGGTCAGGCACATCGCGCGCGCTGGGATGGTCCCTGCGAAAGAAACCTTTGCGGTCAAGACCCGCGAAGCCTACGAGAATTTCAAGCACGCCGTCGAAGCCGAAAGCGCCTCGGCCAAAGACCACAACGCCTTCTTCGCCGGACACGAGCAGATCGAAGATGTCGCTGCCGAACTTGAATGGCGCAACGTCCATTCGATCTGGCTCGACCAACCTGTCTCTTCGGGCTGCCTCGAGCCGGGGCCTTTCACCGGCATCTTGTCGTGCTTCAACGCCTACCTGGGAAAGGATAATCCCTCTCCTCTTCCTCCTTTTGCCGACGCCAACAAGGACGAAGCGCGAATCGAGCCGGCCACCACTGACGTCCCCCCCGTGACCGAACAAGTAGACCCCCGGGATAATCCTGCTTCCCCCGCGGTCGCGTCCGGCGAATCTCCGCAGGTTTTTTCGGCTCCCGAGACCGAAGACGCGCCTGCCTCGCACGAGGCTGCGACAGAAGAGCCTATGATACCCACCGGAGGACAGCACAAGGGCTCTTCCCCCGCTGAAGAAGATGAGGGAAAGTCCGCCGCTTCTGGCGGCGGCGGCGGCGGCGCTCAAAAGACCGTGCCGAAGAAAAAGGTGTCGTTTGCCGACAACAATACGAATCTCGCGACGTTCGGGATGGACCGCACGCCAGCAGTTGCCGATAGCAAAGGAGAATCCTCCTCGCAAGCCCCAGAGATCGCTGGCACCGAAGCTCCCGAAATCCGCCGCTCCAAGGAACCAGACGCCAGCGCTGGGGCGACGCGTTCCGCGGATGAGTTCCCGGAGGCGCTACCGTCGGCTCCCTAATAATGTGACGACCTCGACGTCGCCACATGAAGTAAGTTGTACATCAAGCTTGATAAGTTTCGTGCCTCACCGTTTCTGCACGCACCCCCCAAGTTACATGCCGAGCGGGTGATGAACCTGTTTGTTTGTAAAAAAGTTTGCTTTTGAAAACGAAAACACGAATGGCGAGGAATCGCCTTCTCCTTCAGTCTCACCATCATTTTGGGCTTGACCGCAGCAGCAGCAGCCTGCATTTCGTGTTGTTCGCATCTTTGCTATTGCGTAGCACTCGTGTTGTGTGTTTTCTTTCTTTCTTTCTTTCACCATTGGCGACCCCGCCTTCTTGTGCGACAAACAAAAGAACGGCGCGGTCCGTACTATAATCCTAATCCTAACTACTAATCGACAGATGTTTGTCTGTCTGTCTGTCTGTTTGTTTGTTTGTCCCTCGATTTAGGGTAAGGATCAGTTAGGCGCGAGAGTAAGGATCAGGTAGGCGCGAGAGCCAGACAGTGATCCTCCAAACCGTCTACGGCGACCTCGCAGACTATTTCCACGACCCGCGGCGGCTCTTTCAGCGCGCCATTCTCACGCCCCGTCGAAACGATGTTGTCGATGCTGACAACGCGCACATGACCGTGGCCTTTTTTTCCCGGAGACGAGGCGTCGGAGTTCTTTTCGGCTGACTAGGCTGGGTCGGAAGACGACGCCTCGCTCTTTACAGTAGAGTTTTCAACTCCCTGACAACCAACGGCATGCTGACTTTGATTGCGAGCTTAAAGTCTTCGCAACCTCGACCCGTCGCACGGCCACTGCAACGGTACCAGATGTATGATCGATCGTGTCGTTGTCACCGAGGCTCCTCCAACCTGTATCCCGTAAGGCCCGCCGACACCAAACGATCACCAAGAGCCAGGGCCAGACGCCCCGCGAGGTCGGCGTCCTCTTGGCGAAGCCCGTCTTCTGCCACGTCCAGCTCTACGTGGCTCTCTGTCGATCGGCAACCCCGAGGATATCCTCTTCTGAGTCGACGACTCCACCCTACCCCACACGTGCTGCGCAATACCGATAATCCCCCTCCCGGCGTCTACACGCGCACTGTAGGTGAACTTACTGGGACCAGGTGAACTTACTGGAGTTTGAGATTGGGACTAGGTGAACTTAGTGACCAGGTGAGCTTAATGGGACAAAGTGAACTTACTGGGGTTTTTAGAGTGAACGCAAAGGCTAGCGGCGTGTGCGGATAAAAGCAGCTTAGATTGGCCGAGGTGAGAGCGACGAGCTCGAAGGAGAGTGGGGTGAGTGGGTGTGAGCACGAGTGGGCTTACGCCGAATTTACTGGGGTTAGAGATTGGGACTAGGTGAACTTAATGGGGTGAAAATGCTGGGGTTAGAGATTGGGGCTAGGTGAACTTACTGGCCTGCACTTGTGATACCCTAATGGAGGATTGATGCAACAGAGCCCCTATCTTCTTCGCGGGTCGCACAGTGAGAGTGGCGCGCGCTACACTATGCTCCCAAGCTGCAGCACGATGATGATTTGGTGGCAGTAACGAGAGAAGAGCATGATTTTTGGGCGCCGCCATCTTACTAAGTAGGCTCCTACACAATCAAATAATAATAAACGACGGGCGAGTGCGGTGCGAAGTGGGTGCGTGTGACATGGGAATATATGTACAGCAAGATCACGACAGGTCGGAGATATCATACGTATACACAAGATGATGATGATGATGATGATGATGTAAGCGGCCCCATGCGCAGAGAGTACTTACTATCCACAGAAGAACACAAGGTCGAAAGCACAACGAGCGCCGTAGCACTGCAGGAAGAGATGATGAAAGTAGCAGCATGAAGGGTTGTCAGTCACGTGACAGCACGGTGGTGCCAGTAGTATAAGCATATGTATGGACAGGTTGTTGGCCGAGCGAGGTAGTAGTAGCTGCGTACAAACACGAGCAAAAGCGAGAAGACGGTCATCGAGTTAGAAGAAAAAGAAGAAGATCCGGAATTTTGTTTGCATCGAAGATCAGCCGGTGATGGCGACACGCTTGAGATGTGCCGGATTCCACCAGTAGGGTTCGCGACTCAAGACGCGGTTGGCGATGGTCATGAGGAAGTCGAGGGGGAGCGAAGGGTAGGAGGGGTCGAAGGCGGCTTGGTCGTAGTCGTGGCACCAGCGACGCGCAAGTTCCCAGTGCGGCGAGTCGCGGAGGGCGTCGCGCGTATTGCGGTCGGCGCCAAAGTGGTGGAAATAATAGTAGCCCTGGAAGACCTCGTGGTGCGTGAGGAGCCAGTGGGTCGCGGGGTCGACGTAGGGCGCGAGGAGCGCGGCCGCGGCCTCGCCGTGGCCCTTGGGGACGAGGTGCTCGGTGACGTCGTGGAACAAGCCGGCGACGACGAGGTCGTCCGACTCGCCGGCGCGGAAGGCGCGGCTGGCCGTCTGGAGTCCGTGCTCCATGAGATCGACGGGCTGCCCGAGGTAGAGGCCCACCTGCGCCTCGAGCATCGAGGCGAGGTTGCGGGCGACGTCGATCTTCGCGTACTCTGCTCCCATCTCGTCGAAAGCGGGCTTGGGTGCGTTTGCAAGCGAGGTCCAGGGCGCGGCGAGGGGATTCTCGTTGAGCTCGCGGCGCGCGCGCTCGTAGTGGAAGAATATGCCGTCGCGATCGAGGTAGCAGCCCTGGACGAATCGATCGCCGTCCGAAGGGAGGATGGCCGATCGCGCGTGCAGGAGGCGCTTGTTGTCGAAAATTACGATGTCGCCGCGGCGGAGCTGGAGCTCGATGACCATGGAGGGATCGTGGGCGAGCTCGGAGAAGCGGCGCTTGGCCTTGTAGAAGATCTCGAGCTCGTCGGGCGGGAGGCGAGGCGCGTACCCTCCCGACTTGGCCGAGAAGCGGATCGCCTGCAGGCACCTCGCGCCGCGGCAGACGGGCGTGTCGTGTTTGAAGGCCATCGCCGCGGCGAACTGGGGCTTGAGCTCGAAGTGGGGGACGACGTGCCAGAGCGCGGACGTGCCGTCGCCGCCGTTGTTCTCGAACCTGACCGGGACGGTCGCGAGCGCGTCGAACAGCTCGGGATCTTCGGTCGCGAGGCGCTCGGCGATCGCGAAGCCGTCGACAAAGTAGTTGCGGACCGTGCACTCGTCGCACGGAAACACCTCGCACTCGCACTGGTCGATCGCGTGGAGGAGTTGGAAGTCGGGCGTCGGGTAGCGGTACGGGTTGTCCGTGTGCATGCCGATCGCCTTGGGCGTGTACGCGAGGTCGCGCTTCACGTTGGGTTCGTTCGACACGACCGACCGCACGTCGAAGTTCTCGCCCCACTCGGTCACCCGTAGCGTGCTCAGCTTGGCCGCGATCCCCGAACAAACCCGCTCCTCGCGGGGCGCGCCGCGCGCGAGCACTACGCCCGTCGACTGGAGGAGTGCGTACAGCCGCAGCCGCGTCTTGGGCTCGAGAATTTCCGCGTACGGCATCATCGGCGGGAGTGTCAAGTTCGACGTCCACAGCTCCAGCTCGGGCCGCAGGGCCTGCGGAAACTGAATGAAAGACGAGGGCGCTTCCTTTATCGAGTCGTCCACCGCTTGCCGCGCCAGCTCTTCCACCTTGAAGCTCGAGGCGTGGAAGTCGGCGAACGTCACCTCCAGGAGCTCGTTCTGGATCGTCGCGTTCAGGACGCGCGGCGGCTCGTACTCGTGCGGCGCGTGAAGCCGCTGGAGCGTCACCTGATCAACCGACAAAGCCGACGTGCACCGCTCCCGCAGCCATTCGGCGTGGACGCGCCCGACCCCGTCCAGCGAAATCGCGAGCCCGTCGTCCTCGATCCTCACGTCCACCGCAACGCCCACCCCGACAAATACCACGAGTGACACCACCTTGCCTATCAGCATCATTTCCTTCTTCTTGTTGCAATTGGTTACGCACGACGTGCGGTTACTCAAATTAAGTAGGGCTAACGCTGGGGCTGTTGATGGGGGCTATCCGTTTAATAAGTGCAGAGCATTTCAAGCAGTGGTAAGTCACCTGGGAAACCATCCCATCTCATCATGAACGTTTGGAAGTATTTAATTCGGGGAATGAAAAGGTATGTTCCCTATTTCCTCAGAACACGAGAAAGGTATAGTGTATAGAGCTACATACCTCGGGACGCGCTAGACCATGATGATGAGCGCAGGCACAAATCAGAGGGCAATTTGATTGTGTAGAAAGGAAGAAGAAGGGTAAGGAAGAGGTCACGTTCTCAGCGGACGGATAAGGGTAAGAGGCAGCAGATTTCTCTGCACCCCCTCGAGATGTCTTAAGCGCAAGGTGCGACTGTAGAGCATCTCCTGAGAAAGATGATGAAGAAGAAAAAAGAGGAAATACAGTTTTGATGGTCACATAAGTCACATACGAAGCATCAAGAGTATAGAAGGGTCTTAGGACTTGGACTTGGTGGAGCTGAGAGTCGATTTGACCCTTTTGAACCGAACATTAAGAAACACAGATACAACAGACAGTGTATTGGGATTAGCAATCATCGTCAGCTTCTAAGGTGGTGAACACCAATAGCTGAATGATGTGGTGCCAAGAGAAGGGTGAGTGCAAGTAGAGCATTCAGTATAGATGGCGACAGAGAGTCTAGATGAAAGGTGTCCAGTTGGTTTTCCAAAAAAAAAAGGCTGGACTTGGCGAACGAAGATAGAAGAGTCTTCAGATTCACATGAGAGCGGACGGAATGCTCTGAAGCATGAGAGCAACTTGTCACGTAGATGAAGGAGGTGATCGTCCGGGGAGGAGTGGTTGGCAGCATGTTGGTCATGAGCGGTGAGTGTTAAGCGAGACAACAGCTCTGTGATCTTGTACAGTGTATAAGTAACACGTGGGTGTTGGCTGTAGGAGGGAAGAGCCGGTTCTCCAGGGAGGTGATTGAAGCAATGGCAGCCTCGGTAATATAGATTCGAAGAGTTTCCTGGAGTTGGTCGACTTGTTGGCACAAGACGTCGAAATCAAAAAGCGAAGCAGAAGGCGTAGGTAGCGATGGCGCGATATCTCCAGAGTAGCGTCAGCGGAGTGAGTACGCGACGTTTCGGTCAACGTTAAAAAAGTTGGTGCAGGAAGCCTTAATGTTCTGTCGCATAAGGGCCGAACATTACATCCCGAGTGATAGCGGTTCATCATCAGAGGATTGCGTAGTCGTCGTCATGTTGTACCACGCGATCGAGCAACAGCGCACCAAATCAGCGCTGAATGATGGTTTGTATAGCCTGAGCTGTGCGACTCTGTGTTCGAACACGAGTCACAAGTAAACTGATCCGTGTTGTGATAATGGGGATGTGACCATTCTTCATGGTCGTCGTGTTGAGTGACTCACTTCAGTGGGGAGTTCACGAGGTGCTTTGTGCCTTGAACTGCTGTCGAAGACTAGGAAAGTCGGTTTTCCACGATCATTGAGGCACTGCGCAAAAAAAGGAAAGCGACAAAATGAAACGTTCGCGTTTGGGGCATCTGTAGCAGCCAATAAGCAATAGCAGGACAGCTTCCCTTATAATGGGTAAGCGCATGGAAATGAATGTGGTCAGGTCTACAAACAATGAAAAGTCAGTAGACTCATAGGTCAGTGTGAGTTCCACTCGCATAAAAGAAGCGAGAAATGGGGTGACAGGGACACGTTCTCAAGGAGAGAGATTCCTCGCTCGTAAGCAGCATAGTCAATACTGAGGCCGTCCTGGAACGTCGTCAGCGACTGAGGAGATATGCACGGCTAGGTGTCGGTGCAAACGCAGCAGCCTGTGGTGGCAGTTGTAGCAGTCATGGTTCGTTGCTTTTGCGACAACCTGAGGGAAGGTTCGGCCGTGGAGAGCGAGAAAGGACTGTCCTTCCACCGACTAGTGAGACGCCGCGGCCACGGGAGTGCCAAGAAAAGACATGAACAACACTCGCCCGCGTACAAAAATTTGTGGCAAAGAAGGCAAGGCCAGGGCTAGGTTAACGACGTTGCGGTCACTAGAGTTAGGCATCTTCAATGTCAGAATTCAGAAGCATGATGCATACCGAGTAGAGAACGAAAAGTGGAGAACTCATCAGCAAGTGGCTTTGTAAAACCATCCGCCACGTTCAGCTTGCCGGGAACATGATCATGTACTCACGGATCTTAAACCATCTGGTCGACAGTGCCTTGGATCGAGAGGACCCATCTGGGTTATTAGAGGTGTGAACAGCGGCAGCATTGTCAGACAAGAGAGGTAGGCTTCTGATGAAGCGCATATCTTCAGCAATTGGGTTGTCATTGTCATCGAAGTCAACAGGGTCAGCGGTGTTCTCACCATTAGCATTGTTGACGTAGAAGGTGGGGTTGACGACAAAGGAGAGTTCCAACAGCAGCTTGCGTAGCCAAACAGCTTCATCAGCACAAATACTGAGGGCAATCAACTCAGCTTCGTGAGTTGAGCAGGAGACAATCGGTTGAAGTTTGCTTTTCCAACCAAGGCAGTTGAAAAGATAGAAGACAAACCCGGTGGTAGATTTCCTATCTTCCTGTGCTAAGGAAGGGGCGTTGTCAGCGTCAACCATGGCAACTAAGGGGTCAAACTGTCCAGTAGATACATCCTGCGGTTGGTAGTCGACCACAGTGGATAGATCAATTCGATTAGCGGAGACAGTGCGAAGGTGAGCTTCAATGGCATTACCTTTAGGATGGAACCAGAGGCGAAGTGAGCGGTTTTCCGGCTTCTTGAGGTAGCGAAGCAAATGCTCTAGCATTTGGACGTGAACATACGTGGGTGCATGCATACCACGCGAACATCTGCCCAAGGCTTGCGAGAAGTCAGGTCTGCAGGCAACTTGCATGAACACCAGCTTGCCAAGGAGGGTGGCAAAGTGCGAATTGATGTACAACTCTGTTTCAGAGCTGGGAGTGCCATCTTTATACTTGAAGGACGATGACATAGGATATTTAAGCGGGTCAGTTGCTGCAAGACTGGGTGATCAGCGAAGAGTTCATCCAGCTTGGCTTGCACATCCAGAGAAACGGAACCGTCAGATGTGCGACACACTCGCATGCCTAGGAGGGTATGGACAGGTTCAAACTGCTCTACAGCATACCGTTTGTGGAGGGCATCCTGTAACTCAGTACTAAGAGGGTCGTCATTGGACACAATAACAATGTCGTCTACAGACAGACTGCATACGACGAACTTAGCATGTGCGGATACTCGAGCATATAGGCAAGAGTCCGAATGCAGGCGTTTGTAGCCAAGGCTACGGAAGAAGCCGTCTATCTCTTTGTTCCAAAGAGATGGTGATTGCCGAAGTCCATAAAGTGACTTCAGCAGTTTCGGTAGACGTCGGCCCTTGTACTTAGCGTCATCGGGGTCGATAAGCTTGATGCCGTCTGGTAACTGAACATAGACGTTGGCATCAATGTCAGACTGAACGAAGGCGTTCGGGACGTCTGCATGGTAGACAGGCAATTGCTTGTATGCTGCAATAGCTAGTAGTACCCGGATTGCGGTCATGGTGGCCATGGGGCTGAAGGTGCCAAAGAAATCGGCGCCAAGAGATGCTAGGAAGCCACGTAGTACGAGGCGAGCCTTGTGCTTAACGTATTTGCCTGCAGAGTCTGTTTTAATCTTCAGCACCATCTTGCTGTCAATAGGACGAGAGACACCGTCGGGTAAGGAAAGTTTGAAGCAGCCAAAGCGGATAATGTCGTGGAGTTCCTTGGCGATGGCCTTGAGGTAGGCGTGCCTGTTTTCAGGCGACAAACCGTGGAGGCACTTAAGTTTATATTCGTCAATGGAAACGTCCGCTTCTTGGACCTTATATTCGTCAGGACCAACAGTGGCTGGTGAATTATAGTTTAGCGACGTTGCGGTCGAGGCAGTGTGCGCAACTTCGGGATAAGCGGAAACAGCGTCAGTAGGAGTAGTAGGGCAGATTCCAGTTGAATATGGATAGTAGGGTCGGTACGTAAGACCTGGGTGATAAACTCTGTAGAGACCAGAAGGTATTCCTCCAAGTCAGCCAGAGATGCAGAAGTAGCGCCAAACTCGGAGGAGTTGTGATCAATAAAGCTGGTCGGCGCCAGGTACGTAAGTGCATATTGTAAGGAAGAAGTGTCAAAGGCAGCAGCGTGTTCAGTGAACGCAGATAAGAGGGGCTGAGGAATGGGGCACGCAGGTGAACCATCAGTTAAAAGGTTGCAGCTGGGATGCTGGATGCGCACTTGGTGTGGGCGAAGTAACCATCGACGTGCGGGTAGCGGGCAAGTAAGTCAGTGCGCAACGGGAGAAGAAGACGAGCTAACAACGAATGTTCCCCCTCTGAGCAGATAGCAGACCAGAGGATACCACCACTGAGATGAAGGGCGGAGAGGGCGGGAGACTTGAACGTAAGAAAGTGGTGGCGAAGATCCCAGCGGAAATCGGCGAGTTTGCCACCAGCGGCTTTGTAAGCACCAATAGTAGACGCTTGTAACCGGGCTCGGATAGTTTTCATAGAAGTGGCCTTGCGGGTGTTGGGCTGTTTGGAACCTGGGACAAGAATGAGGTCATCTTGTGCAAAAAGGTCTTTGTAAGAAGGAAGCAAGGGCGGCGGTGACATAGAGCCAGAATCGTCGGCGAGTGTTAGAAGAGGGAGAAGAGGCAGGAGCAGGGGACGAAAAGAGCTGAAGGAGGTGGGAGTGCCCCTCTGAGGATGAGGAGTCCGTGTCCCCCTCTGAATGACATGGTCTTGATAGCGGCGTGGGGTGTGAGCGAGAAAGGCGCGGAGGAGCGTGAGGCGGAGGAGCAAGGTCAGGATCAGGAGTAGGTTGCTGAAGCATGTAGAGGAATTGCAGCTTGGACGAAACACGAATTTGTCCGTTTTCAGGGTTGAGCGACGTCAGCGAGATGGTCGACGCGTGGGAGACGAGCGGTTTTGCGCGTTGGCGCAACAGAGATATAAATATTTGCGGCGGCACGGTTCCCACTTGTGGTGTTCATGGGGCTCCAATAGAAGGTAACATTCAGCGCCAAAAATCTTGAGCATATCATGTTGGGGAGTGTTGAGTTGGTTGTAGAGTAGCTGTTGCGGACTCAGGATAGCATGATGAATGCGCTCGAGCGTGGCGTTCGGGAGAAGGTTGTAGCTTTGAACGGTGTGTATCACCGCCCACGGGAACATGATGGCTGGTTCCACGATCTTGGCGCCACGATTGTGAGCATTAAGGAGAGAACGAAGGCGAGTTGAGGAGGCGGGGGCGATGAAACCGATGGCGGACTCAACTTCAAAGTTAAAGTGGTGCATGTACGGCGGGAAGGCGATGAGTTGAACGCCCTTATCGACGCGGTACAGGGAGGTAATGTGCTGGCTAAAGTAGGGCTTGAAGGCATCGGAGTAGAGGGTGCGCATGTGCACGTTGAGTTGTGTACGACAAAAGTCATACACAAAATCCAGAGCTTGATAGAACTCCGTGGCGTTGGTGGTGCGTGTAAAGTATACCAAGAGAAATTTGGAAATGAGTTCCTTGAAGACGATGATATGTGTGAAGCCTCCCCATTCGGATGGGATGGTCACATAGCCGCCGTCGCACGCCCAGACTTCGCCGGCTTTGTGAGTTTGCTCAAAAGAAGGCTTGGTCGCATTGAAATGCTTGTGCGGGTGGCGCTTGTTGTGTGCGATGCAGTCGGTGCATAAGTCGCGGTATGGTATGTCAGAAGCCGAGAATCCAGGGCGAGCAAGTACGTTGGGGGCTTGGCAGCGACGTTGTCGGGGCAGTGATGCACCCGGTGGAAGCGATTGGCACGTTCTTTGGCATTGGGATGTTCGGTGGATCCGTGTGCGAGGGACTTACGAGGAATGGGATGAGCGGGAATATGCCGTTTGCGCCGAACATCGAACTTGAGTTCGGTGTCTAAGGCAGGGGAAGGCGGTGCGTCGTCATCCTGGTGCGCAGCAGGGTCACTTGGAGGTGCATCCTCATCATCACGAGTAACGAGAGTATCTTCGTAGGACGAAGATATATAGTTTAACGACATTTCGGTCAAGCAGTTGCTGGAAATAGACATCATAAAAGCTTGTGCCAAAGACAAGGTATCTGTGCTGCACGTGGTGGAAGCTTGATCAATGGTCATGAAATTGGATACATAGGATTTCTTAGTCACTGCAGCAGTATGTTGGAAGGTAGGGTCCAACATAAGGGATTTAATATCGGCAACGAGGAGCGAAAGGTGCTTGTACAGAGTGCTGTACGTACCGGCAGGCAGAGCATTGCTGAGGATGTCACAGCAAAGGTCATGGCGTAGAGACAAGAGGAAAGATTCCTATTGTTTGGTGTGGTTGTTGGCACGAATCAACTCCGGTCGAGTGGGGTAGCGTAATTTCCCGTTGCGGGGGTCGAGTAAGATGATATTGGCGTACCCTCGGACGGTGGGCAATGGAGCATGCATGGAGTGGATTTTAGAGCCGAGTTTGCGGTCACTTCCACGAAGGTACCCTATATAGCGACTATGAGATAAGTGGTGGTCTTCCAGAGCAAAATGAGAGTCCTTGTAGTCGAAAGAGTTGTCGGTGGCCTTGTAGGTAAGGCAGCCAGGCATCACAAGAGAGCATCTGGACAAGAGCTTTTGTATGGCGGTGCCATAGGTGGCAGCGGAGCCAACTTGGGGAAGGGCATGGACTATCCACAAGTAACCCATAAACTAACTAACTAACTAACTAACTAACTAACTTCAGACCTCTCCCGAGCATGGGAGCCAGGCCGGACAGGCAGGAGCCGATCCGGAATCACAGAGGAAAACCACGCCGTTGGGGCTGAGGCGAGGGACGAGGACTCGTTGATGACGGACCGCCACTGCGCGCGGTCTTGTGCGAAGTCGTGCAAAAGCGTCGCAGGCCGCAAACGTGTTGGTCCACGAACAATCGACCTGTCCGTCGCGTTCTGCCCAACCGAGCGAACCCCATCCCAGCGCGGACTTTCCGGGTGCTAACCGGCCAGCCCGGGAGGCGAGCAGGCACCCATAAACGGCTCCAAATATATGGACCTGTCCCGGTCGCGGGGGATGTCGGAAGCAGTGAACGTATACGTGCTTCCAAAAGCGTCGATGGAAGCATGGTATTTGGTGGTGGCGTTCTCTATGGTGAGGTTGCCGTCGGAATGGTGGCCACCAGTTAAGAAGTAGGAGTTGTGTGATGTTGATGAGGTTGTAAGTAATAACCTGTGTGACGGTTGGTTAGTTTCGAAAACGGTTATGTAATAGGACACAGGAGTGGGTGAGTTAGTGTGTAAGCTGGCAAACAAGTTATAGAGGATTGTAAAAACCTTGACGTGTATAGGGTACGTTACATTGGGTAACGGCTCCATAGAGGAGCGTTTAAAGCATTGGGTAACGGCTCCATAGAGGAGCGTTTAAAGCACAACTGATGATAGGTACACTCGGATTGAACAGAGTGAGTACGTTGCTCGTGAGCCTGTTGTGAGTGAAGGCGAAGCAGTAACATATTAAGGGATTCAAGGTCAGCCATAGTAAGCTGAGCAGAGCCTGTGCGAGAGTAAGGTGCAAACGTTTTAGGAATGGGAATATATGGAGGATCGGGGAACACCCGGATCCAGTCTTTGGATACGTGTTTAGGTAGCCAAAGTCGCTTGGGAATAGCTTGTAGATCATCCACGATCTTTAGGAAGGGGCGTGGATGGAGGATAGGCCACGACAATAATTTAATTGGTCCAGTAGAATATCTGCGTGCGATGCATATCCATCTTTCTCTAGATTGGCAGTCGCCACAGAGGTAGGTCGGATACCTATCAACAACATCGACACAGTAATCAAGTGTAGTATGGATAAGGTTGGCCACTGTGATGTGGTCTTGATGACAGTACTTATGTGGAGGCGTCATCTCCGCCAGTAGTACCAAGGGCTGGAGTAGCTTGATGACAGACAACATGCTGTCGAAAAGAGAATCGTCCAGCAGGCTGTGTAAGTCTTCTGTCTTATGCTGTTTTGGTAAATTCCTGTCTGTGCAGGGAGGAGTGATCTCAATTATATCACAATAGAATGTGCGCCTTTCCTCTGGTGAGATTGGGTGAAGATGGTTAATAAAGGCGGGGAGAGATTCAAATAATATTACAGTAGGAAAACGGTGGTGTAACATACGAACAAGCATATCATCAGACTCAACAACAACTTTTACATTGATATTTAAGCCTAAGTCATTAGTGGCTTGAGACAGGAACGCCGGAGTTGACAAACCAGAACAAAGTAATATGACAGAGGGTTTGCGGAGATTGGACTCTTGTGAGAGAAACACTTGGCGTGAAAGTAGTCAAGTTAATGGCTGCGTATTTTGCTGAACAAACTTGTTCTGTTTCCGAAGATTGAGAACCAAAGGGCGAATCCACGGGCGATCTGGTAAAACTCTTTGGAGTAGGTAGTTGTAGTATGCCAGTAGATCCCTGTTTTCATGGTATCGCTTGAGGGGAAATGCGAGGGAACGAAGTTCGAGTTGCTTGTCGCGAGCGATGTTGTAAGTGAGACAAGGGGGAGCAGGTAAATTAGCTGCTACGTAGTGTATGGGTATACGTACATCTTTGTCTATGCGGCTCGTGACAGCGCTGAGCTTTGGCTCAGCTCGATCATTGAACACAGTGGCCAGGTTCGTCTGGTTCCACTCGAGCATGCTCAGGATAGCGAGATGTCGGTCATGCACTGGCTGAAGACATAAAGCGAAGTCGATCTTAACATAGCCAACTTGTGGATGATCTGGTAGGGGAACAACAATGTTACGTATTAACATCATGTGTGATGCACGTTGTTGTCCTGTTGCCGTCTGAATAACAATCGGCGCGTATTTGGAGTCCAGTGGAATTATATGATTGGGTATTGCAAAATCACAAGTGGACATCAATGAGATGGTAGCACAAGAGTCAAAATATAGAAAAGAGCAATGTGGAGGGACACTGTTTACCTTCATGTAGTTCGTGAGGAAGGCGTTTTCCGAATATAGGCAAGTATTGGAGAGGCTGGCTGTGAAGAAGTTCTCCAGCAATAACAGATTCGCTGGAATAATAATCGGTTGAACAGGTGGTGATGGTTCGTCAGCTTCATCAGCCATGCCGTGCTTTTCATCAAATGACGATAGCGAAGTATGATCGGCATCCCTTTTGGTTTCGGCTTGTGATGGTAGGTTGAGGGCAGATTGGACCTGTGAAGATAGCGAGGACAATAATGCTCGTGGTAAAGCCGAGATGGCGGAAGCGGTAAAGAGGTTAGGCACGGTATTGGAAGGATTACCCTGTGTGTTTGTAGTAGGCGGAGTTGCCTTTGGGGTGGGAGCAGTAACAACAGTATGGTGTTGTGGCTCCACGTAGTTTAACGACTTTTCGGTCGAGGATAGATGAACGTCTACATCATAAATGATGTCTTCTGCAAACATGAGCTGTTCGTTTAGACGAAGTAAACTACTGTTGTCCTCAGTAGATGTCGTTGACAGAATGTCCGCTGATTGTAATAGAGTCTCAAATAACTTGTTGATATTCTGTTGTAGCTGAGCCGTGGTATCATTATCTGTCACATGCTTCGTAAGTTCACTACACTGTTCTCGCAGGGTGTTTAAGGTGTGATTTGTTCGTTCTAATAATTTCTTGTTAGACCGAGAGGACCTGTCAAAAGTGCGGGGGTAAATTGGACGGTCATGGGAGTGTCCAGCAGTTTTCTTGGTGACGTAAGAACCACCAGAACGATAATACGATAAATCGCTGCGAGAGAAAGGCTGGCGAGCATCATTAGAGTTACGCAAGCGTCTAGCATTAAACGTGGAAGATGTACCAGGTTGGGACAACGTGATGAAGGCGAGTGTGTTAGCAGTTTGAGTCAGACTTTTGTCTGCTGAGTCCAGAGTGTTTGTGAGTAGTAACTTTGGCTTTGGTTGAGATGATAAACCTTCACATAGGGTTGCCAAAAAACAGGGCGTTCTAAGCGTCTTTTGTTCGACCCATTTGATACTACATTGTATAGGTCTAATGCGTATTCTAAAACGTAGCTAGGTTTGGTAGAGTGACACAATCGTTCAGCTTCTGGCACAGGCCGAGATGAAGATCGGGTTTCATACATATTACACCAATCTACCCAACCACGATCGTAAAGATTGCTGCTGGTATTATCGACATAATGCCGATGTATTTCTTCATAGATTTTTCTACAAAGAGTGCCAAAGTCGAATTGAAGGTCAGTCTCTTCCTGGTTAAGTTGGTAAGAGATTTGCCTAAATGCTAGGACAGCTTCGATAAATACATGGACATACCAGTTAGGATTATAAACAACAGAGTTAAATTGCTGTTTCAAATAGGGCACATCAGTAGTCGTAACAGACTCGTAGTGACTAAAGGCGATGAGCATAATGGCTCGAGCCTTGTTGGGTAAATGACTTTTGTTATATATCTCATTGATGGCGGGCCAGGCCGCAAGTGCTGGTTTTCCAACACTTTCAAGATTGAAGTAAGTATGCAAGAATGTAGCATACGTGTTCTGATAAGTGTGCCAGTCAGCAGCAGTTAACGAAAACATGGTAACAGGGGCACGAACACGGGTGTCGAAAGCTAATGCCTTCGGGTGCGCGCGATTTAAGATTCGTTCCTCTTCTAAGAAACGGGCGTTGATTTCAGGACGTAATGCCTTGACTTCATAGTCGTAACAGACAGTAGCTAGCTGAGCTACTTCTGCATCAGGTAAGTGGGGGAAAGCTTCGTTGGTGAAATGCCATTCCTGATACTCAGGGGGCAATTCATTAACAGCTAAACGGAGATCAGCAGCCCTATCGGTCTTCCATTCCAGGAAAACGCGATCGAGAATTTGATTCCGGAGGATCTCGTAGTCCTTGCATGACCGAGTATATGCTTCGTACGAGTCGTACTCGAGGAAGGCATCGGCATGACTGGACCGTAACAATTGCTTAATGTGCTTGATTTGCAAGGATACCGCGCGAGTCTGAAGCTGAAATCGATTTCCATCGTTAAGAAACTCAACTACAGGAGCTTCGAGCTTCAATATATCCGCACCTGTGATCGCCTTGGGTGCGGCTCGTGCTGCGTGTTCTGCCATAGCAGTTGACGGGGAACCTGTGGGTTCAGTCACGCAGTTGACACTGTCTAGACATTCTAAGGGGGCCTGTCTATCGGTGTCTATGTACACTCATTGTTTTCGATGGAAAGATGTCTATTTGACGACTGTGCAAGCTGTGAGTCCAGAGTAGTGTCGCTAAGCGTAGTCACTCAGGCAGCTGGTTAGTTTTGGTGCTCTCAAGGAGCTTGTTAAGTGCATTGCCATGGAATGTACGAGTGGACGTACCCAAAATATTCCATAACATGTGTGCAAGAGTACAGGTTAGCCAATTACACACACATCAACATTGACATGACAATACGATGCTATGAACAGGTGCACACAAGGTTACACGATCACGTGTGCAAAAAAGTATTATATACAGCCCAATGGTAATGGCGTTGTATTTACAAGTGTGTTTACGTGGCGAGGCTGAGTCGGCGCGGTAACAGTTCAAAACCCATAGGTTACGTGCGCGTTTTAACACATGGTTTCTCAGGGACCCGCCTGGGCCCATAAAATGCAGAGCATTAGCAAGCAGTGGTAAGTCACCTGGGAAACCATCCCGTCTCATCATGGACGTCTGGAAGTATTTATTTCGGGGAATGAAAAGGTATGTTCCCTATATCCTCAGAACACGACAGGCGGCATCTAGAACTACACCAGAAAGGTAAAGTGTATAGTGCTAAATACCTCGGGACGCGCTAGACCATGATGATGAGCGTAGGCACAAATCAGAGGACTATTTGATTGTGTAGAAAGGAAGAAGAAGGGTAAGGAAGAGATCACGTTCTCAACGGACGGATAAGGGTAAGAGGCAGCAGATTTCTCTGCAAAATAATATAGAGCTGTTCAATAGCTAAGACCCATTCTCTACCAGATTACCAAAGTGAAAGTTGGCCGAATAGTAAGGGCAGCTTATTTGGCCACTTTACGTGTCGGTTCTCTACAAGTGATGAAAATTAAATGGAGTTGATGGTTGTTTTGCGGCTTGTATAATTGTGAGGAAGCTATGACACTTACCCCTGCACCACGTATCCAGTATCCCTACGTCATTCTCTTATCGCTAGTGTAACGCCTCATTCCAGTTGTCACATGGTACCAAGTGCTCGTTTCGATCGAACGTGTGCTTGACTTCACGGATAACGGCGACTCCTCATCGGCTTCAGTTCATTGCTACGTGTTCGGTTCGTTATCGTTTATCATGTCCTCGATCGAAATTAAAGATAGCAAGCTTTCGCAAAAACTCGATGCCTTCAGTGGTGAGCGACATCTTTTTCACCAATGGACCCGGCGCCTGGAAAACATGATCATTTCCACCGGTGATCGCATTATCTTGACCAATGACACTTGGACTAGCATTTCCGCCTCTGGCTGCTCTGAAGAAGAGTTTGGTCTTAAGCAGCAACGCTGGTACTCTGCACTGTTCATGGCGCTACCAATGCATGATACTGATCGTGCGGATATCCGTGAAAACCGCGATATGAACTTCACGCGGCTTTACAAGCGCATTACTGATGTTTACATGGGCCATGGAGATCGTGTCGCTCAGTCTGCAATTGCTTCACTGCACTCCTTGGTGTGCAACAATATCGATGAACTTGAGTCTTTTCTTAACAAGTTCATCACTGGTGTTCAAGTTGCTCGGCATCATCAAGATTTCCCTGACACACTTGCATTGCAATTGTTTCAGACGAAAATCCCCGACTCGATCTTGTCTAAGGATCTCATTGCACTTGATCCTAAACTGCGCACATATGATGGTTTCGTTGATCGCCTCCACAGTAAAGTTTTTGATTATCTTCAGACCAAGTCTGCGCTTGTCCATGCTACGTTCCGTGAAAGTCCCCGTCATCGTGAACGTTGCAACTTTTACGGTCGTACCAACCATCCTTCTGATAAATACCTTCATCGCCTCAATGCTTTGCGCTCCCAACAACGTTCTAGCCCTCGCCCATCTTTTCGAACATCTTTCCGTAACCGACCTTCATCTTCATTTTCCCGTGGTTTCCATCGCAAGCGCCCACGCCATACTGATCTTTGTCACTTTTGTGGTATTCCTGGCCATCACCAGAAAGATTGTCATAAGCGCCAGCGCTATTTGCTCTCACAAGCTACCGCCCGCCCTCGCCATCAATATCAATACCCACGTCGGTCAAATCCCCAATACCCACCTCGGTCCAATCCCCAATACCCACCTCGGCCCCATCCACCCTTCTACCAAAACTATCTTTCCGCCCCCATCCCACTCTTGCCTCCATCTCAACCCTCTCCGCCGCTTCTTGCGTTGCCACCCTCCACCATACCCTCTGTCCCGCCTTCCACCGCTGTCTCCCTTCCTGACCCATCTCTTTCTGCACCCACCTATCCGTCTTTCAATTTCCATCTTCTTTCCATCTCCCCCTCCATTCACCAAGTCCTTTCCTCCACAAATGCCCTTACCGCTCTGCTCACCGCCCGTGAGCGCGACTACCTTCACAGCACCAACCTTCGCCTCGTTGTCTACGATACCGGTGCCAACGTCAATCTCTTCAATTCCCCTGTTGGTTTCACTGACCTTGACAACAGTCAACAGCACTCCATCACTTCTGCTATCGGCACTGGCTCTATTTCTGGTTCTGGCTCTGCTCACTTAACGTTCCCTTCAATTGGTCCTCTTGACAATCGTGCTCTTCCTTCTCCTGCACCCACTCTTTCCGCCCCTCATGGCATCCATGTCCCGTTCCCGCATACCCTCATCTCTCCTGGCCTTGGTGACAAACGGATTCTTTCGGATCATGCCCTTGAGCAAGTTGGTTACGATTGCCACGCCATTCAGGCCGTTGGCCCTGCTTATCCGCACCGTATTTTACGTCACCGCCAAACGCATCACGTTATTCCCCTGCTTCGTCGCTGTGGTCTTCTTTTGATCGTCTGTTGGATCGGCAATACGACCGCTGCGCCCTACGCGGACTAAGTTTCACCTTTTGTGGCATTTTCTTCTTGCCCCCGTGTCCATGACCCTTGTGCGTTTCGCGCTGTGTCTTAACGCACTCAACTTACCTTCGACCTTTGGCATGCTCGTCTTGGTCATTACAGTCCCTCTTATATCCGCTGGTTGTCTTCTCTCGCTGTTGGCGCACCGCTTTTCCCGAGCTCCGCGTCTCTTTCTTTTTGTCCAGCTTGTGCTCTCGGTAAAATGCATGCTGCGCATGTTGGCCAACGTAAAGCACATGCTTCCGCTTCCACTTCGCTTCCTGCCTCCGAGCCTTTGTCTCGTCCACGTGCCGTTGCGCCCTACCTTATTATCCACGCCGATCTCATGTTTGCAGGCGTCCCATCCTTCATATATCAAGACCGCGCGATCCTCACGTTTGTCGATGATCATACGCGCCGCCGCACACGTTACTTTGCTCCACGACACGATGCACTTACGAACGCTCGTCAACTCGAACTTTTTCTGTCTACCGTGGTTCGCCCATTTGGATATCGCATTGCCCTCATCTACACCGATCGTGACCGCTCTCTTATGAGCCAATTCGAAACCTTCTGTCTGGGCAACAACGTCGCTCTCAAACGTGCTCCTGCAGCTCAGTCCAAAACTTCACAGGCGCACGCTTTTTCTGGTGTTGTGGAACGCTCTCATCGCGCAACTGCTGATATTACTCGCACTCTTTTGGTGCATGCGCACCGTCCACCTGATTTTTGGCGTTGGGCCATGGAAACGGCTGACTTCATCTCTGCGCGCATGCCAAATGCCTCTAATCCTGGATATATGACGCCATATGAAATGCTACATGAAACTCTCCCCCGTGTTGATTTTCTTCGCGTTTGGGGCTGTCCTGCTGCAATTCTTACTGGCGACAAATGGCCTACCAAAGCTATAACCGGCATCTTCATTGGGTATCCCTCTGCAGGCCCTGGATATCGCATATTGCTTCAACGCGCCACTGGTCCTGTCATCCAAACCTCGATTGATGTTGTTTTTGACGAAAATTTTGCTCTGCGTAAGTCTCTGTCCTCTCAACCCCTTCCTCCGCCTCTTGTGGATTCTCGTTTTCCTGACTTATTTTATTACGACCCTCGTTTATCTTCCGCTGTTGCTCCCTTGTCTTCTGTTTTTGATGCTCAGGAGCCGGCCTTATCGGGACTGATCACCCCTGAAACAATATTTCAATCGTCACCGGACCTTACACAACTGTTCCCGGACAGTACGAAACGTGCACCATTACGTCGAGCCAGACGGGGCCGACCGCGCAAAGTCGACCAACGCGCGTGACAACAACCAACAAACTTTTATACTGGCGATTCTGTTTCATCCTGTCACAATGTCGATTATGTTTCCTCTGTCGCTTCTGTTTCCTCCAGTAACTCTTTGTATGTCGCTTATGGTAGCTTTCGTTTGTTAGTTCATTATGTCTTCCTTCCCCTTTGTTTAGCTAACACCCTTGTTGATCCCCATGCACATGTTCATTACTCTGCTTCCGAAGAAACCTCTCAGTATTCATACATTGACGAAACTACCATTACTTCCACCCATTTACGTGAAGCTTTAGCTCCGACCAATCCTGAGCGTCCTGGCTGGTTGCAAGCCATCGCCAAAGAGTATAGCTCCCTTGGTCAGCTTGGTTGCCGGGATGTTGTTCTCCTTCCTTCGACTTTTTTCTGGCAACATTTGTACCCTCAAGTGGATCCTCCGCAAGAAGTATGACTCTGGCCGCTTCAAATCGTACAAGGCTCGCCTCGTTGTCCGCGGTTACACCCAGGTTCACGGCATTGATTATCATGACACCTACTCACCGGTTGCTAACATCGTCACGATCCGTTTCTTTCTAACCTTTGTCGCTGTTCATGACTGGGATTTGCACAAGTTGGATGTGAGCTCCGCTTTTATCCAAGCTCCCATTGACGAAGACATCTATGTCTGGCCACCCGAAGGCTATGCTCCTCGCCAACCCACCGATGGTTCCAAAATCGTTTACAAGCTCCGTCGCTCTTGGTATGGTTGCAAACAAGCTTGTCGCAATTGGTGGCTTTATTTGGAACGCTTCCTTCTCAATGATTGTGGCTTCGTCCGCGGATCTGGTGACACTTGCCACTACAAGCTCGTGCTCAATTCTACCGTCGTGCTCCGTCTCGTTTTGGTCGTTGATGATCTTCTTGTGGCGCACCCTCGTCATTGCAATGGCCATTACCAAGCCTTTTTCCTCCGTTTCCGAACCTTCACTGACGTCAATGAGCTTGATCTCACCTCTTACGTTGGTCTTCGCATTACGCGTGATCGCTCTCAGAAAACCCTCACTCTTGACCAATCCCATGCTATCCGTGAAATCCTTACCGAACATCGCTTGATCAACAGTAAACCTCAACTGACTCCCGCTCCCAAAGGTCTTCATCTTTCTGCGGCTGATTGTCCTGCTCCTGGTTCTCCAGATCACATCTTCATGGCGCGCATCCCTTTTCGCCGTATTGTTGGCTGTGTCCTATTCATCTCCATCATGACTCGCCCTGATATCACTTGGTCCGTCAATCAGTGTGCGCGTTTTTCCCACAATCCTGGTAAACCCCACTGGCACGCTTTATCCCACACTCTGCGTTATCTCAACGGTTCTCAGGATCTTGCCCTTATTCTTGGTCGCGATTCTACCCTTCGTCTCTGTGGTTATTCCGACTCCAGCTGGGCCGACGACCCTGATGACCGCCACTCTGCAACTGGTTTTTGTTTTCTCCTTGCTGGCTCTATGATAGCCTACTGCTCCCGCTCGCAGTACTTACTTGCTCGCTCTTCTTTTGAAGCTGAATTGCTCGCTCTTTACGCTGCTAGTGCTGAGCTCTCTTGGCTTCTCAAACTTTTTGATGACTTTGATCTCCCTTGTCACACGGTCCCAATGTATGTCGACAACAGCACCACCGTCACCAAAGTCCGTCTCCAATGTCTCACACGGCGCACCCGCCATATTGACATTCGCTTTTATAGTACCGCCGAATATCATCGCAACCACATCATTGATCTCCAACACATTACCCGCCTTCACTATCTTAGCGATATTTTCACCCGAAGTACGGAAGCTCCTTCCTTCCTCCGGCTTCGTGCTCTTTACCTCACTTCGTGATCTTCGCCCTGATCTCTGTTGTTTCTTTCTTGCCACAATGCCTCTATTGACGTCTTTAAATGTCGACTGCTAAGAGGGGGGGGTATTGACGTCTTCCTCAACGCTTCTCCTCTGTGAGCGTCTCACTTACCCCTTTTTTTCCTTTTCTTCCTTTTTCTTTTTCCAGCACCTGTGTGAGGACCTCACTTACCCCTTTTTTTCCTTTTCTTTCTTTTCCAGCACCAGTGTGAGGAAGCTATGACACTTACCCCTGCACCACGTATCTAGTATCCCTACGTCATCCCCTTATCGCTAGTCTAACGCCCTCGAATTTGGAACACCCTTTAAAAGCCAGGAGCGCTTGCAGGTGTCGTGGGGCTCGATATCAGCGATGATCGAGATGAATTTTGCCTTGCGGAACCAAAGCCGAGGAATCAGCATCGTCTCTGGGCTTGACGGCGACCTCCTCGAACGAATGACGCGAGCCGAGTCCCTGCACGGGTCGCCAAGGACATGGCCTGCTGTCCGCTTGGGGCCTAGGAGCACAGTAAACGCAAAGCGCAGTCTGCTGCGAAGACGCCAGTGGTGTCGGTGCAAGCCATGCTCGACACTCTTTTAACCAGGGAAGAGTGCTTCCAGCAGGCGCGAGCTTACTGTTGAGTCAGTGGTCATCGAATCGGAGCCAAAGACCATTTTTTGTCAGCAGCCGGTCATCGGTCCAAATGCGCGTTCTTGTCGACACGCTAAAGACAGCTTCCACGATCGGGTCCTTGACGTCAAGCCTGAACTTCGGCACTATTCGCGTAGCTCGTGGGAACGAGAGAAACTGCGTACACGCAACAGCCAGTGGGCGTAGGGCCTATCGAAGGGGGCCTGGCTCACTCCATATATGATGCGGGCACCGTGCCGCTGCGAAAAACCAGTAACGAGGGTTTGACGCAACGGACGAGAAGTGCCGCAGCGCGTCGAGCCGAGTCCCGAGCGGTACCGGAAAGCCGCAGGGTCTCTCGGACACGGTTTTCGATGACGTGAAGAGGCCAGCACGCATGAGGGCTCGGTGGACTCGGGACGTCGATGCGCGCAATAAGAATGAGGCTTGCGTCTAAAAAAATCGTTGAGTGGCCGTTTGAAGTAAATAAGTGAACTAAATATTCAAAAGCGTGGTGAGATTCCTTCTGACATGAAAATTTCGTTTAATACTTTAAATATTCGTGGTTGGCTGTCGCGGGGAGGGATTGACTGGGTGTACAAGCAAGGCAAGGCAAGGCAAGGCAAGGCAAGGCGAGGCAAGGCAAGGCAAGGCCTCGGAAGAGGAGCGCACGTTGTGGTTGGCGTTCCCATCATCATTTCGACGTCCCGAAACCTCGCCTCACGTCCCCGACGACCGTGTATAGGGTCCCAGACGCACGTCCGGTCTCTTGTGATCAGCCCACTTCTCGCGGGTAAGTAAGTGTCTAGAAGGAACAACGTAGAAACAACACACAAGTTTCTATACTGTTAGAAAGTTGTTCTTCGCCACCGGCGACCTGTTGGGACATGACTGGCCTGCCGCCCGGCATCGAGGAGCGGGTCGCCCCCGATGGGCGCAAGTACTACGTAGATCACATCAACAAGACGACGACTTGGACCCGGCCGGCGGGCCAGAGTTCGGTCGTGGCCCCGCCGCCACCGCCGCCGCCGCCGGCGCCGAGGCCCGTGGTCCCCGTGCCCGTGGCGCCGCCGGCAGTACCGCGGCAGGCGATGCCCGCCGGTTGGGAGGAAAAGCGGACAGTGGACGGACGCGTTTACTACGTCGACCACAACACGAAGACGACGCACTGGAGCGCGCCGGTTGCGCCGCGACCGCCGAGCATGCCGACGGCCTACGCCCAGGCGCAGCCCACGGTCGTGCAGTCGTGGAGCGCGCAACCGGCGGTTCCGCAGCAACCGATTGTCGTGCAGTCGTGGGCGGCCGGGGGCCCGGCGTTTGAGCAGCCGCACGCGGCGAGTCCGATTATCGCGTCGGGGCGGCGGAGGGCGCTGCTGATCGGGTGCAACTACAAAGGGACGGCGGCACAGCTGCATGGGTGCATCAACGACGTCCAGCGCATGTATCAGTTTCTTGTGAGCCAGGGGTTTCCCCCGAACGAAACGATCTGCTTGACGGACGATCAACGCCACGTTCCGAGCCGCATGCCGACCAAGCAGAACATCCTCCAGCACCTCGACTGGCTTGTCGGAGGGGCGCAACGCGGCGACTCGCTGTTCTTTCACTTCTCGGGCCACGGCGCGCAGCAGGAGGATGACGACGGCGAGGAGGCCGACGGATACGACGAGACGATAGTCCCGTGCGACTTCAAGCGCCAAGGCCAGATCACCGACGACACCCTCTGGCAACGCATCGTCCAGCCTCTCCCCGAGGGATCCCGCCTCACCTCCATCATGGACTGCTGCCACAGCGGCACGGGCCTCGACCTCCCCTTCAACTACGTCGTTGGACGCGGCTGGTCGCGCGACGACGCTCCCGCGTTTTCGGCGGGCGACGTTCAGCTCTTCTCCGGCTGCGCCGACGACCAGTGCTCGGCCGACACCGTCCAGAACATGCAGGCGGGCGGCGCCATGACTAACGCCTTCCTCAAGGCCATCGCACAGAATCCCATGCCCCTCTACCCCGAATTTATGGATTCCCTCCACCGCGCTCTCCGCTCGAAGGGCTTTCGCCAGAAGCCCCAGCTCTCGAGCTCGCAAAAATTCGATCTTTCCAACCGCGTCTTCTCTCTCACCGAGGGCTTCGTCCCCAACTACAACACGACCCTCGGCCGCGTCCCAAACCCTAACGGCCCGAGGCGCCGCCGCCGCCGCCGCAAAAAGCGCTCCGGCTTTGGCGGCGCTGGCCTCGAGGGTTTTCTTGCCGCCGGCCTCGGCGCCGCCGTCCTCACCACCTTTCTCTGAGTACAAACAAAAACAAACTAACTTTCGCTCCTTTCTTCTTCAACTTCACCTTTGTCTCCCTTTTCTTCGCAGCAACGCCGACCGACTGACTCCCCCACCCGGCGGCCCTGCGCGCGCTGTGGGCGACTGCTTGCACGGACCTTCCGTCCTTTCCTTTCCTTCCCCTCCCCGGTGGTTTGTTTGGAACAAAAATAAAACGAGCAGCCTCATTTTTTATAAATAAATAAATAAATAAACAAACAAACAAATAAATAAACAAACAAATAAACAAACAAATAAATAAATAAATAAATAAATAAAGGGTAAATGTCACATCACTGGTTCTTGAAGTCACATCACTCACACCAAGGGTACATCACTGGTTCTCTTAATTTCTCGGGTCACACCACTGACTCCTTACACACATCACTTGCCCTAACAATAAATAGGACACATCACTCGTCCTCTCGGGTCACATCACTCGTTCCAGACGGAGCTCCGGAGCGACACGAAAAACGGGTCACATCACTGGTTCTTAGAAACCAGTAATGTGACCCTGCTTGCCGAAGGTGGAACCAGTGATGTGACCCGAAAGTTGACCAGGATTTTTCATGGTTAATGGTCACGTCACGGGTTGTTTCGAATACTTCTTGTATCGTGATGCCCGCCGACGGGCCGCGGCGGTGCGCGCCTGTGTTACCAACGCAATGGATGTTGCGAACGGCCGCCGGGCGTGGTGAGTTGCTCGTGCCAGCAGATGTGTACTTCATTTTGTGGCACGTGGCGAGGCTAGACTGCTCTTCGGGGCAATTGCGCCGCGCCGTGACAATAGACGCGGAGCCTCGGCCTGCCCCGGTGCCCCGCGGCCCTCGCCGGGACTCTGCTCGGTCCATCGCCTGAACCAGAAAAGTAGGTTCCTACCCCATCTTCCAAATACTCTAAGTTAGGGCCGAGGCAGTGCTGCGGTGCACTGCTGGTCACCTCCGGCGCTTTTCGTCGGTGAACTTCCGCGTGAAGGCCCTTCTTCGGATGAATGGCTAATTGGGGCCTCTCCGGAGGCAAGCAAAGGGAATCGTGCGTGCGAGTGAATGGGAGCATACAAGTGCACTGAGGCAGATGATGGCAGACACGCGAGGTTTTAGGATTGCCACATGCCCCAGAGGATTCTGAAATGCAGTGGGAAGAGAACTGAAGAACTACCCCGCCTCAGCGTGTGAATCTGGTAGGTCGGAATTCAGGGAGCTGGTTACTTCCCCTAGCCTAGGCACACGACAGACGATACGTAGAACTGCACCTGGCTTTAACATGTAAAACTACGAGCCTACGGGGCGCGCTAATCTATGAAGATGATCGTAAGCACGATCATCCATAGGACGACTGCTAAGAGGTTCACTCGAGGGGTTTTTAAAGGTCGAGCGCAAAGAGGCGGGGGGTGCTTGTGGGTGCTTGAAGGTCAATCCAGGGGTTATTGACAAGGGAAGAAGAAGGATTGTAGGGGAGAGATGTCTTCTCAACGGACAGCGATGGGGTGGACGTGCGCAAGAAAGTCGCATGCGCAAGAATAAGAAAGATCGTCGCATGTCGCATGAGCAAGAAAGAGGGCTGCATGCGCAAGAATAGCACGTCGCAGCTTGTCTGAGTGGAAACTACCATGAACAGCGCCTTGCCCTCGGCAGGACACGGGCGGGTGCAGCATGGTTCTGAAGAGCTATTTGCCACAGCGGCGTTTCACCTCGCGCTGTGGCTTGCGAATTGGCTCGCACTTGGGTTGCCAGCAGTTGTTTTGCTGCTCGCCTTCATCAACTCCCTGAGCGCGTGCAGCGCACTGTAGGTGAATAAACCGCTGGCAGCGTGAGCACGTGTGCTGCGATGGCAGTCCCACGAAGCACCCAGCAACTGCGCATTTTTGGCCTGGTTCTAAGCGCGACTGGGTGGTTACCTGCACATGAGCGAATGGACGAGCCTGAAAGTCCCGAGCAATCGCCATGGCAGTCGCACCTCGAGTGCCTTTCAAGATCGGCTCACAGACACCCGCGGCGGGTTGCTGTGACGCGCGGGGTTGCTGTGACGCGCGGGGTTGCTGCAAATTCGGCGCTGCTTCCTCATCAGACATCTCTTCGTCTCGGAAGCTTCGCTTGCGTTCCTTCAAAATGGCGGCTTGTGCTTTCGCAGCCTTCTCCTCGGCCACGAGCACCTCGTCCTCGACAGGTGGCCACAGTTGGTCTCCAGCAGCGGATGGGGCAGCCAGCCACGGTTCGTCTCCAGCAGTGGCCGGGGTGTCAGAAGGCGGGCCATCTCGAGGAGCGTCGCGATCGCCTTCTTCGTCGTCGGTGAACGCGTCGACGTTGTCATATTCGTCGCCGTCGTCATCTTCGTCGCCGTCGTGCTCGTCAGCCAAAGGCCAGAAAAAGAGATTGTAGTGCTCTTTTTGCAGGATGCCAGCTTGACAATCCCGCCCAAGCAACCCGCCTTGGTGTGGGTGAAATCACCGAAGCTCACGTTCGAGCAATCCGGAAGGAGCTCGTATGCGAATTGGAAGCATACCGAGTACCCGATGACGAATCGTATGTCCTCGCCCAGATCGTCATACATTTGGAGATGAACAGTCGTAGGATCAAACTTGGTCTTCTCCTTGATCAGCTTCCCTTTCATCAGGCGCTCCTGTTCCCGCCCGAATTTGAGCTTCTCGGCATCGAGATGCATGGACTTCGCCTTCGCTGCGTTGACGCAGATAAATTTGAGATGGATGCCAGCAGCAGCACATGCTTGCTCGATATGAGGTATGGCCTTAACATCATCCTCTGGCTTCCCGTATATCACAGCCCGCGTGTGTTTCAGCAGCCGGTGCGCGAATTCGATGTCTACTTTCCGAGGAACAAACTCTTGTAAAATGGAAACCAATCCGCTCGGCGTTGCTTTGCGTTCTTGCTTCTTCTTCTTCTTTTCGAGGTCGTGAAGCATAGCGGATAGAATAACTGGAAGCAGCTGCTGCGCGGTGTAGGCGCGCTGCTTTCGATGGTCGTTCGAAGGCCCGCCATTCCGCGGCTGGCGTGACGAGACAGTCATCGACCGTTGATTTGAGCAATTGATATCATGATCCTGGGCATACTGGAGAACCCAAGTCTCGCAGTCCGTGCGCGTCATGGTAACGAAAAAACTATCGCACCCACCTCAGCGCAAGCCTACTTCCGTTCTTCGTCGGCTTCATATTAATGCCCGAGGCGAGCCTTTGAACCGGTGGGCCATTCGCGAGCAGGACCTTGCTGTCCCTCGCAGCTAATTCAGTCGCTTGAAGTTCTGCGTGGGCCCGACTCGGGTACACTTTGCCGACTTCGAGTTTCTCGCCGTGCGGGATTTGCGCCAGTTTTCGCGGCATCGGCTGGTTCAAGCCCTCGTAGCTCTCGGCTTTGATGGCCTCGGTCCTGGCCTTTCGACGCACCGCCTTGCGCTCCGTCGCCGAGACTCCTTCAGCGCCCCCGCCCCGCAGCGCATCCTCGGTCCCTCCATCCTCCTCGTCGTCGGAAGCTGGGCTTTCAATTTGAGTCGCGAAAACTTCTGCGTATTCTCTGAATGTGTCCGAGAACACATTAGGCTATCGACGCTCTCCCGAGACGCCGACATCCTCACGAGAGTCTACCGACCGTCCAAGATCCGGCGGGACCGGCACCTGCAGAAAGCGCGCGTCTCTCACTCACCCCCGTCTGCAGGACCGCTGGCAACGGTGCACTGATACGAAACTGCCGGCGTAAGTCTGATTTGAACTACGTTCCATCAACTGTTCCTTCTTTCTCACATTACTTGTACCGTTTTTCTAATATGGGTCATAACACTCGTTGCTATACACCAGTTCGGGACACATCACTGGTGCCTGTGAGCCCGCGAGACGGGGAACGAGTGATGTGTCCCTAGGGTACTTGTGATGTGACCTAAGCATAATGGGGTACCAGTGATTTGCATAGGGTGTGAGTGATGTGACCTCACTTTTTTGGGTAACAGTGATGTGACTTCAAGAACCAGTGATGTGACATTTACCCATAAATAAATTAATAAATAAATACCCATAAATAAATAAATAAATCTTGTTGATTGAATCAACAGCTACGAATCGAATAATTCGTCCGTCGTAAGCTTAAGAAAGATCTCCTAGGTTTTTTAAAATATCGATCCAGCACACGAATATGTGCACGAACACACAGTCACAAAGTTACTCCTTTAACCGGTCACGGCCTCGGCCAAGAAAGCGTTATATCTCACGGTCTGGTGGATGAGCTCCGCGTTGCGGGCTTGCGTCGCTACGAGCGCGGTGAGCCTGTCGTCGTCGTCGTCGTCGTCGAACCCCCCGGGGGCAGGCTGGGTCGGTTCAGGGGGCGGCGGTATCGCGGAAGAGGAGGAGAAGGATTCCGTCGCGGGAAAGCAGCACTCATCGAAGTCACCACCGTCGTCGTCGTCGTCTATTCGGCGGAGCGACGAAGGATCGGCGGCGAGCCGGTGATTCGCGCGGTGGCAATAACTTTTCCCGGAAGGCCGCGGCCTGGTCGGGCGGGCGGGCGTGCAGACGGTGTCGAAGGCAGCGATGGAGTCGTCGGGCGGGGATATCTGGCTGAGGTGGGCGAGCTTTCGGTGGCTGAGGTGATTCATCTCCGAGAGGCAACAATAGTCGACGGCGGCCAAAGTCGCGCGGGCGCGAAGGTTCTTGTTCTGGGCGAGGAGCGCGGAAATGCGGCGGCTCTGCGCCCGCATCTTGGCACTCAGCTCGCCGTGCTCGCGCTGCATCGCGCCGAACTTTGTGGTGAGGCGTTCGACGACGTCCTTTTTCGCTTTGGAACCGGAATCGCGCGATCGCACCATCCGCGCCATCCACCGCAGCTCGTCGCGTTTGACGTCCTCCTCGAGGAGGTCGAGGGAACGACGGTGCTCGGCCTGCGCCTCGGCGAACCGGGCCCTCGCGCCCTCGAGTTCTTGGGCTAGGCCGTCCTCGCGCGTACCGCCCAGCGACCCGAGCTCGACGAGCTCGGCCTCGAGCGCTTTCCTCGTCGCCTCGAGCGACCGCGCCTGGCGCTCGAACTCGGCATCCACCTTGGCGTTCGCCAGTGCGTGGTACTCGCGCACCCGCCGCTCCTCCTCTCGGAGCGACTTTTTTTGCGCTTCCAACTCCTGGGAAATCTCAGAGTTGGCCGAGATCACGAGGCCGCGATCCTCGAGGCGCGCCTGCGCCGTCTCGGCCGCCTCCACCACGCTAGACCGCAGCGACGCGTACCGCGACCGGGCCAATGCCGCCTCCTCCTCGAGCCCCGACACGGCTCGCCCCAGCTCCACCATCATCGTTTATGTATCTTCATGACGTCACTGCACGAAAGCAGCTGGCCGAGTTCAATGTTCATTCGAATGTTGTTGTTGTTGTTGTTGTTCCGTGGCGCGACGGGGTTCGTCGTGTTTTGTATCGGGCGCAGACCGAGCGTCTCGCTCGCGGGCGAGCAGACCGCCGACGAGCGGCAGGAAAAGTTTCTGCGCGCGCGGGGCTTCGTGTTCGACGCCGAACGGCAAACGTGGACGCGACCCGCCCCCGGGCGACCTCGGCGGAGGCCAGCGATCGTGCGCGCCCCGGGCACGAACCGCGTCCTCGAAGTCCGGTTCGAGGACTCGGCAACCGAAGCGGCGGTGGCAGCGGGACGCCGCGCGGCGCGAGACTTGAAGGAGACGCTCGATCGCGCGACCCGCGTCCCGCCGACCCCCCGCGCCGAGCTCGAGGCCCTCGGCGTCGGCCTCGTCTCGCCCCCCGTCCTCGTCCTCGCGCAGCTCGTCCTCTGGGAGCTCGTGCGCGCGAGGCTTTCGCCGGACGCGCTTCCTCCGATCGGCGTCGGAGCGGGCCCTCTCGAACTCCTCGTCACCGCCGGAATTTTCGTCGCCGCGAGGGTCCCCGGCTACGGCCACTGGGGCGCCCTCTCGGGGACCCTCGAACGAGCGGCGGCCGACGCCTCGCGCGGCGCGCACGCCGTTCCGGCGCCTCGGTCGTGGCGCGATTCCGATAAGACTTGGACCGTCGTCGCGACCGGACTCGAACTCGCGGCCGCCTGGCCGAGATGCCTGGCCCTCCACGCCGCCATGCAGGCCCCCCTCGACCGGGCCCTCCAGCGCCTCCTCGTCGACGCGACCGTCGACCCGACCGACGCGATTGGATTTTCTGCCGCGACCGCGATTTTTGCCGTCGCCCTCTTCGCCGCCGCGGCCGAGCTCGCGGCCGCCGGCGAGACGACCATCGATGACATGACCATCCACAGCGAGCGTCACACCCTCGAACAAAAACTCAAAGACCGACCACCCGTCGCCGGCGACGTATACTCGGACCTCGCGAACGCCTGGCTCGACAAATTCGCCCTCCGCGACGCCCGGGCTGCCCGGCGCGACGCCGTCCTCGCGCCGATCACCGCTTTTGCGAGGGCGGCCGCCGCCGCGACCGCATTCCGCCTCGCCGGCGACAACCTCGACGCCCCCTTTGCCCTCCACGCCGCCGCGGCGATCATGGCCGTCTCCACCCCCTTCTTTCTCCCTACGACGCCCCGCTTCCCCCCCGATCATGACGACGATCCCGAACGCGCCCTCTATGTCATCCGCTAGCTACGTACGCTTCTGTGTGTTCCTCTGTACATATCATTTTCTTCGGACGCCGACGATCTCGTCGCCTGTGCTATTATTGATCGTCGACGAGAGCGCCAAGAAAAGAAAAAGCTCTGTGCCGCCCTCTGCTGTTCTCTCGTCTTTGAGTCCCCTTCCCAACTGTTTGCCTCCGAATTAATACCTCCTCTGTCCTCCGCTTTGTGCTATATAACGCAGCGTTCAAGTGAGGAAGCGCTTCGAGGTCAAGGTTCGGCTGCGCGGGCGATGGCGACGCCTTCGTCGTGTCGGAACGCAAGCGGGACGGCGAGGCACGGCTTCGGGTGGGCAATGGGCGGCGAGTGGTCTCTCGCCGAGCGCCGGACGGTTTGTCTCGTCATCCCGGGCCGCGCGGCGGTCCGCCGTCGCTCTCCACGAAGGGGCGAGCCACGACGCGGTTTACCGCGACAAAAAAAAACCGGAAGACGTCCAGGTAGTTTCTCTTTCTAGCAAGTTAGTTACGGCTTATCTTTTTCTTTATCTTCTTTCTTTCCTGCTTTGGAAGCAGTCTTGCGTCCTATAGGTAATTTCTCTTTCCAGCACGTAAAAAGAAAATACGGAAGACTGACAGGACACACACAGACAGACGTGACTTGAACAACTTCCCGTTTTTTGCGATCCGTTTAGTATGCAATGTACTGATATACTGATCTGGCAACGAAGATTTCGCGCACGCATTAATCACCCGAAAAGCTTGCTTTTCAACCAAAGGATTTTTTTTTATCCAAACTGATGCGACGACGCCGGCGCAGCGACCACCAGAGCCCATTCGGTTCACGAGATCCGAAGAGATCAACCTCGACCACCGCCTACTTCTCCATGACCTTCTTCTTCTTCTTCTTCTTTATCGAGCGATCGATCGATCGATCGCGATCCGAGGTCGTTGCGTCGGCGGTGACGCTAGGCGCAGACCGAAGACGACGTGGAACTAGTGTCTAACCTCGTCAATCAGCTACTGCGAGCGCTTCCTCGATCATCACCGGTTGGCGAGGATCTGCAAACAGTGCAATCTCTCCGACGCGCGTAATCCTCGTGGCGTCGACCAAGATCTCGGGCGACAACAAATTCACTACCACGGAAAGTTTATTGCTTACCCGGTTCCTTGTTCGCCGGACGACGACGCATTCTCGAAGAAAGACACCCAGCACCGAGGGGACACTGCGGCGCCCGACGCTCGCTTTAGATATTGACTCCTATCCGCGGAGCTTCTGAAGAGCCGCGCGACTCACATTTCTCGCCAGCCTGGCGGGCGAATCAAAGCACCTATCTTCTTACTTGTGCTTCCTTCACTCAGAGCCAGATGACGGCATGAAATTGGATCTGGGACTTCGTCGTCGTCGTCGCGCAAGACCAGAAAACCCTAGTTATGATGCCGAGCCCACCCTGTTTTTTTTCACTCGGGACCCCCCCCCCCATCTGATGGTCGTACTTTTCCACTTAGCAGCTGCCCTGATCTTCTTGCCTTCCACGGCGCTTTTGGGTGAGCTGCAATACAACTGGCACAATTATTGAGTGTGCATACCGGGGGGGGGGTGCCACACGGTTGGTGAGAACGCTGTCTGTTCAAAGCCGTCGACGTGCTGCGAGACAAGGGTTTGCATGTTGTCGATTGCAGACACGTGAAAAGAATCGAGGGGAGCTGTCGTTCTCGATGAGCAGTTGTGACCCGGCCTCTATCCGCAGGACACAGGGTGTGTGGAGGAGCGCCCAGCGGATTAGAAAAAGCGTCGGGGGAAGAAGCTAAGGCGGCAGCTTGTACAAAACTTCCTCAGAGGACGAGGATCCGATTTTTTTCTTTCAGATATTCTTCGTTGGTCAAGACTCCCTTGGACTTGAGGTGGTGCAGTTCGGCGAGCGCGATGCGGCGTTCGCGCGCGCGATCGAACGCAGCTTGATGGTCGATGAGCTTGTTTGCAATAGCTTTGTACTCCTTAAATCGTTCGCTCCGGGCCTCGTTGGCATGCTGCTCACATTGCGCATCCAACGTGATGATGTTGTTGAGGACCTCGTACTTGGACAGCCTGCTTCTTTCGATCACGAGCGAGTCGGCGGTCGGCCCCATAGTCGCCGGGGGTCGGTTCGTTAGGTCCTCGAGAGCCGCGTTGTTCTTGAGGCTTCTCGATAGCTCGAGGGCATGATCCAAAGCATCGTACGCGTTCGCGTGGGGAGCGGCGTTTTCATCGTCCACGCCATCGTCACCAGTTACGACCGACGCTTCGACGGACGCATCCCCGGAAGCTTCCTCCTCTTCGCAACACGACGCCTCTTCGGTTATGGCGTCTTCATGGCTTGCACCTTCTTCGTCCAGAATCGACGGCGAGACCCGAGGCAAAAAGTCTTTCCCGCCTTCAGCGGGAGAAAACTGGTCCTGTGCCGTGTCATAGCAGTCGCGGAACTTCCCGGGAGTAACAGCATTCGCCTTGGGTGCCATCTTGTGCGACCGCTTGAAACCCTTCTTCTGAAGCGCATCATCATTACTCGGGAACGCGTCTGGCTCGCCCTCGACGTGTTGAAAGAACGGCGCTCGCGCCATCGCCCATTGGCGGCGGCTTTCGGGAGATCGCACCGACATCAGCCCACAGAGGCTGGACTCGAGTGCACCGATGGTTTAATCCTGATTCGAGGCCTGCGAGCCCCGCGCGACGTCAAGGTTTGCTTCGGATCTGAGGTGCGGTGCGCGTCCTCGCCCAAACAATCAACGATTCCTAAAACAGTCAAGCTCACAATCAACGTCGCACAATCGACGTTTCTTCGGAGTGAGCGAGCGACCTTGGCGTGCAAAAGCTCGCGACGAAGAAGCAGATCGCAGTATTGGTCGATGCAGAGAAACCGTTATCCTCGGCACACAAATAGTGTCGGGTGTAGCGTCGAGACCAGGGTCGTGAATTGGGGGCCAGTATAGGGACGCGAAAATAACGACTTGCAGTTTTGAAATCAATGGCCGATAGGCATCGGAGATGTACGCGCAACAGCTAACGTACATCAAACAATTGCTGGTTGTGTGACCGGTAAGGGAAGCCAGCTGGGCGAGATCCGAGCAGGGGCGATTTCGAGACCACATACAGAACAATCATGCTACTACTTCTCGAAATGCAACACGCCACTAGCATGCGTCTAGGACGCATGGGACGTCCGTCCGTCTGGCGCACCAGAATTATAGCGAGTGGCCCTTCGTAGCCTATACAAAAGGACTAACACTCTCTTTCGGCCATAGGCGTCACGCACCTGTTGGCCCAATCAACTCCTGCTTCACCCCCCCAAATATTGTTATCGGTGTGCTGCTCTGCGATGGCTCTCGACTTTCCGTACGCCTATCTTGATTCGCGGATGGTGCTGTCGGGGAGAACTGGGTGACGTTTGGCGAAGCCAACATCCAAGTTTCCTAGAATGACTGCCTCCGTTTTGCGTCGCAGGGTCGAAGACCTCGTCATCGTTGGATGACCGTAGCTCGAAGGCGATCGTTGCGGGAATGTCAAGGGTATGATGTCTTTTCGGCGCGCTCGCTGCTTCCATTGCAGCCTGCAAATTAGCGATGCAGGAAGCACCCAGAACGTCGAGTTGTTGTGTGCCGCCTCACGACTAATGAGCGCAGTGTCGGGGAGCAAAAGATTGTCGCAGCTTACCAAGTTTACGTCGGCTAGACTGCCTTTCACGAGAGAGAGCAGACGTCGTCGGGCGTCGAGGACCGTCTCTACAGCTGAGCAGCGTAACGTGATTCGGCGCCCTGTTGGCAGCTGAAAGCCCACGGTTACAAGGCGCTCGCATTTGATGAGGGAGGTGATGAGCCTCATCTCCTCGAAAGAGATATCCTCTCCCGCGGCGTTGTGGAGTAGTCCCATCGCGCATCCGAACTCAAGAAGTGGTGCCTGAATCTTCTGTGGCAGCGACTGCTGCGACGACAGCTGGTGACGTTGGTGTGTGGTGTCTTCGACATTTCTGATGATGGCTCTGGTGTCGGTGTTTTCCGACGACTTTGGGACCACGTTTTGCAACAACAATCTATTCTCCGGACTGGGAAATCGAGCCTTCTTCGCAAGGATCAGATCAGAAGGCGCAATGACAGCGCGCGGCTCAAGGCCGCGTCCGGCGTCGACACAAGGGCCATTACTCTTACACCTTGTTCCAGCGTGTTGATCCGCCTCTTTCTCGGTGAACCCGTTGTCATCATCTTGCAGCAGAATCGATCGAGCCGGCACAAGAACCCGATGTTCGTGCGACATGATCTTCATCAATCCTTGCCGCAATTGGAGGGAGTACTTCGATTGCGCAGGCGAATAGTCGCCGCGTCTAGTCGATGTCATGACGGGCGTCGGAGTATTATCAGATGTGCGCCCCAGGTGAAAGCAGTCGCAGATGCAGCTTAGGAACAAGTCAAGGTCCACCAACGAGCCGCCTGCCGCTTTGGGACGGACCTCTAGTATGCGCGAAAAAAGCTTTGAATACGGATTGTTAGTGCCACGCGACGACGGCCGTCTCGCTGGGGTGTGAGCCTTCGAGGAGAATAAATCCTCGCCAGACACACCGCCGCATGTCGGCGACCTGCTCCCGTCGCTTGACTGCACGGTGTGCTGAGGTGCTTCTTCGAACTGATCGAGTTCCAACTCAGCCAATAGTGCAGTGAGTGCGTGCACATACAACATCGATTCAGGGTGATCGAGTAACGCATCGAAACCGCTCGAGACCGCCTTGGTCTTGACATGCGTCGGTTCGTGTCCGCCGTCGACACTCGATCTACAAACCACGATACCACCAAAGACCGGAATGTAGACCCGGCTCGTGTTTTTCAGGATCAACTGCAAGAGCGCATCAACACCACCGGCGTGTTGAAGTGCGATTTTGTCTAGAAACGAGGTTATCGCACTGAAGCATTGCATATTGCGTTCGTTTAGCAACCGCAAATAGATATTGAGTCGGCTGCTCACCTGCCATGATGTTGGAAACTCTCTTGCCTGATCCACAGCCGCAGCAAACTGCGCGAGCCGGGCATTTGCGATGTGTGGGACATGATAAGTGCGATCGAAAGAGTAGTGCGTCAGATCAGCCAAGGTTGCAAACCGAGATGATTCTTCGTCTCGAGAGATCTGCTCCCACAGATCGAAGAGGACCGTTACAACATTGCAAGCCTGGAACGGTGACCAGGGCTCAACGGCGAGACGAGTCGTAGGCGGCTGCGGCTTTGATCTCAATTTCGTGATTGTCGCAAGAGGCAAGTGTCCTCTTTCTATTATGGCATCCATCTGCGCTTCGAGGAACTTGATGGGACCGAGCCCTGACGCCATCCTGTCGATGTGATGGCTAAGCGTGCAGCGAAGGCTTGATCATAATCCGATTTCACGTTTCACCCGCCTCTTATCGCAATTCTGGAAAGGGCGTGACACCAACCCGTCGTCTTAGCAGTCGATCTGTAAAACTCATCGTGTCAGACGTGGATGATATGCAGTGACGTCATGTGCGTGTATCGAAGTAGTATCTGTTCCTTCAGTGCAATGGTAGTCGATGGTTCCAAGAAAGCAAGTCAAGTCCGGTCTCGCCGGGCATAATCTTTATCCCTGCAACAGCTTCTACTGGCACAAAACTCCAAAAGACGTGCGCAGAACGGAATGGTAGCGGCGGTGGGACCTATCTCGCTACCTGCCCTGCCCGCGGCTGGCAGCACGAAGCAGGCGGCTGCCAGGGAGGCAGATTCCACAGAGGGCGAGCTCAAGATCGTCATGTGTGGTCGCACGGTCGGACGTTCCGACAAAGAGCTCTTGGCCCTTACCCAGCGGCTCGCTGAGCAACGCACTGATGAACTTCGCAACCAAATGAGGAATGAGGTAAAGTCCGAGGCGTCTACTCGAACGGAGTCAGGAGGCAGGGTGCCAAAGTGGCCACAATTCCGTCGAGCGCGTCAAAAGGAACAACAGAAACCCGTAGCCGACATTATGCCTCGAACACCACGGCCGCCCAGTCTTTCTGCGGTAAGTGCCTCGATTCAATCCGAAATGGCACAGACCACAGAATTTCGCGACTTGTCCGATATCGGGACATTGGATCGGTGGTGGGAAAAGAAGAACATCGAGCTGGAAAAAATTCTGATGATCAACGCTGGATCAGCAGACACTGGCGGTGAGCAGGTTGATGGAATGGTGTCGTTTCGCTCAGCCGCAGGCAGTCTCGACAAGGACCCAATTTTATACGAGACGCGATTACCCTCGTCGCACGTGGAAGCCTGGCTCACCGCCGTCATGGCTCGCGCTGGCGACGAATTGGGTATGTTTAAAACCGCCGTCGCAGGGCTGCGGGCGGCTGTCGGCCTGCCACCACATAAGCAGGCCGTAGACATCGGCGAACCTCAACGTATCGCTTCCTCCGCAACAGGACGCTGTTTGATAAGGCAACACGTCACCAGTCCACGCGGGGTCCAAGTTGATTTCGAGGAAGACCCATGCCTGTCACATGAGCAGGCGAAATTCGGTCTCGAGCTTGTTAATATTCAACCCGTCCACAAGGATGGCCTCTCGCCCGAAGATGAAGAAGAAAATGAAGAAGATGAAGACCAGGAAGAAGCAAGATCTGAGGGCAAACACGACAAGTATGATTGGCTACGACAACAGCCCGACGTGAGCTTATGTGCAGATCAGGACACGAAGTGTGCTGGCCCCACGAGCCCGCCGCGGCTGCGCGTACCAGTGACGCCATCATTCTTTCGAGAGTACCGTGCCGACCGGCTAGGTATACTTGGGCTCGACCGATGCACCCTGAGTGCGCTTGGCCTGGATCGGGACACAATAGATCGAACATATCGTGCACTCTACGTCCACGCGGTCGGAGCGCACATGCTCGTGCGTCGTGCATGCCTGGGCACGTCATACGAACATCGCACGACGCTGGCTGCTGCGCTTTGGTTGATGTTCATGTACCTTGTTGAAAGCACCGAGGACTTTCAGTATAAGTCTGCCATCTCGCGCGTGCGCCTCGCAGCGATAGCTCACATGGAGCAGGCGACGAGAAAGTTGGAAAATGAGTGCGCTGATGAGCGAGAGGTTTCTCGTGCCTGCAAAGAGCAACTACGCGCGTGCGACGCATGTCTGCTCGCATTTGCAGGTGATGCGCAGGCGGCCGGGAAAGAGGTTAAAGAATTGACTCAGTATGCAATAAACATGAAGACGCGGTGCTTGAACGAGCTTTCGGAGGCACGGCAGGTCGCTCAAGAGTGTGAATGCCGATGCATCGCACACGAAGCTGCGGCAGCCTGGTCTACCGCGGCCTGGGCAACATGTGCGCATACACTATCTCAAGCTCAGACGTCGCTCGAAGAGACGAGAGCAGCTGCAGAGACTACACGTGCAGCTGCAGAGACTACACGTGGTGAACTGGAGTTTCTCAAAAACTATCAGGAGAATTTCCAAGAAGAGCACGTGCACACGGTGAAGGAGCGCGACGAGCTTAGTCACCGAGTCATGCGGCTTGAACACCAGCTCGAACGTGCATTGAAGGAAGCTCAAGGCGCGCAAGAGCAGTTGAAGAACGAGAAAAGTCGACGTGTAGAGACCGAGGAAAAGTATGCGCGTCTGCAGAAGGATGTTGAGAACCTCACCGACCATGTCAAGGCGACAACTCAGCAGCAGCGCGACGACGAACGCATCGGTGTTCAAGACAACGCCTCTCTTGACCCAAATGATACCACCGAGGACAAAGACAAGGTCGAGGAAAAAGATTCAGCTCGCAATCCGCGTTCTGTAGATTGTGAAGTCGAACACGAAGCCTGCAAAGCGTTGGCGCGTGAACTGAAAATTCTTGAGTGCGAAGCCCTGATATGGCGACACAAAGAGGCAACGCGGCCAAGGCCACCAGAATTAGTCGATGCATGCCTATCGCCGATCGAAGTGACACCACTACCTTCACCACCTCCGTCGCGATCACCGAGCTTGCGCCGCTTGTCTACCGGTCGCTTGTCGATTTCGCGACATCGTCGCTGGAGCAGCTCCACGTCGCAACCTGAGGTGCTGGCTCGCAAGGGAGTGGAAAGAGATAATCGCGAAGACGACGAGAAGCACGTCCATCTATGCGAGGCACCAGCTCCGAGTGCACCGTATTCTAGCTCTCCAGTTATGTCAGGATGCACCACAGGAGAAGAAGGCACTGACGAGGAAGAAACTGTTGATGCCTTCGAGACGATGAGTGCGCATGTGCGTCATTTCGCTGTGCAGGAGACAGCGGCGAAGTTGGTAAGTGGCACATGGATGCAAACGCTCGCGATTGTGCTCGTTAGGGAGAGTGGCCAGCGGCGACGCGCCTTGGAGCTCTGGGAGAGGCTGCAACAAGTGGAGCAGGAAGCGCTCCCAGCTTCGCATGTTGCACTAGACGCCTACCGGGCTCGCGCGGATTCGCTCCAACAGGATCTCGAAGAAACTTGTCAGAAGTTGTGTGCCGAGATGCTTGCCCGACAAGCGGCGGAAGAGCGCGCACACATTGCCGAAACGGCGTCAAAGGAGGCTGAGGAAATGACAAGTCTTAGGACACGAAACAAAGTCTTGTACAAGACATCAATCAAACTGGGGACACAACTTGACCAGGCCCGCGAGATGACACGAGTGGCGCATAAACGTGTGCTTGAACATCAGAAAATAGTGAACAAGTACGTGGACCGACTGGCCGAGGCAGAAGCGCGCGAGAGGCAGCGGGAAGAGGAGCACGATCGTGAGCAAATAAATTCGAACCACGCAGCGTTAACGGCCAAGGAAGAGATGGCAGTACTCCGCGAACGAAACGACATGTTGAGCGACCAGGTACAAAGACTCAAGAATGTTGACCTCGCCGATGCAGCTGTGCGCTCAAAGGCGAGCACTCAGTTGCTCCAAGAAACAATTGAGAGCATCCAGAAGGTCATAGATGCCCATTTGGTGAGAGGAAACTCGGAAGCTGAAGACTGGCGACGCCGGGGAGCCGCGTATGGTCCGCCGATTGCGGCGTTGCACAACTCATATAAAATGGAAGAAGGCTACGTTGTCGAGACAGACAACAACGACAAGGAACCGCCACCAGCGAGAGGCAATTTCACGCCATGGCCAACAGAGATGGTCGGGAATGGTGGAGTCAATCGTGCAGTTGACATCGATATGGTTCGGCCGCCAATCGACCTCGACATCGCCGGCGCAGTAATCGACACGTCCATCGGCAACTTCTTTGACCAGCAAGTCGTTGACCATGCCGAGTTCCAAGGTTCGTACTGGCACACTTCCATGACACTCAATGACCTTCGGTGGCCAAGGCCAATCGAAACCCGTTCGTCTGAATCGCAGCGAGCGGCAGTGCCGCCATACGGTACCCACACTCAGAAAACTGGCGTCGTGGCAGCAGCCGCGTTGCTCACCCACGAAGTTCAGGGAATGACGGTTGCTATTGCAACGGCGGCGTCGGCGACTGTGCGTCGCCTGACGCGCGTGTTAGCACTAACCCAGCGCCAAGCCCGTTCTTCGAAAGAAGAGCGCGACTGCCTGAGTCGTCAGATCGTGTGGCACTTGGCGCGCGACAATATATTGTCACGTCGCTGCGATGTTCTGATCACGGCAGCCGAGCGTTTAGAAAAAGAGCACAAGGCGCAGTTAGAACAAAGAGACACCCATCGGCGTACGCTGGTGATGAACGCTCACCGACTCAAGCAGCAATGCGACGCTGAAACGAGTCAACTGCGAGAAACTCTCAAAGAGAGTCAAGATCGCGAACGCATGGCCAACATTGCGACATCGCGTGCAATTGAAGTCGTCTCGATGGCTACCGAAGACGCCGAGGCGCGTGAGCTCCGGCGATGGGAGCTTGCTTTTCTTGTTGACGTCGCCGCGCTTGCCGAAGAGGCCGTGGATGCGGGGAAAGGCATGTCCATTGAAGGGAATGAAACCGATTCTTATGTTGTTGCGAATCCGACCAAAGGGAGTTCCAAGGAAGACGACAAGATGCCTGTCGAAAGTAAGCAGACAGGCGATGATGACACCTCTATGGTCTCGACGGCTCGAAGCTCCACAGGCGGCCGCCGCCCGCGCCGCAGTGTTCGCAACGGCCGCAAGAAAGAAGCAAGCACTCCGGGAACAAGGCGGCGACAATGCACGAACGCAAAAATCGCTTCAGAAGCAGCAGAAACTGCGCAAGCTTTGCAACGGTCCGATCAAATTGCGAAGTCTGAGGACATCAACTCGATGAACGACGAGCCGGCGGACCTGTCGGAAGAATTCTCCGGCTGCGAGGTGGGTATCCCCAATCACGGTGGAGCCACAGAAAGTCTTAGAGATGCCGTGGTGCGCGACGAACCGACTTGCGCATCACTGGATGGCATGTCACACTCGATCAACCCCAAATTAAGCGCGCTGGAACAAAAGAAGCATATGATGCATCGGAAGGTCGACAAGACCGCCAATAGCCAGTGGCTCGTCGAGCACTCGAACGTCTGTTTGAGCCAACTTTGGCTCTCGCCACAGCAACAAGCTCTGCAAGAGCTTCGCGTGACATGCTCACGCTTGACGGGCCTTTTCGACTCGGTTCGCCAGCGGTACATGGCAGCACACGCGCGAGTTCTCAAGCTCTCGGGTGTGCTGGAGAGAATGACGGTGGCTTACAACCAACTGAAGAAGCTCTACACGGAGCAGGTGCATGCGAACCATCAGTCAGGCAAGAACGCGTACTATCCGGCAGATGAAAGAAACCCAAATCGTGTTGCGAAGGTACCGTCTTTGCCGCGTCAGTGGCTCACACCGGAGTCCGGGCAGGACGAAGAAGTACAAACTAAGACTATGCTGTACATTCGGCGCCAAGTCCAAACGGATTTGAGCTGGGTGCATGGGTGCCTGATTAGTCACAAATCAGTCCAATGCAAGCGCAAAGACCATGCCGATGAAGCCGCGTGGGCTGACACGTCCGAGCTCATTCAAACGCCAACAGGTCTCGTGGTCCGTGTTCAAGATTATGATGGGGAGCTCTTCCGTGAAGCAAACGGTGTGAGCTTCTCGTCAGGGAAGGTCGACGAGAGTATATTAAACGCCCGCACTCAATCACCCGGCAGCCAACAACGATTGTACACCCCACCATTGCAACGTGGTGAATCACTGCAAGAAGTTGAGGCGCAAGTGGCATCTCTCGCCACAATCGAACAACAACAGGATTCTGGTACCAAAGACGAAGCCCCCAAAGCGCAACGTGAGGATCGTGATCCGCAACAGGACCATCAAAAGAACCGGGGAGAAACTGAGCCGCCAAAGAGCGATACCCTTGAGAATCTTCAGGTGCTCCCCGGCATTGGCGTCAGTCTCCACGATATGTTGAAGGAGCACGAAGAATATGCGGCCGCAACTGTCGCAAAGATGCAGCGCGCGGCTTCTGACACCGCACACGGAGTGAGGCAGAACGAAGAACTTGATCCGCTCGAGTTGCCGCCTGAAGAGGAGATTCATGACGACGAGGAGCAGTTCGGGATCTTCTTGTCTCCGTTGCAAGTAAAACTCCAGGCAGAAGAGAAAATGGGAGCAATCATGCAGGATGAAGATTCGCTTGACGATCGGCTGGCACTGGCGGGGGGTGTACTTGCTGAGGCGGCGGCTAGGGGCCAGCAAGTGCCGCCAGAAGTGGAATCAGCACTCGCGGTCATCTTGCGGTATCGGGCTGGCTTGACGTCTTTGCCTCCTGTGCAGACCCAGTCCACTATTGCACCGTCTCAAGCAGCCAACCAGAAAATCGATTGTTTGCTCGCCAAATTGCAGATGTCCAGCGCTCCCGAGAACGGTATTGTGGCGGAGGAGATAGACGAGACGCCACTGCCTTGCGATCTCGTTCGCGTCGCACTCGACGCCCTTCAAAGCGGCGATGATCCGTTTGTTGCGATGGCGATGAAGCATGCGCAAAGGGACCAAGGGGAAACCGGCACACCCGACGCGCGAATCGCAGAGACGCTTCGATGCGCATCCTCAACGGAAGCACCGCCCGAAGATGTCGCTGCTGCGCGCAGGCTGTTGCTTAGAATGCTGCGTATCAGCTGTCAAAAAGGTGAAGGAGACCAAGAAGAATCAGTGAGCGGAGTAGCATTAAAAGAAGACGTCTTCGCGTTCCCCGAGCAGGCGGCCAGTTTGGAAGCTCAGAACGTGGCCACCGAATTACAAGGGATGATCGAATTTGCGACTGCGCGAATAAAGCGCGCCGAAGAAGCTGCGACTGAAGATCGGGAGAAGCCTAGGAAGTGGAATACCGAGCGCATTGAACTCCCTCCGGGGCTCCTTGGCAGCGTGAAAGACGCCATTTCGGCGGGGAACGACCCCGTCGCATGCGTAAGCGCCTGGTTTGGCGTTGAGCAGACTTGTCCAGAGAAACAGCCCGCAGGAGTGGCCTACTTGCGCAAATTAGCCCGGGTGGCAACAAGTACCAAGAAGAGTGCCCTCGCGGTCGCGCGGGCGCGTCGCGCGCTTCTTGGGAGGATCGCAGACGCGTTCGAGAAGAATGGCGGGTCGAATCCCCGAGAGAACGCCGGCACCGAGCGCAAAATCAAGAAGTTCATGGCGTTGGAGCGCGAAAAGGAGCGCGCTGCGCTTCGACGAGTGCATACGGAGCATAACGACGACGAAGACGATGCCGAGAGTACCTCGAACTCGCACATCGCAGTCCGTTTTCGCATTCGACAGGCGGAGATTCCAGCGGATGGTGACAGCAATGATTGGGACAACGACAGTGACGACGACGATGACGACGACGAACGTGATACGAGCGACGAGGAGGAGGAGGAGGAGGAGGAGGTCTTGTCCTTTTATGGGAGCGAGGATGATGGCGATGATTTCGGCGAATAATATTCGTAGTAACAAAAGACCGTTTCTTTGCGCCTCAAGATTCGCGAGGTCCGTCCGTTTGAAGGGAATAGGGGCAATCGCGTCACTGACCTTCTTCCAACACCTTCGCAAAACCCTCATCGCATTCATTACAACCCCCAACATTTACCCTACGTCACGTCATTCGCAACGCACTTATTAAACGGATGGATAGCCCCCATCAACAGCCCCAGCGTTAGCCCTTCTTAATCCGTTGAACACGTAGCGACAGCATTGTTACCGTTGAACAACAGTTTCTCACCGGACTTGCACCCTGCTGATGATATTCGTTCGTCGTCGAAAAAAAACTTCTCAGATGCTAGTAGTACGTCACACTCTGTCGGACATAAGCGGCGGCAGCACGCGTATGACCTGCGGGCGGGGTCTGTCCTCTCTTCGCCTAACCCGTGGCTCGGCGATGAGCTAACGGGGCATACCTCCGCCTTTAGCCAGGCATTCCTGACGTGCCCACACAATCCCCCCAACCCCCCTTTTTAAGCGTCTCTCTGAGCAGGGTCGGATAAGAAAGTTCGTACGAGCCGTTAACTATGTTTCAGTTTGTACTAAGACATACTCAACGGATCCCTGAGCTATGTTCATTTGTACTCAAGCAGTATGTGCCGCCACGCCGCGAGATCGTCGCGATGGAACTAGTCCCCATAGTGAAGTCGGCATCCTTTCGTCCCCTCACGCAAAAAAAGGAAAAAGCCCACGCGTTGTAGGACCCGTCGTTGCGGCGCGGGCTAGTCTCGTTTTCTTATCCGACCCTACTCTGAGTTTTAAAACCCTCATAAGATGGACGATGATGGACCTCGGGAGATGTCGGCGTTGGGGTTGCCCGCCGACGTAAGCTGCGTCGTACCGAGCCCGGGGGAGTGGGAGGAAGCCCGAAAGAAATCAGACTGGGTGTGTTGGTCGTGCGAGTGCGTGAACTTTCGGAAGCGCGAGTCATGCCGGGAGTGCGGTGCTCGCAAGGAGAAGCCCGAGGATGAGCTCGAGCAGGCGCTGCGCGCGTCGGCCGAGGAATTCGAGCGACACAGAGCCAACGCCGCGCAGACGCAACGCGAGCGCGAGGCGGACGAGCGAAGCTTGGAACGGGCGCTCGAGCAGTCCCGGATCGAAGACGCCGAGCGCAGACGGCGTGTCGAGATGTCGCGGCGCGGCGATGAAGAGGCCCTCGCGCTCGCGCTCGAGCTCTCGAAGCAACACGTCACTCCGAGCAACGACGAGGACCTCCGCCGCGCTCTCGAAATGTCCGCGCGAGACGCAGTCCTCGCGAGAGACGAAGAAAATCGTCTCGTAGACGCGGCCGTGCGCCGCTCTATATTAGAGACGGGCCGCAACCTTCCGCCGGGCCTTGGCGAGGCGCCCCCCGGCCTTGCCAAGAAAAAGAAGACCACGAGAGTCGGCGGTGGGGACGAGCACAAGGAGCCGCCCCCCCTTCTCACCCCCCAGGCCGTCGTCCTTTCGCCGCACCCAGATGTTGGGTACGAGGACAACGACGACTCCCAACTCGAACTCGCCCTCCACCTCTCCGAGCAGGTCCAGTCCCTCGAGCGCGTCCTCGACGCCGACGAAGACGCGGAGACAATGCGATTCGCCCTCGCCACCTCCCGGGCGGAATCGGCGTCAAAACGCACCACCCGGCACCGTCCGTAGTAGCTATGCTATTGCTTTTCTTTTTTTTCCCCCCTCCTCGATGTTCTAGGAGTCCGGTGTGCGCAAACCTTGGTCCTCGGTTGATGTATAGGGCGGCGACGAGTACCCAGAGTCAAGCCGCCGATCTCCGCACCGGACCGAGTCCAACCGCCAATCCCCTCACTGGCCCTCGTTCTCGATCTTGTCGAGGATGGCCTGCACCTGATGCCGCATAATCGGCTGGCCTTTCTTGGTGCGTTTGGTTGCGACATCCCGCTTCCGCCGCCTGGCTTTGAGTGCCTCCTGCCTCCGTCGTTCGGCCTCGTCGCGCCGTGATTGACGTTCCTCGCGTTCCTTCTGCGCTTTGACGTACTCCTTCTGGAAAGGCAACGGTTTGGGCCGCCGCTTCTCGCGCTTCTCGCTGGCCGTCGGCTCCGCGCTCAACTCCTCCTTCGGGGAACCCCCCTCCTCTGCAGTCGCCTCCTCAGCGGTTGCGTCATCGGGCACGCCTTCTCGTCGCTGCATCTTGCGATACTTGCGACGCAACTGAGCGTTGTGGAAATACTCGCGTCGCTGCTTCTTTCCTGCGAAGGAATCAGCCACGCTCGAGCCAAGCACGCACTCCCAGGATTGTGCTTTGGTCGCGTCAAGTATTCGACCGTCAGGTCTTTTCCACGCTTCGCCATTGGACGGTGCACCTTCGGACTCGCCGAATCCGCTACCGCCCTCTTGCGCTTGCCCGCCATCGAAGCACAAGCGCACTGAGGAGGAGGACCTCGCCCTCAGAGAATACTACTACTAACCCCACTCCCGATTTCGGCAAGTGATCCAGGGCGAGCACGCTGCGTTCTGCGTACGCCGACAGGAAATGCTGCGGGTTCGATCCGGCTGCCCCGCGCGGCCCGTTCCGAGTTCGCTTCGCGGTGTTTGGGCCCGTGCTGGGCTTCGTGGTCGGCAGTTTCGCCGAGGGGACTGACAACAATCACATGGCCTTCTCCATCGTATCGCACGTGGGATTGGCGTCAACAGTGGCCTTCAGGAGAAGACCCCGTCGCTCACGGCAGCGACGGCAGCACAGACGCTGCGTCTTCACCGCGCTCTCTCTATCACGGCGCACCGCTAGCGGGCCCGTCTCATCCTCTCGATAGGTAGGCCCACCTGTAATTGTTGTCGTGCATCATGCGCGCTGTGCCTCCGCGCTAGCTATTTGTCGCGTTCATTTTGTCCAGGTTCAATCGACGCGAGGGAGGTAGCGCAACAACCCCGCCAAAATCCCGCGCGCTGATGTCTTGGTTGTCGTCGCACTCTAGACGATAGACAGGATTTCTCTCCTTTTTCGATTTTTAGACAAGTAGTTGCTATGTGATTCCTGTGTTTCATCGGGTAAGAGCCCCGCCCGACGCCGCTGTCTTCACATGTCGTGATCCTCGCTTCTTTCCATATGCATGTAATATCAGCCCTCGTCCCGTTCTTTTGTGCGCGACCGTCCCGACTTGATTAAGTCAGCTTCTTCAGCCGAAACTATTGTCAACATTGGGCCATCGGTAGCTTACACAATGTCGACTTTCTGGTCTGTTCGACGAGCCTCTTCGGCTAGGAGCTGATGATGGAGGTGCGGCGTTTCTTCAGCCATGGCCTTCCAAAGCACGGCGCAAATATAGGTGGCGCCGCTTGCGTGCGTCGCCCCAAAAAAGCGCTACAACGGCACCGATCAATGCTCGATTATGGCATGAACAGCATATTGTTCTTTCGTTGTGGCCGGTCGCAAGTGGCGGGCAGTGTAGAAGAAAAGCGCCTTCCCAATGTGGTCACGTCAGCTCTTCTGGTGAGTTTAATCAAGAACCTTGCAGTCGTGAGTATGATCCCGGTCGATTATGTGCGAGCTTGCCCCGCTGGGCCCGGGTGGAGTTTATCAAGGACCATGGCAAGCCTGCACCACTCTTTTGCGCACGCTAGCAGTGCGATGAAGAACTCCAAAGACTTCGTCTTCTCGACCGCGTGTTAGACGAGGGCACACTGCTCGCCGCAGTGGTTATCGACTTGGCAAAGAAGAATGGGAAGTTTAATGACCACGAGGAGTCGTAGCTTGCTTCGTGTTTCGCCCGGCAAGAGCACACTCGCTTTGGGCGCCGTGTTCACCAGCGCTCAAGACTCTGACGCCAAGGTACCAGGTGTTTGGCTTAAACAAAAGAGACGGAATTCTGTTCCACGTTGGGCCCATCACCGTGCTCGACTTCAACGAATAAAATCTCGGCGATCTCATTTCCTGTCTCTAAGCTTTTGCGCTCTCTTTGGGTCTAGATGTGCTGCCGAAACGAGAATGTTTAATCCAGATTTGCTGTTCTCGTCATTGGGCCCAGATGTGCTGCCGAATCTAGAGTGTTCAATCCAGATTTGCTTTACTCGTCTGCTACCGCAGGTGGTTCTTTGCTGGAGGTGGAAGACATCCCCACACACACCCCCCTCTTAGCAGTCGACATTTAAAGACATGAAAATAAGTGTTGAGATTCTCAACGGCGTTGACTCAAGAGCGCACTGAAAGCGGGGGGACATGGCGAAATTTAAGACGTGGAGGAGCGTCGTCGTTGCGCTCATTCGACCACCATGCTGAGCGATGCCAGAACTCCTCGAATGGATCGGCGTGCTCAACTACCCTGACATAGGTGGCAGCGATCTTCGGGAGGCGATAATAACTCACACTTCTCGCGGTGCGTCGCTGCCTGCGTCCAGCATCTTGTCGACGAGCGAAATAGGGGATTCTGCATTGCGATTCTTATCTTGGCAACTTCGTCTTCAAGGCTGATGAGCAGACGGAGTCGCGTGTAATCGGCCGGGATCATACTCACGACGTGGCCGGGTCCGGCCTGCGTGTATCCGGCTGGCGAATGCCCACCCAAAGGCCCAACCTCGTTCGCTTGTGAAAATGAAGCATGAGCGATATTCGCAGGCAAGGTACTCTCCCGCTTAAAACCTGTTGACGGATGGTTCTGTTGCTTCATCGTATATTGGAGCGTGAGATGCAGCCGCAAAGGAGGGTGTCAAAACTATTTGACGTGGTAGACACATTCACGCTGTTCGAATGCAACCTGCAGTACGCGGACAATCCCAGCAGCAGGGAGTAGGGCAGCCTTCCGTGCAACAACACGACAATAGCCTGCGCAGTGCAAGAGCCGTTCGTTCGACGACCTGGATGTAACCGACGAGACACGACAAGGTCCACAAGGTCCCTAGGACTTTAAGAGATTAACCCCGATGTTCAAAAATAATCGAGTGTTTGCAGCAAAAGAAGCTAGCTCCGACATTTCCACGCCAGGTATTATTAGCATGGGTGTTCTCGCAGGGGTGCGAGGTTCGAGGATTAACTTGGGGGTAAACCCTAATCAATGAATTCCATCCCGCCAACAAAAGGGATTGAGGGACGAGATCGATCGCAGAGTTTGGGGGTCATCATGACATCATCATTAAGGTGGGAATGAATAAGCCCGCCGGTTCTGTTCTGTTCTGTTCTGTTCTGGTTGTTGTTGTTGTTGTTGTTGACGCAAGATGTGTCTTCGCAGGTCGAATTACATCGAAGTGAGGGCGTCTCATATCGGCATCTGGTTAGCTATTCGGTGGCGAAAAGGCAGATACCAACTTGGCCAATGTAGAAATAGATGAAGCTGTGGGCCTCGTAGGTGACGAAGCAGGCGAAGTTGCGGCCAACGAAGCAGTGCCACCTGCAGCGACGGGTTCGCCAGGGGTAAAGCAAATACGCACGTCGACGAATATTTTTGTTCGAATGAAGCCTTGATGTTGGCCGCAATCTCCTGCTCGTTGTCGCATTTGAGGAGAGCTTCTTGAGCTACGACGATAGCCGCGTCTTGTTTCTCCTGGGTCATCGCCTGCGGACGTCGTCACACGGACAGGCGAGGCGAATGTGCTGCACCGATTGCTTGATAACGGCTCGGACTGACATGATTGCTACCTCCTCCGAATGCGGCGCTCTTTTTCCATGTCGTCGTCGTTCAAGCGTTGGACACACACACCTGCTACGGCCGTTGGAGGCTTGGTCCGTTTGATCGATGCCCCCTATTCTCTTCTTCTAGGGTATAGGGTATAGGGTCATCAGCCTTGTGAAAAACAAGGCCTTGATGGATGGATGGATGGATGGCGGCCGAGGTGCTACCTCGTGTCCACGAGGAGCAGTTGCGCGCGGCCATCGAAAGGACCCACGGGATCCTCGCGCAAGCCCGGGCAACGCACGTCCATGGTCGCGTCGTGACGGCGACGTGCTTTGGTAGTGGTGAGGATGCCGCCCAAGAAGGAGGGAAGGAGGACGACGATGATAACGGGCACACTTTGGCGTCGCGTCAGGCGGGCCCCGAGGATGAGTTTGCGCACGGATTCGTCAAGATTGTCGAGCGGCTGCGCGAGCGGCCGGTCGCCATGCTGCGATGCGTCGAGACGGCTCGGACGTCGTCGAGGCTGCGGGAAGTCGCGCGCGTCGTGCTCTACCGCGTGCTGTCGCCGCTGTCGACCGACGGCTCGTCGACCGCGGCGCTGCTCCGACACGCAGCGACGAGCGACCGGTCGTCGCCGTGCTTCGAAACGCTGATGCGCGCGTACGCGCAACGATCCGACGTCGTCGCGTACTTTCAGGCGAGGTCGCGCTTTGTTTGGCGCGATGATGATCTTCTCGCAGGCGATTTGGAGCGTGGATATCGTGCGGGACGCACTCTCGCGGCACGCCGTGTCGACGTCGTCCGACGCGCCGGACTCGTCGCATCTGGTCGCGGCGGCCGGCTCGGCGCGCGAGATGGTGCGCGCCCTCGGAACGGATAAGGCGATCGGGACCTTTCCGGCGGCAGCGTGCGCGGCGGTCGGCGACGATCCGGCGCTGCTCGGGCGGCTCGTGTTGCTGCCGGCGCTGCGTCGCGCGTTGCGCGTGGCGTCGTCGCGCGAGGGGCGGCGCCTGGCCGACGACCTGGGCCGGGATTTTGCCTCGGACGACGACTCGGACGACGTGCTTTCGACGGCGCGTGACGAGGACATTGCGAGGTTGTTCCGGTGCGTGTTCGACGCGCGCTTGCAGCGCGAAGTCGTCGACTCGGCCGAGCCCGACGACCGGCCGCGGCTCTCGGTTGTCGTCGAAAATCTCGCGAGGGCGTACCGGCGCGTGGCGGCGCGCCTCGACTTCCCGCCCGCGTCGGCGAAAAGCAGTGCGCGGGAACCACGGGAGCACGGGGGGCCGTCGGCCGTCGCGCTCCGGTTCGAGGCGCTCGAACCGAGACCGCGCGCGCTGCGCCACTGCTTTTGCGCGTCGCTCGCCGAGGTTAAGTGCCTGGCCGACGTCCTCGCGCGGCCCGAGTTCGGGGAAATCGTCGCCGAGGACGTCGCAGCCCTCGACGCAGCCACTGCCTTCGATGCCGATGCCGGACGTCGGGCCATCGTCGCGCTCAAGTCGTCGCCGCCGCCTTCTTTGCGGTCCGAGAGGACGACGACAGCGAAGCACGTCGAGCCGGCGTGGCGCGAGGCTCGGCGCGGCCGCGCGGTCGCGCGGCGGTACGCGCGTCGCGCGGCCGTCGACCGGCCGCACTTCCTGAGGCGCGGCCGACGCAAGACGCCGACTTTATTTTCGGAATCGGCTCCGCCCAAGGTTGGCTCTATCTCGGCGGCGGTCGAGGAGTTCTCCCACCCAACACGCCGCCGCCGCCTCGACGATCCCGACGACGACGACGTCGTCTCGCGGCCCCGCTCGGACGACGACGAACCCGAAAACATCCAGCTCTGTGGCGTCGATTCTTCGGAGCTAACGTCGCGCGACGCCAGCATCAAGAGAGTCGAGGAGGACGAGGACGTTGCGACGACGACCCGCGCCGATAACGAAGACGACCCCGCCGCGTACGGCTCTCGTCGCGGCGGCGCGTCCCGAGTGGATTCCCGACCGCAGCAGAGCATCATCATTCGCAACCACTCGACCGTCGTTATCAACAACAAGTATAAGCGGTCGGACGACGACGACGTGATCTTGGAAGACGAGGACGCGGCGACGAGACTTTCCTCGAACGACGACGCGCCGATCCAAACTCGCGAGCTCGCGCGGCGCGAGGAGCCCTGCGAGAGAGGGGACGGCGACGAGGGCAGCGACGTGTTATCCGCCTGCGATGACGGCGACGCTCGCTCAGAGGCCATGCCCGCCGATTTGCCCGGCCGTCCGGCGGCCGAACGGAGGACGTCGCCGTCTTTGAATTCTAGGCATCGACCGCGTCCGTCCGACGGGTCGATTCGCGCTGCCTCGTCGAGTAGCCTTCGGAGCGGAACGGTGGCGCGTCCATCTTCTGGTTCGATTCGAGGTAGTGAGCGTTCGAGGCGACGAGCGGCGCCGACAGTTCCGACGACGCCGCCGAGCGGTCGTCGACGGGAGGAACGATACGACGAGGAGTCGGCGTCGAGCAGCAAACGGCCGTCTCGAGATCGCGCCGCCGCATCGTCTCTGCCGCCGCCGAGCGCGGGGAGGAGTCGAGCCCGCGAGATTTTCGGCAGCAGCAACGCGAGGGCCAACATCGTCCAGTCCGGTGGTATTGAGGGTGGAGGCAAATCGGTCCGGTCCCGCGACTCGTCGTTATTATTGTCCTCCGGGGGCGACGCGGAGGGCGACGAGATTGCCGGCCTCGCCGCGCTGGTCCCGCCGGGCATTCGCCTCACCAAGCACTGTCGCCACTCTCGACCGCACGGCTGCCACCTCAGCGTTGATGCTGACGGCACGGCAATCAAGTGGACCACGCGAAGGCGCAACTCGTCTGAGGCCGAGCTGAGCGTCGACGAGATCATCGACGTCAAGCTCGGCCTCGCCACGCCCGTTTTCAATCGCTATGGAAACGCAAACAAGGCGGACTATTGTTTTTCCGTTTTGACGCGATTCCGCTCTTTGGACATCGAATGCGCCTCGCGCGCGACGCGAAACAACCTCGCGGCTGCGATCGATTTCCTCAGAACGCATTCCGAGCTATGAAAGGCCAAGTAGTTTCAATATCAACAGCTTTGCTCGTGGGAGTACTACTACTACTCAAGAGGATTCTTCGACGCATCTCCTCGCCTTCTTTGTGGTATGGTATTGTTGACCGACGACCCAAAAACCATATGCTGCTCCTCGCAAAGATATATAATCTATATACGTACGACGGACGACTCCTATGCAGTAAAAAAAAAAGTCCAGTCCAGTCGAGTCGAGGGGGGACGACCCCTACGCGCCGGCCCCGTTCGCTCTCGGTCGTTGAGTTATGGGGTCACGGCTGTAGCCGTATCTTTGTGCAAGCGCCCACACCTCCGCCGAAAGCGCGGCCTATGCGCGAGAGGCGGTGAGCGCGGGCATCATGCGCGCGAGCGTACGTTGAGTTTGTCCAGCTGCGCCCACGTAACGCGCAATGTCTGGAGCATCAAAGAACATGAGGAAACCGACCGTAGGAAGAAACCAACCTCACCGAGCCTCCGTGGTTGCCGCGTTGGAACTTGTGGGACTGCTCGTTCGCAGTTTCGGCCGCGCTCGCGCACGTCGCCTGCCGAGACTCACGACGCCCCGCGGAGCCCACAACAACTAACCCCGTCCACGATGTCCGCGAGCTCGCAGAGTTTCGCGTAGTCCGCCGTCTCGATTTGGAAGCCTGCGTTGTCGCACCTCGGCGAGAATCGCCGCGGTTGGTCGATCGACGCACGGTAGTCCGCGACCGGCTCGACCATCGCGTTCCAGGCGAGCCAGTAGAGAGCGAAGCCTTCGACGAGCGCCGTGACGCTCTGGTCGGACCAGTCGCGGCCTCCCATGCCCATGCTTTTCTTGCCCTCGCGGTTTCTGAGGATGCTAAGGCGCGCGGACCGCGCGAGGTCGGTGCCGTTGGTCTTAAATCGCGGCAACACGAACTCCTCGATGTGGACCCAGCACTCGACGCACTGGCCGAAGGCGACGCTCGACGAGAGGACCTTGAGGGGGTGGCGGACGACGTGCGCGACCGCGCGATAAAGACACCTGTTGGTCGGTACGACCCGCGAGTCTCGAAAAAGTTTTGGCGCTCACGGCGACGTCGACTGCTTCCGCGCCCAAGCCACCATTGGCGACCGGAGTGTTTTGGCGCCCCAGCTGGAAGGAAACACGTGGAGGGAGAGGGCGAGGCGGCGGCGCACCGTTTGTAATTTCCCTGTCGCCCTTCTGCTGCGACGAACGTATTAACTTCGAAAGCGCGAACGTCGCCCACGCACCGAGCAACGCCGGACCGTTCCTCGATGCCCAGCTCACGACGACGGAGGCCGATCGCCCCCTGAGCAATGGTTCCTCTGGTGCGCCAAAAATCGATGCACCGCACGGTTGCTCGTGCGTAACTTCGCCCAGCACTCGCATGTGCGAGAGAAACGACCATACCTATGCCCGGTCGTCGGAAACCTCGAGTCATATCATGCTCACAAAGTGCGTCCCCGATCCGCCGCAGCCGGTCACGAAGAGCGGTCGCACGCACTGCTTCGCGGTCTTGTTGCACGCTGGATCCCACTTGAGCATGAACCGTCGATACCTGCGTCGGTCGGCGGACAACGTAATGAGCAAACCCAGAGTGTCATCTCACTCGCAGCTCGTGCTCACGCGAGATAACATCTCGCGTTGCCGCACCAGGTACTCGCTGTACTCCGTGGCCGTGGCGACCAACGACAACAACGCCGCCAACGCCGCCAGAAACATCCTTTGAATGAAACCCTAATAATTACAATCATTCTTGGTGACTGACTCTCGGCGGCTTGAGCCTTGCGAGGGCATCCGCCCTCCCGGCGTAGGTTGGCACCCACCTATTCGCCTCCCAGGCGGGCCGGTTGGCAGCCGGAACGTTCGCAGTGGGACGTGGTATGGCCGGAGGGCGAAGACGGAAGGTTATCGACGAGTTGGTTTTTCGGTCACATCGCTGTCTCCTCGTCGCATCGCGACAAGCTTGATATCAGGTGGTCACTCTCCGCCGACCGACCTTTCGGCGGCGCTTCTCGTCTACAGGCCCGTGATTCCGGACTGGCTCCTGTCGGTCCGGCCTGGCTCCCATGCTCGGGAGAGGTCTGAAGTTAGTTAGGTAATTCTTGACTCGGCGGCACGAGTATGGCGATTTGGAGCGCCGTGTAGTCGGCGGGGTCGAAGTTTGTGGTCCGGTACTGAGGGTCTAGGAAGTATTCCTCAAGCTTGGGATCAACGTCAGAGTTTCTTCGGCGAAGGGAGGCGCGCAGGAGGGTGGTTGCGAGGTCGGGGAGGACCCGGAGGCCGAGGCGTCGGCTCTGGGCTTCGAGGAGGATCCGGGGCTTGAGTTCGACCGGGCGAAAGAGCGTCGCCAGGAGGATGCGGTCGAGACCCTCCTCGCCGCTCGGGTCGAAGTCGAGGCCGTCGGCAAAGCCGGCGTCGACGAGGCGACCTAGCAGGGATTCCGCAACCGCCTCGAGAGAGACGGAGGACTCGTCCGTTCGGAAGGCCGGAAGGTTACACACGCAGGCGCCGTAGCGTCGTTCGAAGTCCGCAGCCTGGGCGTCGGTCGCAAGGAGCGAGTTGTATGCGCGAAAGGCGCAGTACGTGTCGTAGCCGAAGCCCTCGGGAACGACGCCGCGATAGGTAGCGGCGTTGTCGTCGGCGAGCTCGCGCACGCGGCTCGCGGTAACGCCTGCAGCCCCCGCCGCCGCGCGATCGCCACACTCGCGCACTCGCGCAGCTACCTCGGCGTTGAGAGGTCGCGGCTCGAAGCTCCTCCCGGTCGGCGGCTTGTCGCGCAGTGCGAAGCTCAGCGCGTCCCATCGTTTGTCGAGGGCGTCTGCGAGCTGTGCGAACCGGACGACGCTGCGCCGGATGGCAATCCCCACGTCATCCCCATCATCCCACACGCTCGAGACGACCAAGCTCGCCAGAGCTTCGCGTCTTCCGATTCCTACTGGCGTCAGCGCCAAGGACGTCGGCCAAACAAAGACTATCAGCCAATAATAATAACTTCTTCGACCCATAACCTTTGCTTCACAACGAACCACAGGGTTAAGATATTGGTGCCGACAGTGACGGGTTAAGACACATCTACGAGGCGTCGTCGTCGGATGTTTGCTTCCCGAGCGGTCGGAAGAAGCGGTGCAGACCTGAGGTTCGTCTGGCGCTGGGCGTCGGCTCCGCGCGACGTCGCTTCTCCTTCCGGCCATCTGGGCCCGAGGCAGGGCACATTGTGACCCGCTTTTCGGAAGGGTCGTCGTCGAGGAGCATTAGTCTGCGCTTTTTGTCGGTGTTCCTCGAGAGTATCATCTGGCGTTCGATGTCGCGGCGATACGGACTTGGAAGTTCTCGCAGCGTGTGCGGGCATATGGCGTCGGGATCAACATAGTGCTGCTGCCGCGCGATGCGCTGCGACGGTCGGGCAAAGAGGGGAACGCGCGGGGTGACAATGGGCCGGTGCGTGCAGTTGAGGTCGTCGTACTCGACCGACGGTCCGCTGTGGTCATGGCAGGGCGGGCAACACGCCTCGGGAGGGAGCAGATCGCGAAGCGGCACGCACCGCGGCTTGCTCGGAGGCAAGGCGTCCCACACCGGCGCGAAATAGAATGCAGCCTCGGCTCTCCGAACGTTGGCGACGTACGCGGGGTCTTGGGGCGCGAGGCGTTGACCGAGGCGTTCGAGGCGCTCGTCGTGGTCTCGCGCGCGGAGACCGAGGACGCGCTCGATCGCGGTCACCGGACCAACCTTGTCGATAGCATCGACGTAGTCGCAGCCTGCCAGCACACAGGTCTGAACGACCATGCGTGCGCCGCTCTCGCCCGCGCGCAGGAGCGCGCGAAGTGCTTTGCCGAACTTTGACCTATATGAAAAAGAGTCTGCGCGCACGCGCAGCGCGTGCCCGTCGCCGTTCTTGTCGAGCTTCATCAAGAACACCGCGTCGGCGAGAGAGCAGAGCGCCAAGTACACGAAAATGTCCGAGTCCTCCGACACGATGCCGTGCGCGACGCCCGTCACGCAGAGCGCGGCGAGCTGCGGATCGGCTTCGCCCGGCGCGACGAGAGAGCGCGCCGCGCGAAACGCCTCGTCGCTGTCCTCGCGTTGCGCCTCGCGCAGCGCCATAATCGTCACCCGGACCATCTCCGTCGTCACAGAGACGGTCTTCGCGTAAAGCTTGGCTGCACGTACCTCGTCATCGCACGCGCGCGCCTCCGCGAGCGCCTTCTCGCGTTTGAAGCGCCTTGCCTCGTCCGTCGACTGCTTGACCGCCGTCGGCGGGCCGTCGAAGACGACGACGCATCGAACACCGTTGCGCGCGAGAAGCCGCACGCGCTCGACCACAAAGTGCGCGTACTGCGTCGTCTCGATGCCCTCGGCGAGCTCCCGCGCGCACGCCACCGCACCCCTGTGCAGCCACGCGTGCCCGTCGGCGCATAACGTCTGGCCCCGCAACTCGGCGAGTTGCAAAGGCTTGGTCGCTGACTCGAGGTGCGGATGGAGCCCCTTGATTCCCATCACAAACCGTGCATTTCGGCGCTCACTTATGTATTCCCATCGCGCACTAACGGCTACGGTCCGAAGTCCCCGGGGGTATTTTGATACCGTCGCCTGGTGACCGCTGCTAGACCGTCGGTGGGCGCGGAGGAGGAAGCTCAAATGTGACTGCTTTAGTTTTACCTAAGCATTAGGCTCGCCCCTAGTTAGTTTAGTTAGTTAGGGAGTTGTTAAAATGTGACTGCGTTAGTTTTTTTTACCTAAGCATTAGGTTCGCCTCTAGTTAGTTCGTTAGTTAGTTAGGGAGTTGTTAAATGCACGGATTTCATCCCCAGCGGCATCAGTGGCTAGAGCCCGCTGCGCAGTCTGCTGGGCACGGTTTCTTCTTCTTTGCCGTCCTCTGCGGCCTTTTCATCTTTCTTCCTCTTTCTCGCCGCTCATCTCTCTCCATCCTGGCTTTTTGTGCCTGGGAATTGCTTACCTATTTTTTGTTTCGAAAACAAGATTTAGAATAGCCGGTATGTTAGACAAAGCCCTGCACGCTGTGCCCCAATATCAGCAAGTGAATTGTACAATCACACAGGGGGGTATACGTTCATCTCGATGTCGGAGGAGGCGAGAGTGTCCACGCATTTCAAGCTGCAAAACTAGTTTTATGATGGTCAACTGACATAAAACGCCCGCAGTTGGAGACGCAGGAGGCATAACTTCTAGCGCTCGATAGCCCGAATGATGAAGAATACCCTTGATGACAAAGGTAGCATGTACGCAACAATGTAATGGATAACAACACCAAGATGCGGGAGTCCGAGTACGAAGCGTAGCGAGAATGGCGCCTTGGGGCTATTTTTACGGCAATCAACCTCAAGCTCAGAGAGCCATAATACGGGATCTCAAATTCAAAAGTAGATAATTTATACTGTTATGTTCAATACACACAAAGACCTAAGGTGGTGGACGAAAAATGGAAATCCGGCGCTTCCTGACGACGCCAGGCTCTCTTTCAACTTGCGAGAAACGGTTATACTAAAATTTTATTATCATTATGGTTAGCAACTCCCAGGCTCAAAGATAAGAGCAGGTGTAGTTTAGCGGGATGGCTTGCTCCGAGCTCTCGTATGTAAGCGACGAGGATGCGCCCGTCCTTATCAAACGCGGCGCGAATGAGCTCGCTACCGCTACATCATGCACTGAAGACGCAATTGACATGCGCAAAGTCCATGCTTCGATGTGACGTTCACTTATGTGCGAAGACGGGAAGGGGAGACTTTCTGCCTTTCAAAGTACCTAGCTTTCTGCCCAGCCCTTCCCGCCGTCGAAACGAGATGCGACACAGGAGGAGGAGAGTCAAAAAAATGCTGTCTGCATTCGAAATCCGTGCGAGTCAAGCTCAATGCTGGTGGCCCGTGCAAGTCAAACTCATGGCTGGTGGCCATGTGTAGTGGAGTAGTCGCTCTCGGTTGTTGTTCTGGGGGTATATTTTTCGAGCATGCGAAAATAGGTAACCACACCGCGGAGGGAGTGTCCTGGTAGCAAACGAAATAGTGGCGCTAACACCGAGTGACCGTGGTGGCGTCGACGACGTCGGTGTCGTCGTTCGCCAAGGCGATTTTCGACGAGTCATATGGCGGTACGTGCATCGCCGCCGTCGATTGTGGGTTGATGGGCTTGATTGCATTGAAAGCTTTAGCGCCGAGATCCGACTCGTTGGTTAGTGGAGACGTTGTCTCTTGTGAGAAGCCAGCGGCGTGGCGAACCGCAGGCACTGGCATCTGAAAGGGCTGCGATGCAGGGGACAGAGGGTCCCTGGCAGAGGCTTGGCGGATGTAACCAAGGACCTGCTCGGCGGAGGGCCTCGAGGTGGGTTCCTGGGCCCAGGCGCTTCGGATGATGGTTCTGATGTCGTCGGGCGTGTCGGGCGGAAGCTTGGGGCGATGGCCGTGTATGCCGACGGAAAGGATGATGCGCATGGGAGGCTCGTTGAGGAGAGGCCTCGAGCGGGTGAGAGCTTCGTAAGCCACCATGGCGAAGGAATAGACGTCGACCTTCTCGCTATATGGTTCATTCCGGAGGAGCTCGGGCGCCATATAAGGCAGCGTACCGGCAAGGCCGATGATCTGGTCGCTTTCCTTCTCGCGAGCAATCGAGATACCAAAGTCGGCGAGCTTAATATGGAGCGGGCGGCGAATGAGGACGTTCTTTGGTTTGATATCGCGATGGATGATGGGCGGATCAGAGAGATGGATGTAGTTGAGTCCGCGACAGATCTGCTCGCAGACCGAGTACCACGTGGCTCGTGTGAGCGCGACCGGAGGCTCCTGTTCGTAGAGCAGGTCGTGGAGCGAGAGGTCGAGTCGTTCGGTGACGACCATGACGTTCCCCTCGTCGCAGTTCATGACGGCACCCATAAACATAAGAATGTTCGGATGCCTCATATTTGCCAAGAGGCAGATCTCCCTGTCGAAGCGGACGACTGCCTCGTTGTTTTCCGACGTCAAGACGCTCGCCTTGAGTCGTTTGACGGCGACGGGCGCGCCGCGCCAGAGTGCCTCGCGCACGAGCCCGAATTTGCCTCCGCCCAGACTCCGGCCGATTTCGAGCTCGTTGCTGTCGATCTCCCAGTCGGCGTGAATACTCCTGGCTCGCCGCAGCTGCCGACGTCGGAAAGAACAGCGTATTTCGAGGTTTGTGGGACTTGCCGACGATTGTCGCACCAACGGGAACGACGACGCGCTCTCGGCGGTAGTAGGCCGCGGCTTCTTGGAAGCGCGCGGTTCCTCCTTAGCTTCGACGCGTGGATGGACAGTAGCCCCCTCCGCAAACGACCCGAGCATCGAAATCGTCGGCGCCTCGTCCTTCTTCTCCCCGTCGTCCGACGACGTCTCGGGCGCGACAGACCGCTTTCGACCAGACTCGCCCCTGCCCGACGACGATTGACGGATCAAGTGTTGCATAGCTCGGCCAAAGCCCACTTCGTCGTGCGTATTCTCGGGTAACGACTCCCATTTTTCAACGAAAGTGTCGAAGTTTAACGCGACTTCCTCGGGGCTCCCTCGCTCTCGCGGCGCTACAATCATGCCGAGCAACCTCCGTTCGTCCTCCGCGTCACGGGGTCGAAGAACGCACGTCGGAAAGCAGTGAATAAGCTTGGACAATTGCAAGTCCCTCGTTGGGGTGAGCGCTTGCAAGACGGCGCAGAACTCGCGCGCGTCGATCGTCGAAGAACCGTCTCTGTCCAGAAGGTTAAACACCGTGCGCAGAGGGACCTGCGCGGGCTCGTAGGTATCCTCTTCTCGGCTCGTCGGCATCGGAAATGTGCAGTGCGTTGAGACCCACGTCTGCACCGACGGCGAATCTTTTTCGTCGCTGCTTTTTGGCGTATCATTCGACGGCTCAATTCTGGTGGTCCCCCCAGCGCCATTATTGTTATCCCCCCCGTCTCTCAGCCCGTCGTCGTCTGTCGGGCCGTCAAATTTGATGCCCGGGACGAACTTGACGCCACGTCTCGCACAATGCTCTTGTTGCCTGGGAAGACGCATGTGCCCTTTTGCACACACCACTTGCAGCAGTAGTATAAAAATGAACAATCCTGGTCCCTAGAGTAGTACATATTTTAAGTAGTAGTACTTGGCAATCCCAAATGAAGAAGTTTCCGTTGTGCCGAAATCCAAGTGCGTTGGCGATATGACGTTCTGACCTTTTTTGTCAGTCAGCGTGTTGATGCAAAAACTGAGACCTCTTTCATCACTAATCATAAATGTCCGACAGCAATGGCACTGGGATTCCTGATGATTTGAGTCGCGCAAGAAAATCGTCGTCGTCCTCGTCTTCGTTGTTCGCTGATCGACTTTTTGGTCGGGTTGGCCCGTACTCCGGCGTGCACCACAAGTCGGGGGCGCAGTCGGCGCGCAGGGACCTCCTGAAGTGGATGACAGAGATGGACCTGATGGGGCCCAAGCAGCGCGCAGGAAACTATTGGAAGGTCCCAAAGCTCGAGGCGGCACTAGGGGAATACGCGGAAAAGGTCACGAAAGCGACCAAGGACGACGGCGTCTTCAAGAACGCGCGAAAAATGGGCCTTCTCGCGTTTCCGAAGGACGTATTAAGCACAGACTATTTTAAAGAACTGCACTATGTCGATGCCGAAAACGGCGATTCGTGTGTGCACCGCACCATTCGGAAGTGGGCATTCGCATCGAGTGCTACCGAGTCCGAAGACCTGCTCGACGACCTCCGGGCGTTATGCCTCGCGGGCGCCGACCTTTGTGCGAAAAATTACGCTGGCGAAACACCAGTTCTGTTGGCGATCAAGTTGGACGCTCACGTTCCTCTGCGAACGTTGCTCGAGTTCGACGCTTATGCCTTCGCCGATCGGTCGCAAGGCTCGAACGAACCACTCTTATCTTCGGCCGAAGTCAATACTCCCCGCGCGTTTGACGTTGTCGCCGGGTTCTTGTACGAGACCGGTCGTCTGGGCAAGTGTGCGTTTCGGCGCAACGACGGGGGTTACACGGCGCTGCATCTCGGTGCGATCAACGACGGCGTCGAGGTTCTGGAAATCGCGCTCTCCTACAACGAGTTCAAGAGGCGACGGGTCCTCGACGCGCGGTCCGCCAGGGTTGAACGCAGATCGCATCAAATTTCCTCTCGTGTCTCGACGGTCCACAACCTCCTCCAATGTGCACTCGCGAAGGCCGCGCGGTATGGCCATTTCCGGTCACTCGAGTTGCTCCTCGTTGCCGGCGCTACCGCGGACGTCCGCGACGGCATAAATCGCACGCCGTTGCACATAGCCTGCGAGTACGGTTTCGTCGAGTGCGTCCGGCTCCTCCTGGCGCACGGTGCAAACCCCACGGTTCGCGACGTGCACGGCCGAAATGCCCGTGACCACTGCGTGCTCGGCCAGTCATACAAGATCGTCCGCCGCCAGTCGCTCGACGAGGTTCTCGCGAGCTTCAGTGTCTTCTACACCGACGAGCATAAGCGTGCGTGCATGCATTGCTCTACCGTTAACTACGAAAAATGCCTTAGCCTCCTCGACATCGGGATGTCAATCGCACCCGTGCGTTTCGACTGGATTCTCAGACCCTTCGTTCCGTCGTTCTTCGCGCGAGTCTCCGACCAGATCGCTACAAATTCGAAGGAACCCACAGTCTCTGAGTCCGGCGGCTACGCATCGTGCATTTCCTGGTTAACCTGCGCCGATTAGCGACGCTGCAGTGTGGTCGCACTGTAGTAGTTCTGAGCACGTTGCACGCGAATCAAATAATAAAGTCGCTGCTGCTGAGCGCCCGGGAAGCCTTCTGGATGATACTGGCGGTCAGATCGGAGACCCCCCCCCCGCCCTCGTAAGTCCCATGACCGCAGGGTGCCTTCGTACGGGTGTATGTGCGTACACCGATGCAAGCCACCGCATATGGCGGGCCCGTGCGAGAGCAAACCCAGCCGGGAAGTGGGGAAGTCGCGTAGGAGGCGACTTCCACGGGCGCGCCCGCAGGACGCAGCGTAGCCCTTAGTTTTAATGGGCTGGATTATTTATTCCGCCGTGACCATTTGAGTGTCCAAGAGCACCACACGTGATGTCGCATTATTATTAAAGGGGGGCCGCGAAGATCAGCAGAGTACAAGGGCAAAATAGCGTGATCAGAGCGAGCGAGAGAAGGGGTAGGAGTAACGATGCGACACGGTAATTCATGCCAAATGAAAATTGTTGATTTTCGAACTCACTTGCATGGCTAACGCAGCCTTCTTCCGTGTCGAACTCGTCTGCGCGCGTAGGCAATGAGGGTGCCCTTATCTCAGACCATTTGGGGCTATAAGGGTTTATTTATCCCATTTGTAACATCATGCCCCGGACCAGCGCAACGACGGTATTTTCCACTGCACCGCAGTAAAAGTAGAGCTGCTAAGGGTCATAAAACACTGGAGCACGCTGGCGCCTAAGCTCACATCCCAAGGCGCATGACGCTGTATACCGCGCTCGAGGATCGAGGCGAACCACCTTTCGTAACTTGGGCGTATGATAATGTTCGACAACCCACTTGGGTACAGTTTTCGCCGCAGATTGAAAGGCTTCTTCGAAACTCGGTGACCGGCAACAGACACAGAAATGGTGACAGCGCCATAACGCACCCATCACCTACTCGCTAGTCGGCAAAAACTGGATGCTTCTGACCGAACGGAAAGAGGGCGCCCCTCGACCACAATAGCTGATGGCGAGGCGAATCGGCGTCTGCGCTCTTGGACTTGATGCCGGCCCTCAACTGAATGATGACTTGCCGTGGAGGAGGCCGTCCGCGAGCCCGCGTTTTTTTTTTCTCGCAAGGCTCCTTAAACTTATCCCCAACGCGTCGAAGTTCGCCCGTCATCAACTGCGATCAGGATCATCGGGCTGGCTTTTTAGGGGGGGTGAATCAAGGTAGGTTTGCCGCTGCTCGAGGTATAAGTCGATCGATGGGGCTCGGACGTGTCGACGAAGACATGCCGGAGGGGCTCCTGGACGAGTTATCGGCGACGCAGCAGCCCCGGCAGCTCCGAGTAGGCGATCGGGACGCCTTGACCTCGACCCGCCGCGACAGTCGAAGAGCTCGCGGATGACCGGTTGCAAAACCCGAGGATCCTTCGGAGCCTGACGACGGTGGAGCTCGGACTCGCGCCCTCGCCAATCTAAGCTGGTAATCAATCAGCACTCTCGCCCCCGCCCACCTAAGCTGCTTTAATAAGCACACGTTCCGCCGCCCTTTAACCTTTGAGTTTATTACTCCTAAACCCGCTATGATCTATGTTTCGAGTCTCCACCAGCAATCTTGGGTGTAGTGTGCGCTCGAGGCCGGCGCGAAGAGACAGCGACCCGTTCTCGTTTCCCGGTGGGTGGTTGCCAGGTCTGCGGACGTAACGATCATCTTGGTTTCCTAGCAACAACTAGACCGAGAGTAGCGAAACCTGCGCCGCCGCCGGGTCGAGAGCCGTGCTTCGCAATCGGTTACGTCGTCGTCTTATGGGCCCAGCGCATCGGCGACACTCGCATCGGTCCCCGAAGAAGGCCGAAGGGTTTCTGCCGTGGTACTGCCTGTCGCGCGAGTATCGCGCCGCCAAACGGCTCCAAGGTGGGACGCTCACGCGACCCAACAAGAAGAAGAAGAAGAAAGGGACGACGAGGAGGGGAGCAGGATGTGTGGTGGTGACAAGAGAAGCCGCGCGTCGTTTCCCCCTCGGTCTATTGGGGGTCGTCGCATTCGCAGGTGCGTTGCTGTGGTTGATGCGACATCGTGGCGTTATCTAGTCACGGTCGGGAATAAGCTAGGGAACTAAATCAGAAGGACGCAAGATTGCGCTCGAGTCGGGCGAAGTAGTCTCGTTTCCAGGGCTCGTCGTCGCGGAGAAGCCAGAAGACGAGCTGGATGCGCTCGCCCGAGTCGAGGGGCTCCGCGGCGTGGTAACAGCTGTCGTGGAGCACGGCGACGCCGATACGGTGCGGACATCGCCAGAGGGTGCCCTTTCGTCGTTCGTCGTCGAACTTCGGAGTCCCCGGGGCTCGGTCGGGGTCGTCGTCGACGAAGAGAAGGTCCCCGCCGGTCCAGGCGTCGCCGAGATTGAGGTTGAAGGTGAGGTCGGCATCGTCGGTGTGGAACCTTAGGGCCGTGGGGTCCTCGGTCCCCGCCGCACCGAGGCGTCGGTAGCGAAGGGCGTAGGCGTGAGCGTGAAGCTCGGTGGTCGAAGTAGCGGCAAAGTGGGCCGCGCAGAGGGGCTCGAGGACCCGCCGAACGAACCACTCGCACCATGCCTTGGCAGCATCGCCCGCCGAGCCGTCCGACAAGACGACCCTTTGTCGCTCCCCGTCGGGGGAAACCCCGCCGCCTCCTGCCGCGCCGGCGCGCCGATCGTCGCCACTAGACGCGCGGACGAGGGTCGAAATCTCGAGTGCCGCGGCCTCGTGGAGCACGGGGACTACCACCACGCGCTCGCCGCGCGGCTTGGAGGCGAGTTGGCGCAGGCGACGAGGATCGTCGAGCGCTTCGCGCAGCCTCGGATCGAGGGCCTCGTCATTTTGCGGCCACATACATCAATAAAGCAAGGATAATTAATAACCCTTGCGATGGCGACCAACCTGACGCACAGGATGAACGTGCTGCAGCGGTGGAAGCTGCGGATCAAGCACGGGGTGATGCGGGAGACGATAGCGTACGAACTGCTGCGGCGGTACCCGCCCCCCCCGCCCCCGCCGATGAAGCGGAAGCGCGACCTAAAGGAGATCAAGTTGCCGACGGACCCCCTCGAGGAGGCGTATCGCGCCAAGGCGGAGGAATACTCGCCGATCTCGCCGATCCCGCCGATCGAGGACCCGTCCAAGGACCCCGCGGCCTACTTCGCGGCCAAGCAGTACGAGTACATGCGGCGGGGCTGGGACGACGAGGCGGCGGCCGAGCGGGTGAAGGAGGACATGGCGCGCGAGCGGGACTCGGCGATCGAGCAGGCTACGCGGGTCGCCGCCGAGTTCTCGCGGTGGCGCGCGGGCGCGGGGCCCCCGCCGGCGATGAGCGATGCATGCCTCGCCGAGTGGACGGACCGCGCCGCCGCCGCGGCGTCGTCCGAGTGGACCGACGAGCAACGCCTCGACGTCGACGCCTGGCTCGCAGTCGACGTGCTCGGGTGGGACTGGCGGTTGGAGCGGACCTTTCACGAAGAAGCCGCCGTCCTCGAGACCGACGGCGACGACGCTCCCGGCGTCGACCTTGCAAGAGCCGTGTTTCTATTGCGCCGGTGCGCTTTTGGCGACGCCGAAGATATCGAAGAACAACCAGAATTTTTTGAGCTCGGATCCTCGCTCCCCGACGTCGAGGAGGACCCGGACTTCGACAGGCTCCAGGCGCGCGCCGAGGCCAAGGCCCTCGCTGCGTGGACGCCCGAGGAGGTCGAGGAGCTCGACGCGTACATCGTCAAACATTTCAAGGAGGACAAGACGCTCACCGTCGTCGACCCGATCAAGGGCGGCGCGATTTCTCGCGACCTTCCGGTCGAGCGCCTACGAATCGAGATCTTTCCCGAGCTCTGCGCGACCTACGAGCGATCCAACGACGACCGTCACGTCGCGAAAAAAGATGATCTTCGCTTCGACGACTCGGAGGGCAAGAGAGTCGTCGCCGTCCGCAGCATCTCGGACCCCCACAAGGCTGTTCAGACCCTCTTCCGCCATGGTGTCTTCCCGAAGATCGACATCGATAACCTCATCGCGCAGCACGATAAGGCACTCGACCAACAACGACGCGGCGAGGGCGACGGCGACCAGGCCCGAGGAGGCATCGTCTTTCCTCCCGAGATCATCGAGGCCCTCCGCACCGAGCGGGCCCCTGGATCCTATGCTCGCCGGCGCGTCCAAGCCGCCAAAAGGGGGTTGCGCGAGAAGCGCTTTATGCAGCGAATCTACAGCGGAAAACGCGGCCGCTCCCTCGGCGACGACAGTACGTAGCCTCCTTCCTTCCTTCCTTCCTTCCTCCCTCCCTCCCTTCCTTCCTTCCTGATGCTACTGCTGCGCTGCGCATCATCGACCAGCTCCGACGACGACGACGACGACGACGATTTTCGCCTTGTTTTAGCACACATGTCGCCGCTAGAAGGAGGGAAGACGCCTCGCCGTTGGACTGGCGACGGGGCTCCTCCACGGGGTGAAGATGGGGCCGAAGACATCGGCGATATAGTCGCGACTTCTGCCCCCCCGGGAGATCGCGGCACCGAAGGCTTCGGCCGAGAGGATTTCTTCCTTTCTGAGACGTTTACTCAGGGCCTCACGTTGGGCAGCCGCCTCGCGACCGTGTCGGTCAGACTCCATCGGCGAGATGTTGAGCGTCGGGCCGTCTTCTGCGTGATTTTCGACGACATCGGGTTCGCGGTGGTCGTATACATTCGCTTGGCGGTGGCTTGATTTCTGGCGCTGGACGAGCTCAGCCAGCTTCTCCTCACCCTTGCCGTTAGGGTTGCCCTTGGCGACGTATGCCGAGCACTCGTCGATTGCAGTTCCAACGTCCGAGTTCAGGAGCTTGACGGACATGATCGCCCAATGCGGCTCGGCATTCCACGCGTCCTCCAGGATGGCGCTTTCGTACTCTCCGAGCGCCGCCGCGTGCTCCCCAACAGCAGTCAGCGCGTCGCCGTACAACGCGTGGAGGCGCGAGAGCCGCGACTTGACGGCGGCGACGACGTCCGTCGAGGCGCCATCGGCGATCGACAGCTCGAGGTAAGTCCGCACCTCTGCGATCGCCTCTCGTATGTTGCCTTGGTTCTCGTGGATCTGCGCGAGGTTCCAGTGGACGTGGGACGGCGCCTCGCAGCGCCCCGCGGCCTCGCAATACGCCGCCTTGGCAGTCGCGTCGTCGCCGGCTTTGAATTGCTCCGACCCATATCGATACAACAACCCCGCCAATTGATGTACACCATCCCTCGAGTTCCTGTGACTCTTGAGCAATAATCTCATTTGTCCGATGGCATCTACGAGAGCGCCGCGGTGGTCGTGGACGCGAGCGAGACCCCACCTGGCGGTCGCGTTGCCGTGGTCGATATCTAAAGCGCGGCGGAAATCTGCTTCGGCGGCGTCGTAGTCACTTTCAACCTCGATGTGCTGTTCGCCCGCGCGGGCATGAATCTGCGCCGTCCAGCTTGCGAGATTCGGCTTGGTCCCACCTTTCTCCGTGAATCGAGCAATCTCCTCCAGCGCTTCTCGCGGCTCCCCGCTCTCAAGAGCGGCCAGCGACAGGAGCCAGTGAGGCTCGCTAAGCATGGCATTGCCCTTCACCGCAGCTCGGAGCTCGAGACGCGCCAACCAGGATTCGCCACGAAACAAGAGCAACGCGCCGAGCTGACAGCGGGGCGCCGGCGATTCGGGCGCAGCGGCACTCGCTAAACGGTAATCGGCTTCGGCGGCGTCGCGTTCACCCTGACTGAAGGCCTGATCGCCGCGCCGCGTGTACAACGAACTCAACCAAGCTTTGTCGTCGGTCTTTGCAACGTGAGCAATCGCCTTACTAAAATCGGAACGGGACTCGTATATTCGACCGAGCCGGAGGTTGATTTCCGCGCAATCCAACTTGCACGTTTTCTTGTCGATCGCTTCCAGAAAGTCAGTCTCCGCCTCGTCGTAATTCTCTTGGTCGAAGTATTTTTTCCCTCGCGCAACAAGGAGCGCGATTAAATTTAGAATCCCATCGCCTCCTGCTTCGATGTACAACCTCGCCTCCTCGATCGCTTTGTCGAGGGAAGCACGCTGTTCGTAAATCTCAGCCAGATGCATGTGGACAAACGCCGGGATTGCGCGACTCGTCTCAATGGCTCGGACGTAGGCCGCTTCGGCTTCGTCCAAGTGATTCTGTTCGTGGAGCTCCTTGCCGTGGCGTACCAAAAGGTCGACGAGCTTACGCTCGCCGTCTTCGTAGTCGTCGGGGTCCAGTGACAGATAACTTTCGACTTCGAAAATCGCCCTGTCCAAATTGCCGCGCGCCTCGAAAACAAGCGCGAGGCCCCAATGAGGATTTGGGGCTGTCTCATTGTAGCCTATCGCGGCACAGTAGGCGACTTCGGCACCAGGCAAGTCGCCCGCCACGCGCAGCTCGTCGCCGCGCAGCGATCCAAGATTGGCGCGCCTTATTCCTGGATTTGAGAGCGCCTCGTCTTCTAAAAAGTCGGGCCCATTCGCGTGTTGCACTGGTTTTTTTAAGAATGCGTCAAGGTGGTCGACCGCGCCACTCAGATCCCCCCGCAGCTCCCGCACCTGAGCCAAGAACCAGTGAGGCTTTCTGTCGTCGTCTGACAAGGCGCGCATGAGCTCCTGTTCTCCAGTTATGAGATTCTTGCGGACCAATACCAACAACACGCCAAGGTCGAAGTGAGCACGCGCGTTGCGAGGGGCAGATATCAGAGCTGCTCGGTAGTCTTGCTCGGCGTCATCCCAGTGGGCCTCGGCGTGCGCCTTCTCTCCGCGCCGACAAAGCACGTCCCCAAGTCGTAGACGCCCGTCGCCGCGGGCATCTCCCCCGTCGATTGCAGCGCGTATGGCATCCACGGCCGTGTCGAGTTTCCCCTGAGAAAGACTGACATCCCCCAGATCTGCGTACAAACTCGACGACAATTCTTTGCTGTCGGCGTCGCTCAGGGTGTTTAATGCTTGCTGAAAATCGGCTTTGCTCAGTTCGTACGAGCACTGCGCGAGGCGGTCTCGTCCGCGGCGCTGAAGCAACTTGGCGAGCGACGTTCGGCCAGCCTTATCGTCCGGCGCGGCCTGCCGGTAGGCGGATGCGGAGGCAATGGCACGATCGATGTCACCCCGCGCTCGAAATATTTCTGTCGAGTTGCAAAGAGAGGTCGTCGTTGCGAGTTCGGGATGAACGGAGGCCGCATCGTACTCGCGCTCAGCGTCGGCGGTCTGCCGACGTTCGAAAAGCCAGTCGCCGTAGTGATATCGTAGCTTTGCGATCTGCAGCTCCCACGACTCAAGGTCGGAGACGTGTTCCCTCATAAACTCGAGGTGCTCTTTGGTGTCGGCACCCGATTGGCGCGCCTTTGGCAACAAAAGCTCGAGGTGTTCGACGGCCTTGCCGAGACCCTCGCCGCCGCGCCGAGCATGGATTCGTGCTAACCGAACGTGGGGCTCTAGGGCGGTCTCGTCCGCCGCAATAGCCGCGACGTAAGACCGCTCGGCCCCGCGATCATCGTTGCGGACGTCATAAAGCAAATTTCCGAGTTCACAATGCGCACGCGAGTTGCTTGGGTCGGCGTTGATGGCCTCGCTAAAGCACGACTCGGCGTCGTCAAAATTAGACCGCGTCTCGAGCGCCTCGGCCAATTTCTGGAATCGAATCGAAAGCTCACGCGATCCGAGGCGTCGCTCGTCGCCCTCGTCGCCACCTAGTCGCACATACAGGCGAGCCTCTCGAACTGCGCCCTCGAGCGAGCCCTTATGGTCCATAACCTTCATCAGGTACCAATGAGGTCGTGGATCCGTCGGTCCGAGAGTCGACGCGCGCTTCAAAACTCGCTCCGCCTCCTCGCCCGGCGCCAGAAAACGTCCGAGCTGGTAGTGGGCCTCTTGATTTCCCTCAAACGCCACGACGGCCGCGCGGTACTCGCCCTCGGCGTCTTTACTTTGTCCTCGCGCGCTTCCAACAGCAGCCCGAGTTGTACGTGCACGATTGATGCCCATTTCGCGTCGGCATGCTGAAAAGTAGCGCGCAGTTCTTCCTCGGCTAAGCGCGAATTGCTCAGCGCCTCCCACAAAATCGACCGTAAAAGAAGTGCGCTTCGACGCTGCTTGGATCCGTTTTGAGCGCCAGCTTGTACTGCCTCTGCGCGGTCTTCTTATCGCGGCGGAGATGCCAGAGCATTCCAGCGTACCGTGCGTGGACCATCGCAAGTTTCGCCTTGTCGCTTTGTGAGAGTTCGCTGCTCTTCTGTAGCGCGGCTGATTTTGCAGCAGCCTTGTACTTGGCCAGCGCGGCCTCCATGTCTTCGCATTGGCTGCACGTCGCGCGATGGCACGTCTCGACGAACCGCTGCGCGCAAGCCCAATACACCTCTCTCGGCCCAATCGACCTGCCACAGATTGAACATGCCCTTCGAGAGCTACCACCAGAGTAACTCGTTGTCGCCTCGAGACCATCGTGCAGATCACAAAATCGCATTGGTATCGACAAGTCGTCCGCCGATTGCGATTTGGTGACGTCGCCGGTGCCACACCCGCACAGAACCATCGGTGGTTCCACGATTTTGCGAATCCGAGAGCTTTTACTCTGTTGAGTACGGGACGCCCAATGTGGCACTCCCTCGTCGTCTATGACTTGCGGCTACTGCTCGAAGAATCGGAACTCATACGCTCCCCTTTTTTTTTTTTTTGAGAGCGGCGAACGTTCGATATTTTGAGAGATGTTGCATCATCAGAATGGATTCCAACGCCCTCATCAATTCGCACAATTCTAGGAATGCGAGGTGTATACATACTGATAACACACACGGGTGAAAAGCGAAAGTCCACTGCAAGTCAAAAGGCAGAAAGATCCAATCGGTTGCTTATCTTGCGATCCTAAAGGCTTCGAGCCTTGAGAAACCTACAAAATTGTTGTTTTCAACTTTCACACACATATTCCACGCGGTTCTGCCACGGAAAGTTGCCCGAAGAGCGGAGCGCTTTCCTTTGACCGCGAAAGACTCCAGCAGCATGAGGTCGGAGAGCCGTTGGAAGAAGAAAACTAACTAACTAACTAACTTCAGACCTCTCCCGAGCATGGGAGCCAGGCCGGACCGACAGGTGCCAGTCCGGAATCACGGGCCTGTAGACGAGGAGCGCCGAAAGGTCGGTCGGCGGAGAGTGACCATCAAGCTTGTCGCCATGCGACGAGGAGACCGCGATGTGACTGACAACCAACTCGTCGATAACCTTCCGTCTTCGCCCCCCGGCCATACCCCGTCCCACTGCGAACGTTCCGGCTGCCAACCGGCCCGCCCGGGAGGCGAATAGGTGCCAACCTACGCCGGGAAGAAGAAAAGCGAGCATATTTCCGTTGGAAAGTAGAGGGCAAAATCATGAACGGGCTGACGTTGTTCAGCAAGGTTTTTGCTCACAGTGTTTAAGCGAATTAGCGTGATGTGGAGCTTCGGAGCTCGATTACCAAAGGGGCAAATCCAACACACTCAATCTCAGCAAATATGGCGGTGTGTACTTAAGATGTAAATCTCACACACTCTGTTTTCACTCGCGGACTACTCTACACGCGTGAAGAAGGTTAATGCGCTGTCTGCGCCGGAATATTTATTTACCACGCTTGTTCTTCGAAGTCCTTATTACTAATCGACAGATGTTTGTCTGTCTGTCTGTCTGTTTGTTTGTTTCTTTGTTTGTCTTTAAATGTCGACTGCTAAGAGGGGGGGTGTGTGTGGGGAGCGTGAAGGATGTGGGTGGGTTGTTTGTCTTTAAATGTCGACTGCTAAGACTCTTACGAGCCGTTAACTATGTCTCAGTTTGTACTAAGACATACTCAACGGATCGCTGAGCTATGTTCATTTGTACTCAAGCAGTATGTGCCGCCACGCCGCGAGATCGTCGCGATGGAACTAGTCCCCATAGTGAAGTCGGCATCCTTTCGTCCCCTCACGCAAAAAAAGGAAAAAGCCCACGCGTTGTAGGACCCGGACCCGTCGTTGCGGCGCGGGCTAGTCTCGTTTTCTTATCCGACCCGCGGAGGTTTGGGCGGAGTGTTAGGGGATACAAGTGCAGGCCTGTGAGGAAGCTATGACACTTACCCCTGCACCACGTCCCCATTATAGTTCTCACATCTCCATTTTAGTTCTCACATGGCACCAGGTGCTCGTTCACGATCGAGCCTCTGCTTGACTTCGTGGCGACACCTCCTCGGCTTCAGTTCATTGCTACGTGTTCGGTTCGTTTCGTCTACCATGTCCTCGATCGAAATTAAAGATAGCAAGCTTTCGCAAAACCTTGATGCCTTCAGCGGTGAGCGACATTTTTTTTTCCACCAATGGACACGTCGTCGCGAACATGATCATCTCTACCGGCGATCACATTATCTCGACCAACGATCCTTGGACTAGCATCTCAGCATCTCGCTCTGCAGAAGCATCTCGCTGCTCTGAAGAAGAACTTCGCGTCAAGCAACAACGTTGATATCCATGAAAACCGCGACATGAACTTCACGCGAACAACATGACAACCGCGACATGAACTTCACGCGACTTTACAAGCGCATTACCGATGTCTACATGGGCCGTGGGGATCGCGTAGCGAACTTCCTCAACAAGTTCATCATCGGAGTATACAAGTTGCTCGGCATTGTACCTATCAAAGGAGTTCAAGTTGCTCGGCATTGTACCTGATCCGACGTACCCTCGAGTGTGTCCTCGCATTTGACTACGTGCATCGTGCTTCAAGCCTTACTGGCTTTGTTTTACCGTCTCGCGTTTCGTACCGATGAATGTGGTTCTACCCTTGAGAAGTTCAACAACAACGATGAATGTGGTTCTACCCTTGAGTAGTTCAACAACAATCAATTTCGATGGCATGCACAACCACTTCCGCCGCGCTATCCGCCGCGTCGTCAACCACGACTTCAGACTCTCCCAACTGACCTACCCTAGACGCCCCCCTTTCCCAACAACCTGGCTCTGCTCGATTCCGACGCACTACCCGATGTCCTTTTGGCGGCTGCAAGGATCACTTTAAGGGGGACTGCCGCAAGTTTCAGCTATTCCACGACAACGCCCTACCCACCATCGCCGTTCTTCTCAACAGCGCAACACTTCCAATGACTCCAAAAACACCCAACAACACCAACCCAAACCCACCACCACTAACACTGCCTTTTCTGCTCCTATGCCTACTCCCACCTTGACTGATTCTAGTTCCACTCCGCCGCTTTTCTTAATACCACCATCTATTCCACCCCCTTCACCGCCTTAAACGGCCACACCCACCGTCTCACATACCCCTCCCGATACTCTGCCTCATGCCAATCAAGTTAATTCCAAGTCGGCGTGTGTACCGCCGAATGTCTGATGCAAGCACATCAACAACTCCATCCCACGGAAGCCCCTCGTTTTTGTTTTTAGCTCCCATTGCACAGGCGCCTCGTTCTGTATTTTCCGCTATTCGTTGCTCAGCCCCTCGTTCTGTATTTTCCCCTCGTCGTTGCTCCTCTCCTCGTTCTGTCTTTTCACCTCGTCGTTGCTCCCCCTCCTCGTTCTGTATTTCGCCTATTCGTTGCTCCACTCCCCGTTGTGCATTTTCAGCTATTCGTTGATCCACTCCTCGTTGTGCTTGTCGGTTTTGGTAAAACCATTTTCGTGCTTCCTGTGTGGTTGGATCGCTCATCTTCGGGATCCTGGACAGACGCTTCTTTGCTGTGTGATTTGTGGTTCTCCTTCACGCACTTTTTCGCCGTTTTTCTGACCTTTAAAATTCGGTTTTGCTATCGACGTGAATTCCGTGTTCAGCACCCGCGACGCTATCTGCAAGCTATCTGCAACGTTCTTACGTGCCACAACTGTTTTGCCACTGTCTCCAACTTCTACCGCAGCCTATTCGAGTATGACAAGCGAAGCTCGCCGCTTGCTCCTCCAACGTTGGCCCATATGGCAATTTCGTTCTTGCGACTGCGAAAACGGGCCACTTTCTTATCTGTCACAGCAGGCTGGCATACAGCAGCCTGGTCTACCTGTGTTCGTTCCTTACACCGCTGGCGCGTCCGAAGTCTTCCATCTTCGCGTACAGGACGCGGTCGTGCCCATGGCAACTTGCTCGCGCCACAAAAACCAAACACCCACGTTCGCATCAAACCTGTTTACGCCTGTTTTGGATTCTGTCGACTCCGACCATCGTCATACCCTGGTCACCATGCAACATATCTGCCCAAAGGCCATGTTCTCATCAGACGTCTGGTACACCGCCATCATATGTACCAGCTTGTGTTTCCGCTATCTTTGCCCCGCTGCGATCCTCAGTGGCAACAATCGTCTAACGCACGTCATCCCAGGCACTTTTGTCGCTATCGTTCTTCAGACCTCGATTTTGCTGACAGTTTCACTTACCCGATTTCCTGCAATGTCAACCACCGAAGGAACTTCAACGTTGTTCTGACTTTCTCGAATCACGCTTCCAAGCTCTCGTCTACTGTTGCCCCATTGTCACCTGTTCTTCCGCTGTTGCCCCCTTGTTCGCTGTTGCCCCCTTGCCCCTTGTTTGATGAGAATGCGCCGGTTTCACTGGGACTGATCACCCCATCACGTGAACCGACCATTCTACGAGCTCGAGAGAAAACAACTGAAAGTGCAAAAGAGAGAAAACAACAGAAAGTGCAAAACAAAGTCGTGCCAAACGGGGCCGACCGCGCAAAGTCGACCAACGCGCGTTGCAACAACCAACAAACTTTTTTTTTTTTTTACGGGCCATTCTGTTTCATCCTGTCACAATGTTGATACGGGCCATTCTAATGTTGATACGGGCCATTCTGATGTTGATACGGGCCATTCTGATGTTGATACGGGGCCATTCTGATGTTGATACGGGGCCATTCTGATGTTGATACGGGCCATTCTGATGTTGATACGGGCCATTCTGATGTCGATACGGGCCATTCTGTTTCCCCCTGTAACTCTTTGTATGTCTCTTCTGTTAGCTTTCGTTTGTTAGTTCATTGTGTCTTCCTTCCCCTTTGTTTAGCAAACACCCTTGTTGATCCCTATGCACACGTTTATTACTCTGCTTCTGAAGAAATCTCTCAGTATTACCTTGACGAAACTACTATTACTTCCATTTACGTGAAGCTTTAGCTCCGACCAATCCTGAGCGTCCTGGCTGGTTGCAAGCCATCGCTAACGAATACAGCTCTCTTGGTCAGCTTGGTTGCTGGGATGTTGTGCGCCTTCCTTCGACGTTTTCTGGTAACATTTGCACTCTCAAGTGGATCCTCCGCAAGAAGTATGACTCTGGCCGCTTCAAATCGTACAAGGCTCGCCTCGTTGTCCGCGGTTACACGCAGGTTCACGGCAATGCTTACCACGTCACGTGCCGTCCTGTAGATGTCATCTCTGCTTTCATACAAGCCACTGTCTGGCGTTGCTGTTCATGACTGGGATTTGCATAAGTTGGATGTCAACTCCGCTTTTATCCAAGCTCTCATTGACGAAGACATCTATGTCTGGCCACCCGAAGGCTATGCTCCTCGCCAACCCACCGATGGTTCCAAAATCGTTTACAAGCTCCGTCGCTCTTGGTATGGTTGCAAACAAGCTTGTCGCAATTGGTGGCTTTATTTGGCACGCTTTCTCGTCAATGACTGTGGCTTCGTCCGCGGATCTGGTGACACTTGCCATTACAAGCTCGTGCTCAATTCTACCGTCCTTCTACGTCTCGTTCTGGTCGTTGATGATCTTCTTGTGGCGCACCCTCGTCATTGCATTGGCCATTACCAAGCCTTTTTCCTCCGTTTCCGCGCTTTCACTGACGTCAATGATCTTGATCTCACCTCTTACGTTGGTCTTTGCATCACGCGTGCTCGCCCTCGGAGAACCCTCACTCTTGACCAATCCCATGCTATCCGTGAAATCCTTACCGAACATCGCTTCATCAACAGTAAACCGAACTCACTCCCGCTCCCAAAGGTCTTCATCTTTCTGCGGCTGATTGTCCGGCTCCTGGTTCTCCAGATCACATCTTCATGGCACGCATCCCTTTTCGCCGTATTGTTGGCTGTGTCCTCTCCATCTCCATCATGACTCGTCCTGATATCACTTGGTCCGTCAATCAGTGTGCGCGTTTTTCACACAATCCTGGTAAACCCCACTGGCACGCTTGGCACGCTTTATCTCCCACTCTACGTTGTCTCAATGGTTCTCAGGATCTTGCCCTTATTCTTGGTCGCGATTCTACCCTTCCTCCGGCTTCGTGCTCGTTACCTCACCTCGTGACTTCGCCCGACATCTCCTGTCTCTTTCTGCCACAATGCCTTTCTTGACGTCTTCCTTCAAGCTTCTCCTCTGTGAGCATCTCACTTACCCCTTTTTTCCTTTTCTTTTCCAGCACCTGTGTGAGGACCTCACTTACCCCTTTTTCCTTTTCTTTCTTTTCCAGCACCTGTGTGAGGAAGCTATGACACTTACCCCTGCACCACGTCCCCATTATAGTTCTCACATCTCCATTTTAGTTCTCACAAGGCCAGTAAGTTCGCCAGTAAGTTCACCTGGTCCCAATCTCTAACCCCAGTAAGTTCACCTGGTCCCAGTAAGTTCACCTAGTCCCAATCTCTAACCCCAGTAAGTTCGGCGTAAGCCCACTCGTGCTCACATCCACTCACCCCACTCTCCTTCGAGCTCGTCGCTCTCACCTCCGCCAATCTAAGCTGCTTTGATCCGTACACGCCGCTAGCCCTTGCGTTCACTCTAAAAACCCCCGTAAGTTCACTTGGTCCCAGTAAGTTCACCTGGTCACTTAGTTCACCTATTCCCAATCTCCAACCTCAGTAAGTTCACGTGGTCCCAGTAAGTTCACCTACCGTGCGCGTGTAGACGCCGGGAGGGGGCTTATCGGTATTGCGCAGCACGTGTGGGGTAGGGTGGAGTCGTCGACCCAGATGAGTATATCTCCTCGGGGTTGCCGATCGACAGAGAGCCACGTAGAGCTGGACGTGGCAGAAGACGGGCTTGTGGGCAAGAGGACGCCGACCTCGCGGGGCGTCTGGCCCTGGCTCTTGGTGATCGTTTGGCGTCGGCGGGCCTTACGGGATACAGGTTGGAGGAGCCTCGGTGACAACGACACGATCGATCATGTATCTGGTACCGTTGCAGTGGCCGTGCGACGGGTCGAGGTTGCGAAGACATTAAGCTCGCGATCAAAGTCAGCATGCCGTTGGTTGTCAGGGAGTTGAAAACTCTACTGTAAAGAGCGAGGCGTCGTCTTCCGACCCAGCCTAGTCAGCCGAAAAGAACTCCGACGCCTCGTCTCCGGGAAAAAAAGGCCGCGGTCATGCGCGCGTTGTCCGCATCGACAACATCGTTTCGACGGGGCGTGAGAATGGCGCGCTGAAAGAGCCGCCGCGGGTCGTGGAAATAGTCTGCGAGGTCGCCGTAGACGGCTTGGAGGATCACTGTCTGGCTCTCGCGCCTACCTGATCCTTACTCTCGCGCCTACATGATCCTTACCCTAAATCGAGGGACAAACAGACAGACAGACAGACAAACAGACAGACAAACATCTGTCGATTAGTAGTTAAGACAAGTGCAGGCCAGTAAGTTCGCCAGTAAGTTCACCTGGTCCCAATCTCTAACCCCAGTAAGTTCACCTGGCCCCAGTAAGTTCACCTAGTCCCAATCTCAACCCCAGTAAGTTCGGCGTAAGCCCACTCGTGCTCACATCCACTCACCCCACTCTCTTCGACCTCGCTCCACCGTCGCTCTCACCTCCGCCAATCTAAGCTGCTTTGATCCGTACACGCCGCTCGCTTTGCGTTCACTCTAAAACCCCAGTAAGTTCACTGGTCTCAGTAAGTTCACCTGGTCACTCAGTTCACCTAGTCCCAATCTCAACCCAGTAAGTTCACCTGGTGTCCCAGTAAGTTCACCTACAGTGCGCGTGTAGACGCCGGGAGGGGGCTTATCGGTATTGCGCAGCACGTGTGAGGTAGGGTGGAGTCGTCGACTCAGAAGAGCATATTCTCGGGGTTGCCGATCGACAGAGAGCCACGTAGAGCTGGACGTGACAGAAGACGGGCTTGTGGGCAAGAGGACGCCGACCTCGCGGGGCGTCTGGCCCTGGCTCTTGGTGATCGTTTGGCGTCGGCGGGCCTTACGGGATACAGGTTGGAGGAGCCTCGGTGACAACGACACGATCGATCATGTATCTGGTACCGTTGCAGTGGCCGTGCGACGGGTCGAGGTTGCGAAGACTTTAAGCTCGCGATCAAAGTCAGCATGCCGTTGGTTGTCAGGGAGTTCAAAACTCGACTGTAAAGAGCGAGGCGTCGTCTTCCGACCCACCTAGTCGGCCGAAAAGAACTCCGACGCCTCGTCTCCGGGAAAAAAGGCCGCGGTCATGCGCGCGTTGTCAGCATCGACAACATCGTTTCGACGGGGCGTGAGAATGGCGCGCTGAAAGAGCCGCCGCGGGTCGTGGAAATAGTCTGCGAGGTCGCCGTAGACGGCTTGGAGGATCACTGTCTGGCTCTCGCGCCTACCTGATCCTTACTCTCGCGCCTACCTGATCCTTACCCTAAATCGAGGGACAAACAACAAACAACAAACAAACAAACAGACAGACAAACATCTGTCGATTAGTAGTTAGGACAAGTGCAGGGCAGAAGTTCACCTAAGTCCTACTCCAATCTCTAACTCTAGTAAGTTCACCTGGTCCCAGTAAGTTCACCTGGGTCATAGGCAACTTATCCCAATCTCTAACCCTGCGTACAACATCGTGCTCACACCCACTCACCCCACTCTCCTTCGAGCTCGTCGCTCTCACCTCACCTCCGCCAATCTAAGCGCTTATTTTTTACCCGACACGCCGCTAGCCTTTGCGTTCACTCTAAAAACCCCTGTAAGTTCACTGGCCCCAGTAAGTTCACCTGGTCACTCCGTTCACCTAGTCCTCCCACCCACCATCTCTCACCCAGTAAGTTCACCTGGTCCCAGTAAGTTCACCTACAGTGCGCGTGTAGACGCGGCGATCAAAGTCAGCATGCCGTTGGTTGTCAGGAGTTCAAAACTCGACTGTGAAGAGCGAGGCGTCGTCTTCCGACCCAACTAGTCGGCCGAAAAGAACTCCGACGCCTCGTCTCCGGGAAAAAAGGCCGCGGTCATGCGCGCGTTGTCAGCATCGACAACATCGTTTCGACGGGGCGTGAGAATGGCGCGCCGAAAGAGCCGCCGCGGGTCGTGTGAAAATAGTCTGCGAGGTCGCCGTAGACGGCTTGGAGGATCACTGTCTGGCTCTCGCGCCTACCTGATCCTTACTCTCGCGCCTATCTGATCCTTACCCTAAATCGAGGGACAAACAGACAGACAGACAGACAAAGAAACAGACAAACACCTGTCGATTAGTAGTTAGGACAAGTGCAGGCCAGTAAGTTCACCTAGTCCCAATCTCTAACCCTAGTAAGTTCACCTGGTCCCAGTAAGTTTCATATAAGTTCACCTGCCAGTAAGTTCACCCAGCTCACACCAACTCCTTTGAGCTCGTCGCTCCCTCGCCTCCGCCAATCTAAGCTGCTTTGATCCGCACGCGCCGCCAACCTTTTGAGTTTACTCTAAAAACCCCTGACTCAAAACAACCAGTATGCTTTTTTTTCACAC